>CM053792.1:946543275-947143275 GCA_028749045.1 Cupressus sempervirens | reverse complement strand
TAGAATATATCATTGATATGTATATTTGAATAATGAGATCATCTTGATAATTTTGTAATTGCAATACTAACTCCTAATAGGGTTGAGGCTTCTAACAAGGCCTAGTCCTCTAACAAGGACATAGACACTATACATATGTAATAAACTCCTAATAGAGTCAATATCTTTCACAAGATACTTTTTATTAGTGGATTATTTTGTGGGTACCATCCCCACCAGGTTTTCCCTTGGCCAAGGTTTCCCTAGTTAGAAAATAATAGTGTTATTAGTTGCATTGTGCGACTACTATATTTACTTTTTAGTTTAATCACATGTGCATGTTTTGAGATTGTTAAAGATATCCATAACTAGGAAATGTTTTGTGAAATACTAATTCAACTAGCCCCCTCTCCCCCACACCCCCCCAACCCCTCAATATTTCCTATTTATAAAAATTGGTATTAGAGAAGAAAACTCAAAGGAGACCATACAAATTGAGTAAGATCACTATGGATAAGGATAAATTGCAAAAGAATCTAGAGGAAGCTCTTGAGGAACTTAATGTAGTCACAAAAGAAAGACAATCTAAAGAACAAGTATAAAGAGGCCAAAGCTACCAATTAGAAGTTAAAAGAGAAAATTGAATCAACTCATTCCAAGAAGAATGAGCCAAATGAATAGATCAAAGATAGTGATGCAGTTTCTAAGCTTAAGAAGGAGAATGGAATTCTAAAGCATGAACTTGACATTACCAATATTAAGATGAGCTTGATGGAATATGAGAAGAAAAGTTAATCAGATTTGAGATCTAAGAATGTAGATTTGAAATAAAGAATTATCAAGGTGACATTTGAACTGGAGACTATAAAGCTCCAATATACTAAGCTGGAGAAATACAATACTATTGTGAAATGAGAGCTTACACATACAAAGAAACATCTTGAGAAGTTGTATTCAAGTATTGAAAAACTTGATTAGAAAATCATGACACAAAGACCTACTTATGATAAGACTAATATTGGATACTATGAATGAGAATCATCTAAGAGATCTAAAGTTACTGAGTAACTAGATCTAGTGATCCAACAACCTGAACAATAATAAGAAGATCTAGGAAAGGAAGTACCTAAACAATGTGAACAACCCAAAGAAGTGAGAAGACAATTTACTAGAAATGCTTTGCATGTAAATAATTGGTCACAAGAAGAAGGTTGTACATGTAATTATACTATCCCTATTTTTGGTTATCCTTATATTTTTTTTGAAACATTAGGCTACCAAAACAAGAGGGCTAACCCTTAGAAAAAGTCAAGTTGGCTAACTACCAATAGATTACCATCCAACAAAACTATCTAAGTCAGAGATCCGCCCATAAAACAAAAACTAAATAAAACTATAAGAAATCCAAGGCACTATTTAGCCTTTTCATTGCCTCTTCCCTTGAGGAGGACATTTTCCCAATCTTCTCCTAGGAACCTAAATAGTAATTTGGAGTCCTCCTAGTTCGAATCTTCATCCTAGTTATCTTTTAGCAAATGCATTTTTGTAGTGGGCACATGGGTCACTTTGATGGTGAATTTGGATAAAATGCCAAATCTTTTGTCTGGGACCATCATTTTCTCTCTCAACTCCTTGACCTTCATTTTTAGAGCTGCCACCATTTTTTCTAAATAGTCACATGGCTTTCCCTTCTCCATCTCCAAGTAGTCAACCTACAAAACTAGGGAGTCAATACTAATTTCCCTTGTAGAATTCACCTGAGATGGGGAGGACACCATCATGGGGTAGGGGACCTTATTCACCATCTCCAAGAATTGATCCTATGTTAGATCCATGGTAGCCATCATGAGCGACATAGAGATGTGAGTCACCTCCTTACTCTCCTTTTCCTCCTCTCCCAAACCTAACACTGAGGAATCTAAAATATCCACCTCCATTTCCTTATCCTCCTCCTTTTCTACTATGTATGTCTTCATCTTCTATTTGATCCTTTTATTGGTGGGGTGAGGGATTGTATCATTAGATTCGGACTCATCCTCCTCTAGTGAGGTAGTGGTTGTCAATATCCTCTAGGCATTAGTTTTTATGAGTCCCCCAGACCTTCTTCTACCCCCTCTGAGCTCTTCCTCTGAATCCACTAGTTCCTTCTCCTTTTATTTCTCCATTTTCACCCTCTTCCCAATGGTCATCAATGGGGTCTTCTCAATCTCCATAGGGGACCCACTAGGAGAGGATTGGTGGGTGGGGTCCTAGGGCCAGCAATTCTCAAAGGGACATGAGGAGGTCGATGGTCATGATAAGTAGGTATATCAATTTCTACAATTCTATGTGGTAATAGGGCCAAATTAAAATAGTAGAGATGAAACATCAAGCACTCGTGAAGGATAGTGTAATTAGCACCCTTTTTTATTTTTTCCTTCACATCTATAACACTGTCTACTAACTCATGTAGTGAAAAAAAAGGAATAGAAATACTATCACCATGCCTGAAATGGTTAAGAATGGGAAAATGGTAATAATAACACACCTTATACCTTCCTTCAAGAGTGAGATACTTTATCAAAACTAAACATACCTCATTCTAGGGCTCTGGTAGCTTCTCCCTAAAAAACCCGCCATGATGACGAACCAATTCTTCTTCCTCCCAAAAGAAATGGTTTAGACCAACCTCATCTACAACCCTTGTCACTTTCTACAATTTCCTATCTTTCAGAGCAAGGCTTGTCACCATAGAAATTACTATCTTAAACACCTAGGTAGTGATACCATTCACCTTCACCCTTCTGTCATCCCAAGAATTCAAAAACTAAAGCAAAAAAAATTCATCATAACATTCATCACCTCTATAAATTGGGCCAAACCCCCCTCCTTTAACATGTACTGAGTGAGGGGTTTTCTAGCACTTTCCGCAATCATCAAAGGTAAAATCTGAAGTACATCACCCCCCATTCCAATATCCCTCACAATATTTCTCCCACCCTTCTAAGTCCTAGGCTAGGAATGTAAAATGAAACCACTATAACACAAAGAAAAAAGAAGAAGTTGCACAAAACAAAGCTTGTACACATAAATGCCTTAAATTCCATGAAACCCCATTTATTTAATCAACCTTATTACCATGTGTCATCTGCCACTTCCCCTATTTGACTCCATCTCATCATCAACAAGGAGCTTATGCTAGTTGAAATTTGAATCATTACTCAATGTTTGGTATGAATTCATGATGGGGACACAACCCAAGAACAGAATGGACACAACAAAAAAAGGAAATTTTATTAACTGAGAAAATAAGCTAGTACAAATAGTACAGAGAAAATAAACTTCAGAACATGCCCTAAGGGCTTACAATAGCATAAATCTGGAGAATATTTCTCCTTTTAGCACCTCCTCTCAAACTCCACTCCGAACTGCCTTTTACAATGCCAGAAATCTCCTTAAATAGGCCCTAGAGGGTTAAGGACTAGGAGTAAATTCTAGAAAGTGCTAGTAGTCATCCACTGACGAAATAGAAGGTTTCGAAAGTTGTGTTAGAAGTCGGTGCAAATCTAGAAGAATCCAAAAATGGTAACCGAACTTCCGGGAGGCATAACTTTTGAACCGTAGCTCCGATTGACAAACTGTTTACATTTTTGGAAAGCTCTCAAAGCGCTCTATAGCCCTATGGACCAGCTTTGCTCGTACCCCAATTTTTGACCCTTTTTGAGGTCATTTAATGCCCCAAAACTGACTTTGAAGCATTCTTAGGAGGTCTCCAAAACCCAAAAAACTACAATAACTTTCAAACCATGGGGCCTATTGAATTGATTCTTTTTCTGGAATGCTCTAAATCATGATTACATTCATCTGGCCAATTCACACCTTCTAGTTTACCGAAATGATGGCCCAAATACATGCTCCTATTTTTTCAAGATTTTCAAACGCACTGATAGTTGAACTATGAGAGTTGGAACTTTTATTTGAGCCAAATGGGTATCCAAAAATGTAAAGACATGAAACAGAAACTAAGTCTAAGTACATTTTTTTGGGTGACACAAGATTGCCCTTATACCTCTGGATGCTCCTGCATCAATTCATTATAAGAAAAATCATAAAATATATACTCAAATCATACTTAGATTTTTGTTCTCTCTTGAACCTCACATCCTTATTTTTGGAAGTACTCTTTCCATAAATTCTCACTATCTATCTACTGTGCCTTGGTCCCATCAGTCAACTTAGGACTGAGTTTTAATCCACTTTACATAGACCCAATCATGAGTGGTTGTCTTTATTCATCAAAGGTATTATAAAATTTGGTAACACCTCAACATCTCTCCAACAACGTAATCCTTGAATCTTTATACTCATTGTAGCTATCATGTCTAGTACTACATTCCCTTCTCAGTGAATATGTTGTAGGTTATATTGCTTTAGGGTCATTAATAAATGCCACACTTCTTCACTCACCCTTGTAAACACCCACACTTCTTTCATGAGACCCTTCACCATGTCTATGATAACCTTTGAGTCTCCTTCAATAACTAAATTCTCCCACCCAATGCCAATGGTCAATTTTAGGCCCTAGAGGACAATTGTAGCCCCATATGAAAGACCCACTCCACCTCTAGCATCTAGAGAATTCTTCCCCAAATATTTTTAGTAAAGCTACATTCTAGGAAGAGGTGGGGAATACTTTCTTCCTCCCCTTTACACAAATAGCATCTATTAGGTATTTGGAAACCTCTTACTCTAAGGTTTTCAATCATTAGAATCTTCCCATGCATGGTGATCCACCCAAATGTTGACTTTCAGAATCAATTGTCAAAGCCAAACCTTCTACTAGTAATTGGGAGCAATATCCTTCTCAAACATTATCCTATAAGATGAGCTAACTAAGAATTCTCTAGATGAAGTTGTTAGAAAGGACAGGGTTTCCATTGCACTAAAATGTTGACTTATTAATGCATGATACAACCAATAGTCTTATAGAACCATATGAGGTGGTTAAGTCATGTAGAAAATTTTGTGAGGGATGCTAGCCCACTACCAAAAATCCCCCTCCCAACATCACTGACCATGGTTAGTAGGAGTTGAACATGTGACCAAGCTCTGATACCAATTGTTAGAAAGGATAGGGTTTCTGTTGCACCAAAAGATCAACCTGTTAATGCCTAATACAACCAATAGTCTTATAAAACCATATGAGGTGGTTAAGCCATGGTACAAATCCTACAAGGGATGATGGCCCATTGCCAAGAGAAGTAGCCTTCCATATGAAAGTATCCTCCCATGCCACCCCTAGAATTCTCTACACTTTAAGAAACTCACCAACATCCCCCACCAGACTCCCACCATTATAATTCCTCTAGAGTAGATATAAATTATTGCACCTCCTACCAGCCCCAATATAATCTATCACCTTATTTCCCATCATCAGATGAAGATAATCCCCAAACACTCCAAATTTTGAATGAACCAATGGTTAGCCATCCAGTGAAGAGTCTTCCCATAATTTGACTTTACTACCCTCTCCCACCAACCATCTCACACCTTCCCTAAGAAGACTTCTTTTCTTGATGATATTTACCCACACTCTAGAGCTTGAGAGAAGATCATTCTCAAAATACAATAAACATATTTCATATTCCCAAGGTACTTTGGTTTGAGGATCCTACACCAACTAGCTTCATCCTTCTCCAGCTTCCATCCCACCTTAGTAAGGATAGCTTTATGTTAGAATCATGAATACTGATGATGTTCCTATGGGGGAGTATTGTAGAAACATGATTAGATCATTATCATGATGATATGTCACATTCATAACTATGTCATTGATGTCAACATAGCAATTTTCTATGGTATTTGACAAAAGAAAGATTGAGTTGATACAAATAGATTGATGAGTATTTTTTGTAGTGAGGTTAAAGGGAGATACTACTAAGTGTCTATTATATGTAGCTCACCTTGAAATCATAAGATATTAAGTATAGAAGAAGTTATGCAAGTTTTGGTGAAGATAGTTTTGAAAGAGAGTTTATAGAGGCATGTTCTAGTAAACTTATTATATCTCTTAACAAAGTTATTATTTGAAGAAGCCAAAGTTACATATGTGAAGAAGATATGTTTCTAATAACATGGCTAAGTTTTCTCATCATAATGTTACATGTACATAAAGTTATTCAAGTTGCAAGGTGGAAGATTAATGTTAACGCTAAATGTAACATGTTCTTAATGTGGTCCTATAATAATTAATTGAAAAGCTGTAACAACCAACTCAAGGAATTGTATCATGGACTCAGTATAAAAGAAGGACATTTTCCTTTATCAAGTATTTATGTATGTGGAGAATTGTACAAAGCACAAGTGTAGAATGAGAAGATAACCAGAGCTAACTAGAAGTGAAGGAAACTTCATTATCAAGGTTTTATTTTTTGATCTAAAGTTTGATACTTGGATCTAGGTTCATGACCTAGTCTACAAGGTCTATTAGTGATTGGTTTGGCTGACAAAATAGAGGAAGAAATTTAAAGTATGGTACACAAAATTATTCCACAAGGAATAGTTGAGAGATTAGTTGGATGATGAGTTTGGTGATCTTGCCCCTAAAGCTATTTGGACAGTGGGTCCTTTTATCTTCTACAACTCCTAATAAGGTAGGCACAACTCCTAATAGGGATCAAATCTCCTAACAGGGATTCAAAGTCTTTTAATAGGGACTCATATGTACTAAATGTTGTAATAGACTCCTAACAAGGTCCATCCTCTAATAAGGAATATTTATATTAGTACATCATCTTGTGGGCATCATTCCCACTAGGGTTTTTCTTCTAATCAAGGGTTTCCCTAGTTAACATATCTAGTGTAATTATCTATGTGCATCTTGTTATGGTTGTTGTTTACTTTGGTTAAATGGTTAAGTTTATTTAAGGAAGATAAATGTTTTAATTATAAGATAACTGATTCACCCCCACTCCCCCACCCCCCACCCCAGTTATCTTGGTGGAATATTGTTTCTAACAATTGGTATTAGAACATCAGATCCTTGAAGATAAAGTTTTAAAAATTTGGGAGATCCATGGCAAGCATGTTTAGGAAAGATAGTCTAAAGATAGATGGAACAAATTATGATAGTCGAAAGGAAAATTTGAAGACACATCTATTATGTATGGGTCTAGGATATTGGATCTTGACAAAAACATTAAAGATAATCATTTATGAGAAAGATTTGGAAAATTGTATCGTAGAAGAAAGAGATATTTTTATGTGCGACATGAAAGCTAGAGAAGCACTATTGTCTGCACTTCTTAAATTGAATACAACCAAGTAAATCACTTGTTACTTCTCATTTAATTTCAAAAGCTTTAGAAAATAGATTTGAAGGAGATGAACATTCTATGAAATTGAGGTTACAAAGTTGGATTTGTGCATTTCAAGATGCTAAAATGATCGAAGATGAATCTATTAGAACATATAGGAGGCAAAATATCTGAAATTACTATAGGTATCAGATCTCAAGGAGGAACCAAAGAGGATGATGAGCTTATATGGAAGATATTGAAGAGATTAACACCACCATTTGAGCCAGTAGTTCAAATGATATAGTTGTTGATACCTTGTACCAAATATTTTGCAAAGGAGACATTTCTTGGAAGACTTGAAGCAGTTGAAAATAAACTTAGAAAGTTTGGAGAATTGACCAAAATTGAAATAGCTTTCAGTGTCTTGAATATTCAACCTAGTTTATTAAGGAGCACTAGTGCTAGAGGAGATTTTACTAGTAGTAGTAGATCCAATGAGGACAAAAGAATTGAAGAAGGAGTATCCCTTCTGGTAAGAAGAGAAAAATATGCTAAGAAAATCTTTTAATGTTGGACTTGTAATGAATGGTCATTATGCATCTAAGTTTCTTAAAAAAGAGATAAAGTATAGAGGTAATTTCAAACCTAGAAGAGATAGAGAATGTTTGTATGAAAATGAAGAAGAAGATTCTAATGAACAAGTAGTAAGTGTTAGTGATGATGAAATTGGATTTATAGCTATTAAAGATGAAAGTCCAAAGAAAATGGCTTTGGTATCATACGTTAAAAAGAAATTTGATTGGATAATTGATAGTGGTTGTTCACATCATATGACTAGTGATATGAACAAATTTGTTAACTTCAAAAGTCATGATGGAGTCATTGTCAGAGCTGGAAATAATGCAACATGCCAACTGAAAGGTATTGGATCTATAAATCTTGATGGTAAGACTAACACTAAGGATGTATATTTTTTTGATGGTTTGAAGCACAATATTTTGAGTGTTAGATAACTAGTGGACAAAGGTTATTAGTTGCAGTTCATAGAGAAGACATGCATGATCAAAGACAAAGATGGAAAGGTAATTAAAATATGAACTAGATCTAGAGGTAATGTATTTCAATTGAATACTATTGAAATGACAAGTTTGGTTGCTAAGGTAGATGACAATTGGTTATTGCATAAGAGATTTTTTCATATAAACTTTGAAAAAAAATTGAAGACTAATAGTATTTTTGTAGTTAGAGATTTGCCTAAGATTGTAAAGCTTACTAACACAATTTGCAAGGAGTGTCTTTTGGAAAAGCATAATAAAACTTCTTTTCCCAGCAAGAAGTTTACTACTACAACAAAATTGGAGATTATACATACAGATCTCAATGGTCCTATGAAGACTGAAGGATTCTATGGTGAAAGGTATTTCATGATTTTAGTTGATGAATTTTCTAGAATGATGTGGGTTGCATTTCTTAAAGAAAAATCCAAGGCATTTAATAAGTTCAAGATATTGAAGAATAGAGTTGAGAAGAAATCAGGTATGAATATTAAATGTTAAGATCAAATAGAGGAGGATAGTTTACTTCAAATGAGTTTAACATCATTTGTGCAGATAATGGTATCAAAAGACAATTGTTAGCTTTGAGAACCCCTGAACAAAATGGTATAGAAGAGAGAGGAAATAAGCTAGTAACAAAAGCAACAAGAGCTATGTTAGCTGAGAATGATGTATCCATGATGTTTTGGAGAGAAGCTATGAATACAACAGTCTACACTATGAATAGAGTGCAAGTCAGTAAAGACACAAAAAAGACCCCTTATCAACTATGGTTTGGTCTCTCACCTATAGTTAACTAATTCAGAATTTTTGGCAATAAGTGTTATGTCAAAGGAGATGATAATATTGGTAAGTTTGATGCTAGAATTGATGAAGTTATGTTTCTTGGTTATTCATTGTAAAGAAAGGCTTATAGATGTTATAATCTATGAACTAAGACTATTATGGAAAGTGTAAATGTATGAGATGATGAGAATGTTGTTACTAAACCAAGGAATGATGACATATTCTTTGTTACTAACAATGATTTGTAGAATGAAAGAGAGCCTAGATAGGAACAAAGTTCAAAACCTTCAAAAGAGCCAAGAGTTGAGATAGCAACTCCTACTTTAAGAAAGAATATGATAAAGAATCATCCACTTGAGTAGATCATCAGAAGCAAAGATAAAGTTGTGAATACAAGAAGTAGAATCAATGAGGAACTATGTTTGATATCTCAAGTTGAACATAAGAATGTAGATGACACATGTAAAGATGACTACTAGAAACAATCTATGAAAGAAAAATTAGATTAGGTAATAAAGAATGAGACATGGGAATTAGTCCCCAAATGAGCAAACAAGAATGTGATAGGAACTAAATGGGTATTCAGGAACAAGATGAATGAATAAGGCAAAATTGTAAGGGAAAAAAAAGACTAGTATGTAAAGATTACTCACAGTAAGAAGGAATAGACTATGATAAGAATTATGCTCCTATGGAATGAATAGAAGTAGTAAGGTTATTCTTAGCATATGTAGCACATAAGAAATTCAATGTAAATCAAAAGGATGTCAAGTCTGTATTTTTGAATGGATAAATTGAAGAAGAGGCATACATAGAACAACTTGAAGGTTATCTCTTGATAGAAGACAAGGGCATAGTGTGCAAACTAAAGAAAGCATTGTAACGCTTGAAAAAAGTAGCTAGAACTTGGTATGCAAGGTTGGACAAGCATTTGACAAAGCTTGGATATATCAAAGGTATGAAAAATATTAATCTCTATTGGAAAGAAATTGATGATGGATGAATCATCTTGGTAATATTTGTTGATGATATCATTTTTGGATTAAATGATGATGAAATTGATAAGTTTATAGAAGAAATGAAGAAGGAATTTGAAATGAGCATGATAGGAGAGATTAAATGTTTTCTAGGATTACAAATTGTGTAGGATAAAGAAGGAATCTTTATTTCTCAAACAAAGTATTTGAAATATTTATTGAAAAGGTTTGGTTTGTAAAAATTTAAACCTATTTGAATACCTATGGTAACTAGACACAAATTATCTAAAAAGGATGAGACATCTCCAGTTGAGCAAAAGAAGTACAAATCTATGATGAGAGTGACTCACACAAGGTTAGCTATAGCAAACATAGTCGAAATTGTTGCAAGATTTCAAGCTGATCCCAAAGAAGCACATTATGCAATCATCAAAAGGATATTTAGATACCTAAAAGGAACATTAGAGTTTGTATTTTGGTATGATGAATCCAATTATTTCACTCTATATGCTTATATTGATGCTGATTGGGCAAGCAATATGGATGATAGAAAGAATACTAGTGGTGGAGCCTTCTTTATTGGAGGAATATTGATTTCTTGGTTAAGCAAGAAGAAAGATTGTACCTCACAAAGTACACTGGAAGAAAAATATTTTACAACAAAAAATAATTGTAATCAAGTTGTTTGGATGAAGTTGATGCTAAAGGATATAAGGATAGAATTCAATGAACCTATTGTCATATATTGTGACAACACAAGCATAGTAAATATGTCTAAGAATCTAGTATTGCATTCTAAGACCAAGCACATTTCTATCAAGTATCACATGTTGAGAGAGAAAGGTGCAAAAAGGGAAATTATATTGGAGTATGTAAGTACTAAAAATAAGATTGCAGATATTTTCACTAAGCCTCTTTCCAAAGAGACTTTTGAGTATTTGTGAGGTATGCTAGGGGTTATGTCCCTTCCTACATTAGAGTAGATGATGTAAGAAGTGCATTAGTCTACTGTAATAGAGCACTATTATTTGTCTGGACTAAATTTTGATGCTTCTTATATGGGGGAGTATCTCTAATGGATAGAGTCATCAAGGACTCATGTTGGATGTTGTTTTTGAACAGTGTATCTAGACACTTGAGATAAGTAAGAATTAGTTGTTGCAAACTTTTGATGGTTGTTAAAACTTTTGACATTGATGTCAATTGGGGAGAAGTTTAGCATGAAAAATAAGTAAGAACAAGTACATCATTTTTGAGAGAAGTCTAGTAGTTTAGAAGATAATAATTTGGGAGAATGACTGATGAAGATGATTTGAAAAGAAAGGTTAACAGTCTTTTGTTGGTATATTTGGAACTAGATGTTTTTCATCTATGTTGCCATCAATGCCAAAGGGGGAGATTGTTGGAAACATGAGTGTTGATGATATTCTTATGGGGGAGTATTGTAGAAACATGATTAGATCATTATCATGATGATATGTTACATTCATGACTATGTTTGTCATTGATGTCAATGTAGTAGTTTTATGTGGTATCTGATAGAAGAACAATGGAAAGATCAAGTTGGTATGGACAGATCATTAAGTACTTTTAGTATCAAGGTTAAAGTGAGATAATAGTAAGTGTCTAGTATATGTAGCTAACCTTGAAAGAATAAGATATTAAGTTTGGAAGAATTTATGCAAGTTTCAATGAAGATAGTTCTGAGATAGAGTTTACATAAGCATGTTCTGGTAAACTTGTTATACCTCTCAACAGAGTTATTATTCTAAGAAGCCAAAGTTACAGATGTGAAGAAGACACGTTGGTGATGATGTGACTAAGTTCACTCATCATAATGTTACATGTATGAAGATTTATTTAAGTTTTAATAAAAAGGATTAATGTTATCGCTAAGTGTAACATGTTCTTAATGTGGTCGTATAATAATTAATTGAGAAGGTGTAATAACTGACTCATGGAATTATTTTATGGACTTAGTATAAATGAAGGACATCTTCCTTTATCAAGTATGTTTTCATGTGGAGAATTGTAAGTAGCACACATGTAGGATGTGAAGATAAGAAGAGTTGAATGGAAGTGAAGGAAACTTCATTACTAATGTTTTATTGTGTGATCCAAAGTTTGATACTTGGATCTATGGTTCGTGACCTAGTCAAGGTCTGTCAGTGATTGGTCCAATTTATAGGATAGAGGAAGAAAGTTATAGTACAATACACACAATTATTCTACAAGGAATAGTTGAGAGATTAGTTGGATAGTGAGTTTAGTGATCTTTCCCTAGAAGCTATTTGGACAATGGGTCCTTATATCTTCTACAACTTCTAACAGGATTGGTGCAACTCCTAATAGGGTTAGAATCTCCTAATAGGGATTCAACGTCTCCTAATAGGGACTCATATGTACTAAATATTGTAATAGACTCCTAATAGGGTACATCCTATACAAAGGAATATTTATATTAGTACATCATCTTGTGGGCATCATTTCCACTAAAATTTTCCCTCTGATCAATGGTTTCCCTAGTTAACATATATGGTGTAATTGTCTATGTGCATCATGTTATGGTTGATGTTTACTTTGGTTTAATGGTTAATTTTATTTTAAAAAGATAAATGTTTTAATTATTGGATAATTGATTCACCACCCCCCGTACTAGTTATCTTAATTGACTATTGTTTCTAATACTTTATTAAAATAAAAAATCTTTTTGATACCTAACCCACCTTTACATTTAAATTTAAAAATAGTATCCCAATTCACCAATTTCAATTGGTCCTTGTCCTCCCTACCCAACCATAGGAAGTTTCTTTTGATTATCTCTAGTTTCTTTGCCATTTCCTAAGAAATTTTCAAAAGGAAAAGAAAATAAATAGGGATACGCTGGAGGGAGGACATGAGTAGTCGTATCTTCCCTATGCTACTGAAGAGTTTTACCTTCCACCCAATAAACTTTTTTTTCAATTTTTAAATATAGTATTCCAAAATTGACTAGTTACCTCTTCAACAATCAAAAGAAGACCTACATAATTATTTGGGAGGAAGGAAATATTACACCCTAGAATATTTAACACCCTTCTCTAGATATCAAGTTCTATGTTAAAGAAGGGCACCTTATTTTTATCTAGATTGATTTTTTGGCTAGTATTAACAATGTAGATCTCCAAAATATGTTTCCAAGTTCTAGCTTTAGAAATTGAAGAATCCCCACTCAAGAAGGTATCATCCACAATTTTTTTTATAACCTCTACCAAGAGCAAGGTGGTTGGTTTAATATGTTTGATATCTCCCCTTTCTACCATTTACAAGAAAGCTCTTTCCAACACTTTAGCATGTTGGACTAATTGCCAACATTCCCCTTCAAGATTCATGACGTGGCTTAATCGCCTCTTGTGTTCTACAAGTCTAGTGGTTGTATCAAGAATTATATGTCGATACTTTGGTGTAATAACAACCATAGCTTGTGACAAGTGGTATTAGAGCTTGGTCATAGGTTTGAATCTCCTCAAGTAAAGATCATGGGGGATTTTTGGACTAACTGCCAATGTTTTTCTTAAAAATTTGTGACATATCTTAACTGCCTCCTCTGTTCTATAAGTCTAGTGGTTATATCAGACATTAATAAGTCAATCTTTTGGTGCAACAAAAACCATGATGAGAAAGTATGGTGACATTGAATCCCCCTATCTAAGTCCCCTTTCTACATTAAAATTTCCCTAGGGTGAACTATTCACCAATACTGAATAATTCATAATCTCAATCATTATTGCAACCAGAATCTAGAAACCTGTGACAAATTGATTTTGGGGTTCTCCAATAAATTTTATAAGAAAAGGCTTCAAGAGATTAACTAAGATCTTATAGAAGATCTCGTAGGTTGTATTGCATAAGATAATAGGTCTGCAGTTAGTGAGAGCCTCTGGGTCCTTAATCTTTGTAGCTAGAATAATAAATATTCTATTAAGTCTTTGAAGTATTTTCATAGTCTTGAAGAAATCCCTAGCTACTCTAACAATTTCCACTTTTATTACATCCTAGAAGTGTTAAAAGAAGGTCGGGGACATATCATGTCCTGATGTTTTATAGGCCTTCATGGAGAAAATAGCTCTTTGAAATTCCTCCTCCATGACTTGCTGAGTAAGGTCACCATTATCATCTACTAAGATCACATTAGGCATGGATTCAATAAATCATTTCCTATCCTCCCTATTGGACACACTATGCTTCTCCTTATAAGTATTTTAGAATAAATTACTCGCCCAACTACCAATCTCCTCCATCTAGTCAGCTTATTGTTCGAGACATCCATCAAAGAGTTAATAATATTTCTCCTTTTATGATTAGAGGTTCCCTTATGGAAAAATATTGTATTCCTATAACCTAGCTTTAGCCACAAGATTCTATATCTTTGTTTCCATAATACTTCCTCTCTAGTTGTTGTGTCCTTCGATAGCCTCCTATAGTTTTCCTCTTCCAGAATCATATCTTCAAAAGGCCAACCCATTCCCCATCACCTTTTGGAGATTCTCTAGTTTCTTTTCCATCTCCTTCTTGATCTTAAATATATCTCCAAATTATTTCTTATTCCAAGGGAAAACATTCCTTCTCACATTATCCAATTTAGTAGTGAGCCTAAACATAGTAGTATCCTTAATCTTTATATTCCACCACTCTACCCATTTTTGTAAATTCTAGGTGGGACTGCCACATTATTTCATATCTAAAAGGCCTTGGGCCCCCCTGAACCTCCTCCTTAGTTGAAAAGGATAGGGGCATAATCCTAGACTATCCTAGGGAGACTTGTGAGAGTGGAAGAAGTCAACCCCTTTCAACTAGTCAAGACAAGGAGTCTATCTAGTTTGACTTGGATGAGGTCCTCTCCCTTCCTATTATTTTCCCATGTTAGGTTAATTCCTCTCAAATCTCAATCCATCAAGTCATTGGTATTAATAAATTCTGCCAAACCATTCATACCATTAGTAAACTCACTCACTTCCCCAAACTTCTCGAAGGGGTATAAGGGAGAATTGAAGTTTCCCATACAAAAGGAATTCCTAGAATGTAATAAGAAGTTAGTCAACTCCTCCCAAAGCTAACATCTACCTTGTCTTGACTTTAGAGCATAAACATTAATGAAATTCCATACCTCCTCATCCTTCTTATGATCAGTAATGAGGTAGCACTTTGAACTATGAATAAATATCCCTTTCCTAGGTCCAAGGTTCCAAAAGCTAGCCAGTCCTCCCAAAGCTCCCTTTACTTTACTATAACAATAACTAACCCTCAACCAAATATAACCTATAATCTTATCCATATTTTTTGAGGAAATTTTCATTTCCTGAATTAGTAGGATACCCTATTATTAGACAACTGTTGTTTCAATGCAAATTTCTTTTGAGGGATATTCAACCTCCTCATATTCTAGGAAAAGATAATCATTTCCTACCTTTGGTCATAGCCTCTAGGGTTGGTTGCCTACTACTAGCCACCACCCTTTCCATATTCTTCATCCTTCTATTTTTCTTTGTCACCTTCCCCACATCCAACTTCATTGCCTTCCCCACCTCTAGTTTCTTTGAAAATCCAGTCTATCTTCTCTAAGTCTACCAAATTCCTTCAGCAAATCCCAAGGGGAGGTTGAAGCTAAATTTGAGGCTCTCATCAAATCCTCCATCTTAGATTCTAGGAGGGATCCTACACTCCAACTAAGTATATGATCCACCTCTTTATCTAACAAATTAGTACCCTTATCTTGTTTAATCTCCTTATAGACTCCTTCTAAATCCACACATACCTCCTCTCTAACCACTATCCCTAGGGTATTTTTTAGAAGATCGTCAATACCTTGTAGGAAGGGGAAGAGGTCACCCCCATCAACATCAACAATCTCTCCTTCCTCCAATATACTAGATGAACTTCCCACCTCAAGAGGCTTCCCAAGAAGAATCAAGGATGCCTCTACTAGTGACCCCTACCCTTGAGTACCTATCAACAACTTATTTTCCTCCTCATTATCCACCATCAGGATATGCATGGGAGAAGAGTCCACTAATACCCTTTCACTAGCCTTCTCTTCCACCTTCTCATTAGGTAGGTCCACCACTTCTTTCTCACCCAATTTCTCTCCCTCTATCTTAGAGGGCTTACTAAATTTTTTATAGCCCACAAACACATGACCAAAAATTGAGCAATTCTAGTAGAAAATCCCCTCATTTTCATATACTATAGGATAGAGTTTCTTCCCCCACTTGGAGCACAATACGATGAACTCAGGGAGAGTCATGCTAATCACTATATTCACACTAAATCTCACAAATACTAGTCTAGAATTATGTAGAGTACCCATATTAGTAGCAAAAAAATAACCATAGGAGTTCCTAATCATTTTTAGGACCCTTTCATCCCAAAACTCTAGGGGGAAGGCCTAGAATCCTTACCCAAACTAGAGCCAACTAGTTCTAACTCCTTCACTACATCCAAGCCAGGATGCTATTTAGCTACCATAAGACCATGTTTACCATAGTACCATGACCCTACCAAAACCATGGAAATTCCTTCTTTAATCATAAACTTGAAGTAGAAGAGACCACTAGGCATCGCCAAAACAATAACACTGCCCTTCACCATCCACTTCTAATTCACCCATTTGCTAACCATCTCAATCGATGCGCAAAAAGACACAAAGCATCCCACCAGGCACAACTTTAGGTTAGCTGACACACTATCAACCAAACTATTAGGGACAATAATCTCTAACTCCTCATAACCATAAATCACCTTGGGGGCTTCAAAAAAGTTTTTTGTCAATTTCACCCCAGGGGCCACATCCTTCTAACCAGAGACTATGGGGGGTAGTCTAGCCACAACATTCCCCTATATATCCTTAGGAAACTAACCTAACACAATAGGGTCCCCACCTAAAGAGAACTTAAGATTCACCTCCCCCTAGGGCCTGCTACTCCAGGTTAAAATTAGCTATAGGCTAGGGAAAATAACAAGGATCTAGCCCACTAGAAGGTGCCATTCTAGCTCATAGTAATTAAAAAAACATAACATGTAGGAAAGTTGTAGATGAAATAATATGAATGCTAGTTTTTATATAGAAGTATCCTCTTTATAATTTTTATTCTTATGGATATAAAGGGTGAGTGCACCAAGTTGGTGTACAAAAAAGTGGACACCCAAAAAAAATACCAAAATTTCAATAATCTAATTAGGTTTTGAATAACCCGATCGAGTTATTTAAAAGTGAAATGTTAGCTAGGCTTGGTATCCAAGCCTAGCCATTATACTTAAAAAAACTTGATCGGGTTATTAAATAGGATAATTCAAAAAACTTGGTTAGGTTTTGTAAAGTATGTATTTCATCTATGGTCTACATTTGAGGGCATTTTTATACCCTCAAATGACAACAACAATGTGAAGTGCAGAAGAGAACATTAAAACCTGATCAAGTTTAGCATAAAATTTGATTTTTTATTGCATTTCCATCCATGGCACCCCACAAATGAGATTGGTTTCATTCTATTCATCATTTATGTATTTTTTTAATCAAATTTTATAATGTGGTTTTGTAATTTATAAATTTTTTAAATTTTTTAATAAAATTTAATGTATATAGATTAAGGAATCTAAGAAAATGAGGGAGAGACAAAAGACCACTGCCTACACAATAAAACCCTCCAACTATCAGGACACAACCAAAAAAAACTCTATCTGTTGTGACACAACCACAAAACCCTCCACCCATAGTGGCACAATAACAAAACCCTCCACTCAATATTCTTGTTCAACAACCACTACCTCCTATAAACCCTTTGTGGATACAATTACATCATTTAAGTACTACACAAGAGGACCTCATAAACCACTTTATGCAAAATAGTTCAAACATTACCCAAATGGTCAATAGGTTGTAGTTATCTACAATTTCTTAGTAGTCAACCCCAACGAATACAATTGAACAAATATCCCAAAATGCAAATAAGGTGTTTATTGAGGTTACAAAATGGGCTACATTAAGGGGGCTACATTGAGGGATAGGTGTCATGCATTTTATGTCAATGGGTTATCATATCAACAAATAAAAGATAAAGACATAATGAAAGGTAATATATGTTCTCTTTTCATCAATTATATATCTGGCAACTCCCTATTATACACAACCAAAAATCTTCCTATACATTGGTGCACTCATGCTAGGATGAGATCATGTTTTTGGGATAGGTGGTATATATGGTATTTGACCTACCACCATGTAATAATTATGAGGTACCTCTATAATTTTTGACAAAGCTATATTGTGAGTTCATCCTTAGTGAGAAGCTAAATTACTTTTACATTTGTTAGTTCTAGGGTAGAGGGAGAGGCTCTATATAGGATAGACCTAGGGATCATAGGGTTGTACCACAACATGAGAGGAGACATAAAACACAAAAAACCATGCCTCTATTGTGCTCCAATCAATTGTAAAGGAGGCTATTGATTTATAGACTCTTCATATGGTTGCAGCATTGACAAATGTTATCATTGAGTATGGCTCATAGTATGGTGGTTTTCCTTCACCTATAGCACATCAGACATCATTAGATGCACCTTTAGGGTCATCACAACTCTATTATCATCACCTATGGCACCTCAGTCATCACAACCTATGACAACTCCATCAACATCACCTAGACAACCAATGTCATCTCCACTTGTGTCACCTACACCACTAGTGTCATCTCCACTTTTTTCACTTGCACCACTAGTGTCATCCTAAATTGTGCCACCTACATCATCATCACATGCATCATTACACCCTTCAAGGCCCATAACCATTTTTGTTTTAGCTATCAACATGTGTGATGGGATATATATGTAGGTGTCTAAGGATAGAGTTTCATCTCATCCATGTATACATTGTGGGCATACTTTTTATTCATATGGTGGTGGGGATTTCACACTCAAAGATTATTTCATGGTGATGGTCTTCGATGGATAGGATACATATGTTTATTTGTTTAAGTTTTGACATGATATTATTTAATCACCTAAATATTTTAACAGTAATTTCTTTTTAAATTTTATAAATCACTCTAGATTTATATGTGAACAATATGGAATGCAGAGTGAAATAAGTAGTATGAGAACACCACACAGTAATCATTCTACTAGAGGTGTGAGACAAGGAGCAAGAACACTTGAGTTAAAGTTTTTTAAATATTCTTAAAAGTAGAATACTACATTGGCATTAAAATATTATTTCTTAATTAGTATGACACTAACAACCCCCTTATAGATCCTCTTCCATCTTCTACCATCATTGAAACCCTCCCATTCATCAAATCCATCAAACTCCCATCCACATATCTTGCTCCTAACATTACCCAAACCCCATTTAATGAGCCTCACAAGTTTTGACATGATATTGTTTAATCACCTATATATTGTAAAAGTAAATTTTTAAAAATTTTATAGAGCACTTTAGATTGATATGTTCAAACAATATGCAATGCAGCATGCAGCAAGCAATACAAGAACACCACATAGTACTCATTCTGTTAAAGGTGTGAGGCTAGGAAGAAGAACACTCAAGGTAATATTTTTGAAATTTTCTTAAAAGTAATTTTCTTAAAAGTACAATAATACATTGACTTTGAGATATTGTTTCTTAATTGGTATTCTTAAAACTCCAAAAATACCTTTCCATCTCCTACTATCATTGAAACCCTCCCAAATTCATCAAATCTATCCAATTCCCATCCACATATCTTGCTCCTAGCATACCTAAACTCCATCTAATGAACCTCATGAGTTCATCCTCCATATACCCATCCACATTGAAGAACCTCCATATCACATAGGGTGTCTTGATAGAGTGTGGAGATCACGAATTTCCACTTTTATTACTTGAAAAGGTGCCAAAAGTTTATTCACATCTCTCTTTTCCTTCTCGAGCTCTTTGTTTCCAATTTAGGCCTTGTAGTCTTTTTAAGCCCCAACTTTTCCTAACTTTCAACTAACCTTCCAATTTCATCCTTCAAGTCCTTCTTATGTCTTATTTCCCTCCTATGATCTTCTTGTTGTTATTGTGCCTTTTTTCCATTCATAAAATTATTTCATATTTATAATGATACTCTTTACTATTTTATAGGGCTTATCACGAGCTGAAATTTCTCAAATTTATGATGCCACACTTTTTGCCATTAAATTTTGCCTTGAGAGCTATGTGATATCATAGCATGCACACCTATCAAGTTTACAATTTGAGTTGAGCTTAGGCTGCAATACATTTTTTTTTTAACTCTATTTGGAATCCCTAGCACTTACTCTACAATTCTAACATTTTATCACTTACCATATAGAATGTGCCTCATACCAACATTGATTCATTAGTTGTTGTATCTCATGCTAGCACAGGAGATCTAGCTTAGGATGCAATACATTTTTTTTTTACTCTATTTGGAATCCCTAAGGCTGCTCTATAATGTCAATATTTTATCACTTAGCATATAGGTTGTGCCTCATACCAACACTAATTCATTAGTGGTTGTACTTCTTTCTAGGATAGGAGATATAGCTTAGGTTGCAGTGCATTTTATTTTATTTTTAACTCTTTTTGGAATCCCTAATGTCACTCTATAATGATAACATTTTATCACCTACCATATAGGTTTTACCTCATACTGACACTTATTCATTAGTGGTTGCACCTCTCGTGAGCATTGATTCATTGGTAGTTATGCCTCCCATCATCACTCTACCTCATCATTTTGTCAGGAGTCCCACCCATCAATGAAGGAGCCCATTACCATTATCATTGAATCCAACTATGGGAAAAATAGATGAGGTAATGAAAAACTCAACTATCCATAATTTAGAACCCAATTTCTAGTTATTTTCATATTACTTATCGATAAGATATCTAATAGTGTATTTTATTTTTTCTTCTACAGACACCTAGCAAGCCACAAACTGCATCAAAGAGGCTCAATTCTAATGATCTTGCATAGTCATAGATATTGATAGTGATATACATATGTAGTTGTGGTCATCACATGAAATTGACATATATTCAAATTTTGTATTGTATATATTTGAGAGTATTTGAGATTTGTATTATGCACATTCGATATTTCGATTGTATACATTTGACATTTTTTGGGTATTCAACTTTTGTATTTTACCAATGAGACATAACATCTTTTTGTAACTATATGATTGATATGACATAGTATATTTTTCATTTTGATATACATTAATCTTGGATTCCCATTCCCATCCAACATGTTCAATGTGTGATACAAACTTGTATTTCACCTTACTTTCTTTCAATTAATTAAACACATGAACATTCATTATTTTATACAAAAAATATAGCATGTTTATAAAATTCATTATAACATGTAATCACATGTCACTTATTTTGATGTAATAAGACATGGAAAGTAAAAATATGTCATAATTTTTGGGATTGTGTGAAATATTGTAGCTCGATAGTGCTTAGAGACCCTTAGGGACACTTTCATTCAGTGTGGTCAACATCATCAGAGGGATGTTGTGGATGAAATGAGGTTGGTCTAAGCTTAAACCTAACCAACCAAAACTAATGAAGCAAATTATTTGATCCTAGGACTAATAGTTTGAAACATACAAGACCTTGCTCATTTTAACTGAGCAATATTGCAACTTTTGGCAATAGGCAAGGGACGAATGCCAAATCCAAACAAACACAAATATCTAAAAATTGAGACAGGTTGTTGTAGGCCTTGGTAATGTAGTCCTATAGGTTGGTCCTATCCTAAATCCAACCAACTGGAGCTGACAAAGAAAATGATTCCATCTTAGGACCAACAATTTGAAATATACACAACCTTGCTCATTTTAAGTAAGCAACATTACAACTTTTGGTAATAGGCAAAATATGGATGCAAAATCCAAAAAAAATTGAATCTCTAAAAACTAAGATAGGTTATTGTAGGCCTAGATTAAAAAATCATGTAGCACTTGATAGTTCATTAATATCTCACACGAGCTTAAAGAAATTCTTGATAAAAAATCACATCCCGATGGTACTTAGAGACCCTTAGGGATGCTTATGCTTAGTGTGTTCAATACTATTAGAGGGACATTGTGGCTGAAACAAGGTTGGTCCTATCCTAAACCTGACCATCTAGAGCTAACAAATTAGACAATTCAATCCTAAGACCAACGATTTGAAATATACACAACCTTGCTCATTTTAACCAAGGAAAATTGCGACTTTTAGCAATAGGTAAGATAGGGATGCCAAATCAAAATAAATTTTAATCTCTAAAAACTAAGATAGTTGTTTTTAGGCCTAAATAATGTGATCCTTTAGCACCTAATAGTTCATCAACACCTTGCACAAGCTCAGAGAAATACCCGATCAAAGATCACAACCTAATGGTGCTTAGAGATTCTTAGGGACACTTCCATTCGGTGTGGTTGATACTGTTGGATGGAGGTTGTGGCTGAAAATTCTTGGGTCCTAGTCTAAAGCCAACCAACTAGATCTAATTAAGTAGCCATGGATTTATAGGAATGCATTAGAAGATTCAAAACCCTAGTTGCTAGGAAAGCACAAAAAAATCAGTTTTATTGCATGGATATGGAGGATGAGAAAGAGGATTGAGGTTTTCAAGTCTTTGCATCATGATATCAAACACATATATGCTCTTATAGGTCCTTTTTTCATTTCCCAACCAAAATTTTCACTTGGTTGTGCATTTTTCACAATTTTTCCAAGAAATTTCAAAAATTGCACTTTTGCAAAATTTACACTTTGCAACCTTTAAACAACTTTTACACTATTATGCAATTTTTCTCCTGTCATGATTTATATAGGGTGGTTGGGTGGTGATTTACCCTTTAGGAATCCTCTTCAACTCTTTGAAATTTTCTTGCCAAAATTTTATCAAGCAACTTTTGAAAGTTACAAAGTTGCACAATGCATCTTTTACATTTCTTTGCAACTTTTCACCAATTTGGTCAAATGACCTTCCTATCATCTCAAAATCAATCACAAACCTTACCTATAGTAATAATATCACCCTCACAATTCGTAGATCATATTGACCTCATGATGACATTATCATCACGCCTTATGCCAAATAGAGCGCTATTTTAAGCCCAAAAAGGGGTAATATAGTGTGACAACAAGGATATAGTCCAAAACAACCCTATTCAAGCTTTGCTTATGTTTTAGAGAAAATGAATGGGTATCCAAATCCATAATTTATTTTCCTAATGTTTTGGGAAATTTGGGAGAGAAATGCAAGAGGACAACCATCTAAATCCATATAAGTTGAAGATAACTAAATATGTTTTTAAGCATATCATCAAACCCACAAAAAAGAGTTCAAGAGACAAATTTATAGGAAAATATGGAATCTAAATATGAACATGTGACATATCTTATTAGATGTTCATACAAAATATGACATCTAAATATGTACATGTTACATGTCTTCTCTTTTTTTATACACAACATTGGCATCTAAATATGCACATGTGATATCTCTTATTGAATTTTTGATTAGTGTAGAAGAACTTCAAAAGCCAATAACTAAAGTTACAAGGGATAAGGTAAATACACAAGAACCACCTTTTTTCATCCCTTCATTTATTGGTGATCAAACTTTGATTCAAAAAACTATAGACACATCTATTAAGGTTGATACAAGTATTAAAGTAGACATAGTAGAGCAGAGGTGGACTTCCAAAGAAGAAAAAGAGACAACAGTAGAGAAAACATGATAGATAGATTCATTTGTACCTAAAGCACAAAAATAAGGTGCAAGATAAGCCATTTTCATAGATCAAGATAATCCAGAAGAGTAGGAGCAATCACCAAAGGTAAAGGAACAAGAGGCCATCCAAGCATTAGTAACTTTACTAGCATTTGGTTCTTTACCTACCAAAGCTCTTCACAAGCCATTCATGAAAGCTCTACCCTTGCAACTCTCAATGCCACACTCAAG
This sequence comes from Cupressus sempervirens, assembly GCA_028749045.1. Taxonomy (NCBI): domain Eukaryota; kingdom Viridiplantae; phylum Streptophyta; class Pinopsida; order Cupressales; family Cupressaceae; genus Cupressus; species Cupressus sempervirens. The sequence continues at coordinate 947,119,213 of CM053792.1, read as the reverse complement.
CTCTTCTAAGGTTGAAAAGGTAATTCAATATGGAGATGTAACTCTAGATGAAGAGATAGTGATTCCTAAATTTGACTATGCATCAATGACATTAGAGAAAATAGGCATTTTGCAACAAGCTTTAGAGAAATTAAGCATAAAGAAATGCTTAGGAGGGAATATAGGAAAAAAGAAAGCATTGAAAGAAATTAAAGACATATTTTTAGATGCATTTAGCTTGCCACCTCCTAAGAAAACAACCCAATAATGGAACAACTATTAGATATTGTGGAAAAGGTTAATAATGAAGACCTAGATTCCACTATTAAACTTTTTGAGTGGTCAAAAAAGAAATTCAATTCTGTGGTCAATGAAAAGATATCTGGTGAGATAGCACTGACTCAAGTTGTACTGGCAACAAAAGTTGAGGGTGTGAAGAAGGTACTTGAGAATATCTTCTCACTGTACACCAAATTGTGTGATCCCATAATCTTCACCCAAGACATGAGACATAGAATTCTAATCCCAGAGAGGAATCTAAACACATCAAGCACACAACTACCTAAGAACCCAGCTTAGAGTGAGAAGCATTTCCATATATTTCTTCAATCATAGAGTCAATTAGTTATGTTAACAATAGAAGAGGCTAACATAAGATCCAAATTGACAAATATCCAGGCCTCCCTCACCCCACACATGGAAATCTTCCATAAAGAACTAGGTCATGCTGAAACTCTATTGAAGAAAGACCCCAATATTTCTACTCTAGATGGCCTAGTGCACCTTGCAATAGAGCTTGCTATCCAAGTCAAGTCATTGGATGTTTCATGTGACAATTGGGATGCAACTTTTAAAAAAAAGTAATGGAAGTCCATAAATCCTTTTTGGATAAATACACTATAAGTGTATAGCCCATTTGACATAAGTGTCAAAAATGGGGAGTAAGTAAGCAAGGAGAAAGGGGGAGTAAGTAAGAAAAGGGGGAGAATAATGAAAGGGAGAGAGATACAAATGGAAAATGTGGAGAAGGTGGAGATTAAAAAAATGGGAGAGAAATAAAATATAGAGATAAAAATAGAAGAGCATAAAGAGTATAAGTACATTGAAGTCAAAGAGTATCAATAGAGACAAATCTAAAATAGAACAACATAAAGAGTTTAGGTACATTGAAGTCAAAGAGTATTAGTCGAGATAGATATACTTAGAATGGAGAACATATTTTAGATATGGAATAGACATACTAACTCAGGGGGAGTTATACATTTTGAGGTACATGGGTTATTGCAAAATTTTGAAATTTAGAAGTTTTGTATATAAGCCAAGTCATGGATATGCTATACTTGAGAAGATTAAATTGATTATGAATATTCAAGTGTTTTTGACACTTATGTCAAAGGGGGAGATTGTTGGTCTCAGATTGATTTTGACAATTGAGTGTCAACACACTTAAGTCATTAACTTAGTTCATGCCAAACTAGCAATACATGTTGAGTACAACATATAAATATCAGACCATGCTAAGTTGTAATGAGTGTCAAGTCACTCATGTGCCAAGTCACTCAAGTGAAAAGAAAATAAACTATATTGAGTTATTCAAGTATCGAGTGAATAGTAGATGTCGAGTAGTTCAGGTGTTGAGTTAGAAGCAGAATTATACTATATGTTGAGCATCAGTAACTCCATATATCGAGTAACATAGATTGGACATATTTGTTTGTTATAGCACAAAAAACTATGTAAACCATTTTTTAGCTGAGCTAAGGATAGTTTTTGATCCTCTAGAGATAAGAATGAATCTATATGTAGATTCCCTATGTACATTACATGTAGCCAATCAAAAAATGGGAAGGTTTACGTGGAAAATTGGATGAATCTCAGCCATAGATTCATACCTAACCCTAAGCCACCTCTGTATTCTTAAGGAGGATGAAGCCCTAAATTTTTAAGAGAGTTGAGAACATTGCAATGTGGAAAATGATCGAATTGAAGGAGAAAACAAGATAGTTTGTAGAGCATTCAAGATGACTTAGTAGTAAAAGTGAATTGTAGAATTAGTTAAGAGAAGAATAGAGAATAAAGGATACAACATTGATACATTAGATCATGAAGGATTAATCAGAGATTGGATAGAGGTGATCTATTATCAGGAAAGCAAGTGCCAACTACAAAATCCATGTTGAGGCATTTTGACAGGTGATTTCAGCTAAATCTCCTAGGTGGAGTAGTCCTAATAGTCTTTACCGAATCTTTTAATAGGGTGACATTCCAAGTTAATGATGAAAATTCTTTTAACACAACACACTTTAAATAGGGTGTTGAACTCCTCTAACTAGGTAGGACTTAACAGTCTTTGCAAGCCTTTCACACAATAGATCATGATTCATGGCCAAACCATTGTAAGCTTAATTGGCCACACTTTACAACTGTAGTAGTGAAGATTTGTGGGTGTCATCCCCACCCAGTTTTACCTTCTCATTTGAAGGGTTTTTGGTTAACCATATCTCGTGTTATGTGTGTTTGATTACTTACATGTTTTAGATGCATTTACTTTACATGCTAATTTAGTATGTTAATGAATATGATCTATAAATAGTTTAGGTTTTATGGGTCCAAGTTTAAACTCCTAATTCACCCCCCCTCTCATAATTTTACTCCTTTCCTACTTGTAATTCAAACAATTGGTATCAAAGTCTTGCTCTCTAAAAAAGAAGCTTTGCAGCTAAGAGGAAAGATCTTGAAATGAAAGTCTACAAATTGGGAAAGAATTTTGAGAAACAGGAGATTGAAATACATCTTATACTACATCAACTGAATGAAGCTAGAGATGCTTTGAAGAGTTCCTTGAAGAGAAGGAAAGAAATTTCCATTGTAGAGAATGAGACACTATACAAAGAGATAGACACCACCAAGGTATTTGAAGATGGTAACTCTAGTGAATTTGATGTAGCAGTTGCAGATCTAATGGAAAAGAATAGAGCACAAGCTAAAGAAATCAGAAGTCTAAAGTTGGAGAAAGAATCAGAAGCTATACTTCTATGTGAGGTGATTCTTTCTCACAATTATGCATCAGGATTGGGCTACACAAGAATTGAAGAAGGAGTATCATCAAATGTTATTGAAGAAAGAAACATCAAAGGCAAGAATTTCAAACCTACTTGTCATATTTGTGGTAAGAAAAGACATACTAATAATGTGTACAAGAGAAGTAATACAAATGATAATGTCAAGCCTAAGAACATGGTTCATTGTCATAAATTCAACAAACAAGGTCATCAGGCACATGAATGCAGAATCAAAACCATGTATGCACTAAAATTTGAAGGATATTGCTACAACTATCTGAAGTGTGGACATAGAGCCTTTGAATGCAGATCCAAGTCTATGTGGTCATCAAACAAGCTAGCAAAGGTAAGAAGCTATGGAAGCTCTTATAATTGGCATTAAAATACAAGATATAGCTGCCACAATTATCAAGAATATGGACATATTCTTGATGTGTGCTAGAAAATGAGACCTGTAAGAAGTGTGGGTTAACAAACAAACATTAGTTTAAAACCTTCAACATGCATCAAGCCAAAATGCAAGGAATAAATATCAACCAATGCTTGCTTGGGTTTTGCAACCCTAAGCAACCAACAAATCCAACCTTCTAGCCACCTCTATAGCTCAACAAAGGCATCCATGAGAGGCCCTGTTGGTGTGTTAAGATGGGGGGTATGTTTGGTGTGCTCTCCCAAACACAACAATGGAGTGAATCTCTTGACTGAGTGAGTGCAAGTGTACATGCAAGTAAGATATGAATCTAGACTAAATGAGATGAAGAATACCTCAAGAAATGGCTATGGAGAGAGTCATTCTTGAAGGCATTCAAGGATGAAGATGACATGCAATGAAAGAACTAACTAGATCTGAAAACTATGATAAAAATGCAAGCTAAAATGAAACTACAAATGCATGTAGAAACTTAGATTAACAATGCATGATGCAAACTAAATCAGCTACCAAATTGTTAGTATGATCCTAGAAACCTCTATAAAAATCAAAGTACAATGCAAAAACCCTTAGCATGAAGACTCAAAATGGCATGATAAAAATGCAATAACGGGAGATGCAAATGCTTGAGACAAGGCCTCTATTTATAGGCTTGAGGGAGGGCTTGGTGAGATGGCCTCCACATAGATGCCACAAGGGAGACGCATGGGCTAAAGGATAAGCCATGCAAAAGTTTTAAAAAAATATTTTAATGTTTGTGGGGGACAAATGTGTAAGAGGTGTAAGAGGCATAAATAAAGTGGAAGGTTTATTGGATCAAGAGTTTCTCACACATGTGTGAGCAAACTCTTAAGAGCTAACAGGTGTTTAAAAAAAAGGATTTAAGCTAATAAAGTGAGATTAAGTAATGGGTAGGCTTAGAAAGATAAAAATGATGGTTATAGGGTAGGCTCTAGGTTAGGCTTAAGATTAAATTAAATGAGATTTAATTTAATCATGAGTTTAGAGGAATTAATAGGATGTGAGGGTTTAAATAAACAAAATTTATTTAAAAGGGGGAGACATGGAGGATCATGTGTTAAATTAATTTAAATTTAAATTAAATTTAAATACTTAGGAGAATGAAATCATTTAATTAAAATAATTTAATTAAATAAGTAGAAGAATGTGAGCAATATAATTAACAAATTACAATGTCACGGGCAATGTTAAAATTAATTAATATAGTGTTTAGGGATGATTTTAAGTGTCTACATTTTGCCCCTCTTTGATGTGATGTCGGGATGACATCATATCAAAGAAAAGAAAATATAGGTTGCCCCAGAGAAGGATAGGAGTCCTATGGCGATGACAAGGGAGGAGGGAATTTTTCCACCTCGAGGAAATGGGGTGAAAAAGGAATATATTTTTCAAACAATTTATATATTAACAAAAAGGGAGTATTTTTTTTTTTAATAAATTTTTTTTTTCCTAATAACGAAGAGTATATTTAATGCATATGTACCTCAACCATTTGAAAATAAAGCAATAAGAGAATATAGAATGTTTTATGTCAAAAAACTTCCCTTATGTCCTCCAAACACGATGATGGGCTTTATGGCTCAATTAGATGCTCCTCATGAAACTTGATCTCCAAATGCAAGCCTTCAACCTACAAGCTTGAAAACTCACAAATAAACTCAAACACACGTTAGATGATTAGTTTAAACCCGTGAAGTGGGTCCCACCGAGCATGCCAAAATGTGTGCTAAAAAATGAGACCTGCAAGAAGCGTGGGTTAACAAACAAACACTAGTTTAAAACTTTCAACATGCATCAAGAATTCACCAAAATGCAAGAAATAAATATCAACCAATGCTTGCTTGATTTTTGCAACCCTAAGAAACCAACAAATCCAACCTTCCAGCCACCTCTATAGCTCAATAAAGGCACCCATGAGAGGCCCTGTTGGTGTGTTAAGATGGGGGGTATGTTTGGTGTGCTCTTCCAAACACAACAATGGAGTGAATCTCTTGAATGAGTGAGTGCAAGTGTACATTCAAGTAAGATATGAATCTAGACTAAATAAGATGAAGAATACCTCAAGAAATGGCTATGGAGAGAGCCATTCTTGAAGGCATTCAAGGATGAAGATGACATGCAATGAAAGAACTAACTAGATCTAAAAACTATGATAAAAATGCAAGCTAAAATGAAACTACAAATGCATGTAGAAATTTTGATTAACAATGCATTATGCAAACTAAATCAGCTACCAAATTGTTAGTATGATCCTAGAAACCTCTATAAAAATCAAAGTACAATGCAAAAAACCTTAGCATGAAGACTCAAAATGGCATGATAACAATGCAATAATGGGAGATGCAAATGCTTGAGACAAGGCCTCTATTTATAGGCTTGAGGGAGGGCTTGGTGAGATGGCCTCCACATAGGTGCCACAAGGGAGACACATGGACTAAAGGACAAGCCATGCAAAAGCCAAAAAAATATTTTAATGTTTGTGGGGGACAAATGTGTAAGAGGTGTAAGAGGCATAAATGAAGTGGAAGGTTTATTAGATCAAGAGCTTTTCACACATGTGTGAGAAAACTCTTAAGAGCTAAAAGGTTTTTTTTTAAAGGATTTAAGCTAATAAAATGAGATTAAGTAATGGGTAGGCTTAGAAGGATAAAAATGATGGTTATAGGGTAGGCTCTAGGTTAGGCTTAAGATTAAATTAAATGAGATTTAATTTAATCATGAGTTTAGAGTAATTAATGGAATGTGAGGATTTAAATAAATAAAATTTGTTTAAAAAGGGGGAGACATGGAGGATCATGTGTTAAATTAATTTAACACATTAAGGCTAGGAGTATTTAAATTAAATTTAAATACTTAGGAGAATGAACTCATTTAATTAAAATAATATAATTAAATAAGTAGAAGAATGTGAGCAATATAATTAACTAATTACAATGTCACGGGAAATATTAAAATTAATTAATATAGTGTTTAGGGACAATTTTAAGCGTCTACACCTGAGAATTGTATTAGGACTCACTTCAGTGGTAACTACAAAAGGTGGTTGAGTCCAACCACATGCTTTATTTGTTTAAAGATTGGTCATATTAGTAAGCATTATCCAACTAAGCCAAAGGCACCAAGTTGTGAATTTGATAAAGGAAAATGCAAGGTAGATATTAAACACATCAAGAGTGAGATGAATAACACATGGAAGAAGAAAGATGGTTGCAATACATCAAATGGAGAAGGGATCACTTCACCCAATGGGTCAAGTGATCACACCTCATCAAATTGAACAATCAAGAGGTATGTGGGACTACCATTTAAAGAATTATATCATACATTAGTTCAAAAAAGAAATTAGTACTAAAGGGACTACATTAGCATGGATGAAGATACAAGATGTTGAAAATCCAAGATTAAATTTTAAGTTTTCATGTTGTTGTCAAGCATGAAAAATTTTTAGTGGATGCCAAGTGGAATGCTAGTGGATGCTAAGCTGCTAGATTAGCTAGTCAATATCGAGTCTATAGTAGTTGTCGAGTAATGGTAATATCAATGGATGTAAAAATGATTTTGAAATCAAGTTAATTTCGAGTTTATAGCTATACAAACACTAAACATTAAATGCAAGGTTTTTTGAAGGGTATATGGTCATTTTTCACTTATTTTTCATCATTTTGAATTTGAGCAAGAGAAAATAGAGCAGAAGGCAATTTAGAAATTTTTTTGAAGTGATTGCAAAGATTTCAGCAATGATTTCACTCTAGCTCTTTGGATTTTTAAAGGGTATTTATCATAAGCCAAGCTATGTAATTTGCATTTATAAAAACCCTAGTTTGTCACAATGGCATCTAGCTCAAGAAATGTAGAGGGAAAGTGGTCTTGAATTTCCGATTAGTTATTAACAAGGTGAAATAGCCAAATTTCAAAGCAATTCTAGATGTATCTTACAAACAAGATCCTTCAGGCATGTTGTTCATCATTCCCCCAAATGTCATTATGGTTCAAGATGTCCAAAAAAGTTATAACTATAAGATAGGAGGAGTAGGTGACATGGAAATAAGGGAAGCCTATGATATATTATGTGAAAATAGTGCTCTAAAATAAGAATTTAAAATTGTTGAAAGGAAAGGTTTGATGTGTGCCCTAGAATTTCCTAGCATATTCTTGAGATAGAATGGATAAGAATAGTACTAAGCCAAATACATGAGGGATCCTTATGGTTGGAAGGTGGACCAATAAAGATCACCAAATGAATAATCCATATGGTTACTAGTTTCCCAACCCTACATTGGCCAAAGACTTTGTGAAGTGATTCCAAAGAGGTAATAGAGAAGAATACAGGAGCAAAGTGGAACAAATGAGGAATGACAATAGACATTATAACAGATCCACTGATAAAATTTTGAGTAAAGGTTATCTCTCACAAGTTTTATCAATCTAGTTGATTGAATAGTGTACCCTATCTTGCAATAGATGTTAGAAACAAAATTGTGAAGAAAGATCATACTTATGATCTAGCTAAGCTTGAAGTACAATAATTAATGGAAAATTAGAGCAGTAAGGAAGACTAAGAGTACATAGTGCAAATTTGGATTATTTATAGTTTTCATAGTTTTCTATGTACAGAATACATTCCCATCTTTTGGCACTATAGGATGGAAGACAAATAGGTCAGGTGCTATTCAGATAAATGAATACATTGAACAAATGGGAGAAAACTTTGAGACATTGATGACTAGTTACTTTGAAGACTTTAAGAATTCTATGAAGCAAAGGATGAGGATACCTATTTCTTTGGCTGAACAATATTACAATGATATATGTTTTCTTGTAGACATTAATTACACATGTGTACAGGCTACCACAACTACGGTAAGATGGCTAAGACCCTTAGGTTATGAGATCAATTTTGCTGAAGCCTTAGCAACCATCACTACACTTTTAGTAGAAGAAGTTGACAAACAAAAAAAATCTTTGGAAACTATGATGTAATGAAGTCAAAGGTAGAAATGGAATTGAAGACAACCTCTACATTGATGAAGAAGGACAAACTAATGAAAAAAATTAAAGCTAAATTTGGTGAAGGTGCTAAAGAGGAGGAACACGAAAAAATCCAAGAATCTCTTGCATTAACCCAAGGCATGGGCGAGGATAAAGAAGAAGGTGAAAAAGAAGACAATAAGGAAGAGAGAAATATAGTTGAGGAGGAGACTAAGAAGATGGATACTGATACAACATCAACTAAACACTAGCAAGAGGAATAGAGTGTGCAAGACACACAAATGTTGAGTTCTAGTCCTCCTCATGACATTAGTACAATTGCAAAAACTATCATTGTCAAGGGTGTCTCTGATGCATCTATATAGAACATTAATCCATTAATTATATATGGTTTTAATAAAATTTGAGACCATTCTACACTACAAGCACAAGTATGTGTAAATCATATTTTGATCAGTGTAGAAGAACTTCAAAAGGCATTAATTGAAGTTACAAGGGATAATGTAAATACACAAGAACCACCTTTTGTCATCGCTTCAATTACTAGTGATCAACCATTGATTCAAAAAACTATAGACACATCTATTAAGGTTGACACAAGTATCAAAGTAGACATAGTAGAGTAGAGGCAGACTACCAAAGAAGAAAAAGAGACAACAATAGAACAAACAAGATAGATAGATTCATCTATACCTAAAGCACAAACATCATAGATCAAGATAAGCCAAAAGAGTAGGATCAATTACCAAAGTTAAAGGAGCAAGAGGTCATCCAAGCATTAGTAACTTTACTAGCATCTGGCTCTTCACCAACAAAAGCTCTTCAGAAGATGAGCATGAAAGCTATACATTTGCAAATCTTAGTGCTAGGCTCACATACTTCTAAGATTGAAAGGGTAATTCACTATGGAGATGTAACTCTAGATAAAGAGATAGTGATTCCTAAATTTGACTATGCATCAATGACATCAAAGAAAATAGGCATTTTACAACAAGCCCTTAGAGAAAAAGAGACATCAAGAAATGCTTAGGAGGGAATATAGGAAAAAGAAAGCACTGTAAGAAATTAAAGACATCTTTTTAGATGCATTTAGCTTGCCACCTCCTGAAGAAACCAAGCCACTACTGGAAAAAATGCTAGATATTGTGGAAAAGGTTAATAATGAAGACTTGGATACTACTGCTAAACTTTTTGAGTGGTTAGAAAAGAAATTCTAGAGTAAGGTCAATGAAAAGATATTTGGTGAGATAGAACTGACTCAAGTTGCATTGGCAACAAAGGTTGAGGATGTGAAGAAGTTACTTGAGGATATCTTCTCATTGTACACCAAATTGTGTGATCCCACACTCTTCACCCAAGACACCAAACATAGAATTTTGAGCCTAGAGAGGAATCTAAACATACCAGACACACAGCTACCTAAGAACCCAACTCGGGGTGAGAAGCATTTCCATACATTTCTTCAATCACAAAGTCAATTAGATGTGTTAATAGCAAAACAGGCAAACATAAGAGTCAAATTTAGAAATATTTAGGCCTCCCTCACCCCACACATGGAAATCCTCCATAAAGAGCTAGGTTATGCTGAAACTCTACTGAAGAAAGACTCTAATATTTCTACTCTATATGGCCTAGTACACATTGTAGCAAAGCTTTCCATCCAAGTCAAGTCATTGGATGTTGCATGTGACAATTGGGATGCAACTCTTAAAATAATAATGGAAGTCCATAAATCCTTTTTGGACAAATGCACTATAAGTATATAGCCCATTTGACATAAGTGTCAAAAAGGGGGAGTAAGTAAGCAAGGAGAAAGGAGGAGTAAGTAAGAAAAGGGGGAGAATAATGAAAGGGGGAGAGATACAAATGGAAAATATGGAGCAAGGGGAGACAACAAAAATGGGAGAGCAACAAAATGTAGAGATAAAAATAGAACAACATAAAGAGTATAAGTACATTGAAGTCAAAGAGTATCAGCAAAGACAAGTCTAAAATAGAATAGCATAGAGTATAAGTACATTGAAGTCAAAGAGTATCAATAGAGACAAATCTACTCAAAATGGAGAATAGATTTTGGATACAAAATAGACATATAAACTTAGGGGGAGTTATACATTTTTATGTACATAGGTTATTGTAAAATTTTGAAGTTTTGAAGTTTTGTTTATAAGTTGAGTCATGTATATGTTATAGTCAAGAAGATTAGATTGATTATGAATATTCAAGTGTTTTTGACACTCATGTCAAAGGCATAGATTGTTGATATTAGATTGGTTTTGAAAATTGAGTGTTAACATACTTAAGTCATTTACTTAGTTCATGCTAAACTAGTATTACATGCTAAGTACAACATATAAATATGAGACCATGCTGAGTTGTAATGGGTGCCGAGCCACTCAAGTGTCAAGTAGATAGACCATGCCAATTGATTCAAGTGCTAAGTGAATAGTAGATGTTGAGTAGTTTAGGTGTGGAGTCAAAAGCAAAATTATAGTATATGTCGAGCATTAGTAACTTCATATGTTCAGTAACATAGACTGGACATATTTGTTTGTTATGGCACAAACAACTAGGTAAACCATTTTTCAGCCAACCTAAGGATAGTTTTTGATCCTTTAGAGATATGGAAAAATCTATATTTAGATTCCCTATGCACATTACATGTAGCCAATCAAAACTTGGAAAGGTTTAAGTCGCAAAATAGATGAATCTCAGCCGTAGATTCATACCTAACCCTAAGCCACCTCAATTTTCTTAAGGAGGATGAAGCTCTAAATTTATAAGAGATTTGAGAGCATTACAAAGTGGCAAATGATTGAATTGGAGGAGCAAACAAGATAGTTTGTAAAGTATTCAAGGTGACATAGTAGTAAGAGTGAATTATAGAATCGTTTAAGTGAAGAATAGAGAATAGAGAATACAACATTGATACATCAAATCATGAAGGATTAATCAAAGATTAGATAGAGGTGATTAGTTATTAGGAAAGCAAGTGATAACTATATGATCTATGCCGAGACATTTCGACAGGTGATTTTAGTTAAATCTCCTATGTAGAGTAGTCCTAACAGGCTTTACCAAATCCTTTAATAGGGTTGCATTCCAAGTGAATGATGAAAAGTCCTTTAACAAGGCACACTTTTAATAGGGTAATGAAATCCTCTAACAAGGTGGGACTTAATAGTCTTTTTAAGCCATTAATAGGACAAGCCTTTCATAGGGTAGATCATGATTCATGGTCAAACCATTGTAAGCTTAATTGGCTACACTTTACAATTGCAGTAGTGAAGATTTGTGGGTGTCATCCCCACCCCAATTTTACCTTCTCATTTGGAGGGTTTCTAGGTAATCATATCTGGTGTTATCTATGTTTGATTACTTACATATTTTAGATGCATTTACTTTACATGTTATTTCAATCTATTAATGTGTGTGATGTATGAATGTTGAAAGTTTTATGGGTTCATGTTTAAACTCTTGATTCACCCCCCCACCACCCCCCCCCCCCAAAAAAAAAAAAAAAAAAAGTTTACTCTTTTCCTACTTGTAATTCCAACAATATGATCATATGATCAAGGGTTAGGTGTCTTGTCATAAGCTTAAAACCCCCCTCTTGATGTTACAATAAAGGGTTAGTGAAGAATTGTAGGGGTAATGAATGTATTGGGTCTCCTGATCTTAAGATATGTTATGTGTTTGTAGCATCACAAGTGTTCATAATAAAGTCTCTAATCTTTCAACTCCCCTCATGTCGTGCCATCTTAAGTATTTGATGGAAAGGTTCTAAAATCAAGGTGTGCAATGTTATGATAAATAAGTGATTGTGGGATCATAAAGGTAGAAGTGAAGGTTCTTGAACATGTGATAAAGTAGTGATCATAAGATTTCAAGGGCAGAAAAGTGAAAAAAGGTTAAATAAGTCCCAATCTTATGAAAAAGGGAGGATTGAGGCATCATGAAGGTTTTCAAGAAGACTTCTAAAGATAAGAAAAGTTCAAGGTCATAGGATTGTGAGAGCAAAATATGAGGTTTTAGATGGTAAAATAAGGAAGTAATTGTAAGATCGTAGATAAAATGATAAAGCAAGATGGGGCCAAGCACATTTGCATGATTCTTTAAGACAAGTGGCAATTCATATCGTCCAATGCTATGGCAAGCAGTAGATCTTAGGATCTCAAGTGAAAGGTCAAAGCTTTATGAAGTTATGAAGAAGTGTTATTCTATGAGATCATAAAGATGGAAATTAAAGATTTTGAGGCTATGATGAAGAAAGGATAACCACCATCATGTGGTCATAGGTTAATGATATCTGCAAAAGGTAATCTCTAATTCTACAAAGTTAATTTACTAACTGTGGTTGAGAGGTCATAAGGAACAAAAAATGAAGACACAATGTTACACCAAAGTTGTGCTCATAACATCGTAAGGGTTTAAAGGGTAACTTCCAAAGTTAGGAAATGGCACACTAGGCCATGATCATAAGATCATAAGGAAAAGGAAAGCCAGATAGGATACTACACCAATATGTATAAACTATGTCTCATGAGATCATAACAGACTTAAAGGTAGGATTTGATGTCATGGTAACTAATTTATCATGAGATCATGAAGGCCATTTTCAAAGTTTACAATGATGTGATAAAGGGATTGATTTTGAAGGATCATAAGATCATAAACCCTAGGTTGACATGAAAAAGTGGATTTTACTTTTCTGAGTTGGAAAATGATAGAATGCCTAAGGCCAATGAAATTTGAGTAAAGTACAAAAATTCCTAAGCTAGAATAGTTATCTCGATTCTCCATTTGAGATGAAAAATTGCACTAAACTTAAAGCTATACCATGCAAAATATCAATTTATAGAGAAGGATATTCAAAATACACTCATCATAAAACATTCCACAATCCAGTAATCTATTACCATTTATAAAGATTAGAGATTTTAGAGCAATTATAGAGCTTCTAGCGTCAACAAATTATTATTTTCAAAGCTATTTATAGAAGTTTTTTCAGTCTTTCCAATCTACCTAGAACATGTCTAATAAGGAAGTAGATTAAATTCAAGCTTTAGATGTGGAAGTTGTAGAAACTTCAGCTTCAAACAGAGGAAAAATTAGGTAGAAGAAACCAAATAGGTTTATGGAAAAATGGATTAAGTTATTCCCAGAATCCTCAAATACCATTTCTAAAGATGACCATAAGTTCAAGGACCCTTATATATTTTGAAGAGATTCTACATGTCCTACAGTCACTAGTTATGGTCTTTTAAGATATCTCTACCACAATAGAGTAGAGAAGATCCCTTTTTGCAATCCATGGAAGAAGAACCTAGAAAAGTTAATCTTTCTAGAGGTCTTTGTGGACATTGAATTGGTAAAGGCCTTGATCAAATCATATAATCTAGCCACCAAATTATTTCATAGAATGGATGGAACTATTCTATGCAGTTTGGATTGTACCTCTTTTATTGAAGCATTTGGATTAAACAATGCCATGAGTGAACCAGTAGACCTACAAGGAAAGTTTAAGAGAAAAACCAAAGCCTATACAAGGAAGTCAATGCTATAACATATTCCTATGGCCCTAAAGAAGGTGGGTGATTACCCCAAGAAGGTGGATATGATGATCTCTTTAGATAAGCTTAAGAATTATTTTGTGAAAATTGTGTATGGTGTCCACAAGGTAGTTGGTAAATATGTAAACGACATGGTAAATGTAGTAGATTTTTCCATTGCCAAAGATGTATAAGACTCATACCACGGTGGAGAATATGACTATGTTAAGTATACTCTAGAGAGGATGAAGGAGAACATTGGACTAGCCTAGAATGGAGAAATGGAAAAGTTCAAATTCCACCATTACTCATTATTGATGCACCTAATCTTGTACAAGAATGTTGGGTATATAAGCCCAAACTATATTGATCACACATCTAATGTCAATGGAGAGTTACCAATTCACCTATGAACATAGGTATGGGATAGTTCTTATTATTACCTTGATTCTATCTCATTTTTCAATAATTTTAGTACTATCATAATGAAAATGTTAGACCCAGGTTACTTTAGGGAATGCGAGGTTTTGAAGAGTCTTTTGAGACTAGCTCTGCTCCCTAAGAACATAAGGTTAGATCATAATTGGGGAGATATTTCCTATTTCCAAAATTTTCTTTGATGAGGGTTTATGGTTGTCCCCAACCCCCACATATATTGCCAAAATTCATTCCCCCTAGACTGGCCATCATTGAATTCATGTGGTAGTTATTCATGGTAAACATGGAGTAAATAGGACCTAAGGTACATAGAGGTAGGTTCTTTAAGGTAGGGGACTTTTCAATTGGAAAAAATCCCCTAGACCAAATTCATTCTTTTCTCCACCACTACAGTTTTTCAACTAGACCTTATGGGATATATGATCCTAATAATTGGATGAGGAACATGCTCAAGAAAATAAAAAATTGTGTTACCTAGTACCAATGAGTTTCCCGATGAAGACCTCATTCCCAATATTGTTGTTAAGGGGGAGGTAGCTAATAAATTGTCAAAGTTTGATGTTGTGCTATAGGTAGAGAGGGAGATGAATAGATTAAATCCATATTTTAAAGGTTTTTACCTAGATATCCCCTACCCACAAAGGATAAGAAAAATGGCAGTTGACAATGCAGAAAATTATGACACAAATGTGAGCTGAACCACTTGGGGAGGAATAGAGGGTGAACCCTGATAGCCTTAAACTTGATGTGACCTTATAAATGAAAGAAGATGAGCCCCCTAAGGCATCATAGGTCACCAAGGGAAATAATAGGTAAAAGGTTGTTCATATCCCTGAAAAGGTCAAATAGAGGACACTACAGATCTTGTCTTGTAAAAGTCAATATTTTGCCGACTTAAGACAAAGTTATATCCAAGATAGAGTTATTATAGCTGAGAACGCACTAACTAGATTGGAGCTAGTAGCAATAATTTTGGATGATAGGATCATCCAAGCCCAACAATTTATTGAAGATGAAAAGTTCATTAAATTAGTTGACTTCAAGAGCTTCTTGTATAAGATCAAATAGAGTAAACTAGTGCTAAAGATGAAACTAGGTGAGTCAAATGATAAGAAACAAGAATTGGTTGAAAAATTACATACTTATGATCCTAAAAGAGAAGTCATGACTCTTGAGTAGGCAAGGGATCTAGTGTAGAGGAGTGGGATGTTACTAGTACCAAGTTGGGATTTGGAACAAGAATTTATGCTTGACCAAATCAGAAGATAAGAGAATTCCATCTCATATGAGGCATATGGTGTTGGTCAAATATAGAGAGGATCTGGATTCAACATTTTTGCCAAGTCTCTAGCAATATGGAACATGGCTCTTGCAACAAACAAGGCCAAACTAATGGATGCGCAGAGCACAAATCAGGACAACATGATAGTATGGACATTATAAGGTACCTTAGGTACATAGATCTCCAAGGATGTAAAGAACTTTTCATTTATGAATGAGGCCAAGGTAGAGGAGATGGAGACTAGACTAGAAAAATCCTTCCATGATTACATTGATTTTAGGAAGCTTTATGAGGATGAGCTTAGGAAGATCCATGTTTACAAAGAGAAAATTGAAGAGCCTGAGGCTAAGGTCCAAGTATTAGAAACTAAAGCTACATCTCTTAGAAAGCAGTTTTCAAATGAAAAATATGTTCCCATTGTAGAATAAAGAAGGGAATAGAATGTTTAGGAACAACCATCCAAGGTCATGGTAGAGACAACTACATAGACATATCAGCTAAAGGTAGAGGATACAATGGAGCCTAGAAGGATGAGCATTGATGTTCCACTAACACAACTATACTTAGAGGTACGATTGACCATAGAGTTGAAACTCTGAAGAATATGTCTCAATAGACCTATACATTATATATTTCTTCACAAGATTTTGAGCAATTTTGCAATGAAGCACTTTCATGGCTATCACCCACTTTCAACCTTTGGGGGCCATATATTCAATTCTTAGAGAGGCTTATTATGTTTATGGCTAAAAAGCCAAATTTTCCTAATAAGATTATTATAGTGAAGGAGGGTCTAGAGATGGTAAAGGAATTAATTGGCTTCTTTACTATGAAAATAAAAATAATACAAGGAAAATTAAAACTCTTATCTCAAGGAATTGAGCCCTATATTCCACCTATTTGGGATGCAAGCAGTAAGTTGAGAGATTGGCAAGAGTGGTTTGATTCCTTTAGTACAATATTGACCTAGGAGGCTACAACATCAATTTTTGATGATAATAGTGATGGCCCATTAAATAATTTGATTGAATCCTTTCTTAGAGGTAAAATAGATTTAAATAATTTTTTAGTGAACACAAAAGCTATAATTGATGCTAAGTGGACTAAAGCTACAAAGAACTTAGAAGAAGTTAAATAAATCAAAAGAAAGAACTATGTGGAAAGCGGTGGGAGATATTAAAGCTCTACTGATGGGAGGTAGTTAAGGAGTTACTTGTTGAAGATAGAAGAAGACAAAATATAAAAGTTAAAACTCTAGAAATAAATAGCCACCTACTAACTTTACAACTACTTACTATTTTTGGATCAAGCACATAGGAATGTCATAATTGTAACTTTTTGTATAGGTCTTGCCACCTTTCTCTTCCACTAACATTTTGACATGTGTCCTCCTCCCATCTAAAGCTTGTTGCAATCCTTTATAAGGATTTACAAGATGTGGAGTAGAGGTCAGAAGTCTGTAGGAATTTTATTTTTATGTCATTTATAGTCTATCTAGTTTTGTTTATTATATGAATGTATTTAGTCTTGTAAACTTAAAAGATATTGTGGATATGAATGATCAAGGTGTCAAGTTCTGAGTTATATTTTGATTCCATATCATTATTGTATTCATTTTCAAGAAAAATTAATACAAAATGAAGTTTTTCATATCTATGTATCTGAGTTTTGTCTCCTTTCTTGTATATCTATGATCCTTGGATTGAAGTGAACAATGTTCTTTCAGTTTAATACAATTTAGATAAATTGTATGTCTCTTATTAATTGCTTTTGGTTCAAAGAGTTAAGTAATTTTTTTTAGTAAGTGATAGGGTTTTCAGTATATGAGGGGGATATATAAGAATGAGATTCAAAGTTTTTTGTTAAAAAAATTAATTGTAAGTCAATTATATAGGTCTAAGGTTGCTAGTTTTGAATCTATATAACAATGGATAAGGCACTAATCACTTAATTTCAGTTGCAAGTTGATGGTTCATATGGTTGCATAACATATATATCAATCAAAAAATAAATTTTCCATTTATGTAATGAAGAACTAAATTTTTTGGTCAACACTTATTTGTGATAACTCTCCTTTTGGTTATAACTAGCTATTGTAATCAAAGAGTAAACTACAAATCTAAGAATAAATCATGACCATTATCTACTATAAGGGATAGGTTTGAAAGAACAAGTAATGGTAAGCAAGTGTTGAAAGAGAAAATCAAAATAACTAGTCATATTCATATCCCTGAGGTGCACCCACCTTGGCCCTATAGAGCCTAAAGTGTAGAGATTCTAGTGTACTCTATTAAAGTTGGTTCAACACTGAGATTAATCTTGCTAAATATGGGACCTAGCTAATCTTTAGGCTTGTTTTCATCTTGTGCATCCTAAGATTAGGTTAAACTAACCTGGTAGTCCAACAAACACCAACATTTATGCATCAACCAAATGTTGGAAATGACAATGAGAAAGTAAACTCTGAGAGGGGGAGTGTGTGGGTAGGGAGCGGGGGGTAAATAAACACTTCAAAACTTTATCCATAAAAAATTCACCACACATCTATCTCAGAATTTAGCATGTAAACTAAAATATAGCATGAAACAAATAATGCACAACACAATAATTTTTTCACCTAGAAACCCTCCAACAAGAAGGTAAGACTGGGGTAGGGATGACACCTACAAATCTTCACTAATGCAAATATAAAGTATAGACAATTATGGTCACAATAAGTTTGATCGTAAAATATGATCTACCCTGTGAGGGTTATACCTTATTAAAGGCTTACAAATACTCTTAGGTCTCACCTTGTTAAAGGATTTCAACACCTAGCTAAAAGTGTGCCTTGTTAGAGAGATTAAACTTACAACAAAGAAAAAACTCAGTTAAGAGATTTACACAAGTCTTTTAAGAATACTCTATTAGGAGATTTACTTTGTATCACCTATTAAAATGATTCAGCACCATGATCCTTCAGTTGGCACTTTGTTGTTAGATGTCAAATCTTATCTTTCTTGATGAATCCTTGATCCTTCTAATTGGATATGTCTCCTTTGTCCTCTCTCTTCTTTCCTCTATGCTCTCTAACTAATTTTGCAATTCATAATATTATCACAACCTTCATAGTCACCATGAATGCTCTTTCTACACTGAGCATTCATGTTCTTCCATGCATTCACTCTCTATAGAAACTTGTTAGGATTTTCCTCCTTATGTTAACATAGGTGGGCTATGGTTAGGTAAGAATTAACAACTATGGTTGATCCATATTACCACTTAGAACATCCCTAAATTTGATTGGTTGCATGTATTGCATAGGGATTCATAATATACCTCCACACATATCTTCTAAAATTGTAAAACAATTATTAAGTTGGCCCAAAAATGGTTTACATAGAAGTTTGTGTCATTACAAACAACTATGTACAAACCTATTTGCTTGGCTTCTAAAGGCTCTGATGGTTGGCCATTACTATATGTACAATGTTGTAACTTGGTTGCTAAATGACTCAGCATACACTATTTACTCAGCTCTTGAATCATTCAACATATATAGTCTACTTGGCTCATGAGTGACTTGGTACATTACTTGACATGTATTGTCTGGCCACTAATGCTTGACATACATTGATCAGTCAACTCATATTAATTGCTCAGCTTTCTCTAATCATTTGGTGTACACTATAATTTTGATAGATAATGATCAATTGTTTTGTCACTACCTTATCAAAACCAATATGAGATTAGAAATCTCCTCCTTTGACATGAGTGGAAAAACACATTGTTAGGCATATACAATCCTTATTATGAGCATAACTTAGATAGTATGTATCTATGGCTCAACTCTCATACAAAATTTAGAAAATTCAAATTTTGCAAAGTGGATGACTAACTATCATCTGTTATTTCTCCATTTCACCATTACTCCCCATGAGTAAATATTTCCTTTCTATATCTGAATCTAACACTCTTGTTGAGTAGATTTTCTATACCTTGTTTCTCCATGATTACTCCCCCTTACTAAAAGCTCTATTTCCTTTATCAAGAAAAACTTCATAATCCCCCCTTTTTGACACTTATGTCATGGGTGGTACAATAATAGTGTGTTTATAAAAAAATGATTTATGGATCTCTATTATGATCTTTAGGGCTACATCCCAATTATTACACACTACCTCTACAAATTGATATTGAATGTCTAGCTGGGAAACAAGGTCAACTAAGCCATCGTGAGTAGAAAGTTGGCTATCTTTCTTCATCAATGTCTTGGCATATGCTAGTTACTTATGCAAAACTTCCATGTGAGGATTCAACAAGGATTGAATATTGATCAAGGTAGCTTGCATGTTTTAATCTTGTGCTTGCAACTCAATAAGCCTACCTTATGTGGATGATAATATTTGAAAATAAGCTTGGCTTTGACTAGGAGATAATGTAAGAGTAGTACCTATAGTTTGTAAATATCCTTGTATTTGGTCAATAGCTCTTTGAATTTCCTATGTGAAAATATTCACATCACATAACTTGGTGTATAGAGAGAAAATATTCTCTAACACCTTCTTCACACTCTCCATTTTGGTTGCTAGATCAACCTGTCTTAGTGCAATAGCACCAGATATCTTTTAAATTACCTTAGTGTGAAATTTACTTTTGGACCATTCTAAAAGTTTAACATTGGTGTTGAGGTCTTCATCCTTTATTATGTCAATAATGGTGACAAGTTGCTCAATGATGGGTTCATCTTCATTCATTTTTGAGAGACTAAAAGCATCATAAAATACATCTTTTATCTCATGCAAAATGTGTTTTTTCTTGCACTCCCTCATCATCTCTTGCACTTTCTTCCTTTATAGTGTCTCCTATAGAATGCTCAGTTTCCCAATAATAATTTTTTCTAGATTAAACTTGGGCAACCTAATTACTTCATCCAAATTGATATCCCCAAAAGATGTGTCATATGGGCTTCTAAATGTACTAGCACTCAACCTTGTTATCTTTAATGGTGTCACATGTGTGCTCAGTATTTGAAGATCCTAACTACTAGGAGGAGTTATAGAAGTTAGTGGGGTCATCAAGGTTTGTATAACAATTTCTTCATCTAGTGCAATAGTCATCTTCAACTCTTCATTCATTACACTTGTAGTTGTTTCTTGTGGTGCTTGAGTATAAAGTGTAGGACTTGCTTCCTAACATGTATGAACTTTAGTTCCATATGCTTCTATTGTCAATATTGGTAGTATACCTCAACTATGTAGACTAGGAATAGATGTATCTACTTATTGTGCCTCAACCTCTTTAATCTGAAATGTAATGGTGTGCATTACAAATTGTGACTTTTCTGTAAATGTTATCTGTTTAGGGTGTGCACTTTGTATTGAGATTATGGGTGTTGTGCACATTGCATAGTATTTTTATATTGTATTATTTAATTTTATTATGTAATGTTGCACCCAGATGGATGTGCAACATGTAAAGATTCAAATGAGATATACTTGATGAGTTGTATTATAACATTGTGATAATATTTCATGTAATTATTTAATGTTGGAGAAAATAATTACAATTCCAATATTAAATGTGGAGTCAATGGGTTAGGTAGAACATGGTTTATGTAATACAACTTGGTGGTTTTGTGGGACTTGTTACTATATAAGCAGCCACAAGGGTAGTTGTAGAGACACGAAGAAGAAGAAGGCAAAAAGGGAAAGAGTTAAGTAGGACAAGGCTTGATAGGTTAGACAAGGGAGCATTTGTGAAGTTGGAAGCATGGTATGTGATGTGTGGATTTATGCTTGTTCATATGGATTTCTTGGTAGTGGCTATGGCTTTAAAGGCTTCCATGGTTGCATTGCAATAGTTTTTTTGTTGAATGATACATAGAGATGGATGCTTTTAGAGGCTAGGTTTTTCCCTCAATGAGGGATTCCTAGGGTATATCTTGTGTCACATTTTTTTTGGTATGTTGTCTACTCTCTTGCATGTGGATTTTAATTACATATTTATTTCAAATCTATTATGGGTTATGTCGAGATGAATTTTTTTTTTCTTGCAAGATTCCTTATAAGTGGTATCAGAGCTATGGTTTTATTGTTGTAACCCTAGATTGAATTCATGGGAATACATGAGAGGATAAAAGAAAGGGCAAGTTACATGAGTTGTTCATTATAGATTTGAGGGTTTTGGGTTTTCTATTATGATGGGGTGTTGAAATATTTTGGGCATGTGAAATTGTTGAACAAACTGATTTTTTTGGACATTTCATTTAAATGAGGGTTTTAAGGGGAGCTTGTAGAAATGACCTCCTAGTTAAAAATAAACCTCACCATTAGATCTGAGTTGATGTTTCCATAAATTTTGATATATATTATGCCCTAGTTTGGTCATATTCAGAGGAAATGAAAGAGATTTTCTAAGTTTCAGCCTGTGATGGCCATCAAATTTAATCCTGTTAGAATTTTTTTTCACAAAAAAATAAAACAAAAATCATAGTGAAAATGGTAAAAAGACTATCTTAGTAAAATGACCATAACTTTCTCTTTCATGATATTGGATTTCAGACTTCTTACAGAGCTAATTTAGAGCACTAAAACTTGGTGCATGTTTGGTTCTTTGATTTTGACATTTTTTAAGGTTTTAAGATCCCAAAAGGTGGATATTATTTATTTTGAGCACAAATAAGGGCATACTTGGGCATATGGAGTTGGATTTTGGACTTCAAGTAGTCAATGGAAAGCTCTTGGAGAGCTCTACACATTTTTTCAAATTTGGTGTAGGTTTGGCATGGTTTATTTGGTGACATATTAATATGAATAGTTTATGATATATATTGACTATGGTAACATTGTGAGTTTATGACATTATATATTTTGGAGACTTAGATTTGATGTCATTGTATACTTAGTTCATATTTCATATTGGTCTCATTATGATATGGTTATTAGTATTTGATTTGGATATGTATGATGACTTGTTTAGTCTACAAGTTGTGCAGTGTTGTAAGCGGTCTATACTTATAGGTTGCATCTATAGCTTGGATTTGGGTTGTCTATGCCCTAAGTCACATGATTTAATGATTTTTTCTTCATGTATAAGGGATGAGATATTGTTACTAGGTATAGTCATTATGGAGGATTGTGGTTGACTATTTTATGCTGACAGGTTGGAAACTTTGAGAGTTGGTTTCTCAGTTCATGGATGTGATCACGGTGCCATGGATTTTAGCATGACATGATTGGATATACATGTACATCTTTGATGTTCATTGGTTTGGATTCCTAATTTAGTTATGGTGGTATATTTTCTTGGTTGAGAATCATGGTTATTTGGTTTCTTTTGAGAAGCTCATGCTGTGCACTTTGAGTTTTTTGATGGTTTGATGCCTTGGTTGATTCTCATGATTAGAGGATGGTTTTTTTCATCATGATGTCATGGATATCTGGGATAGATGGTTTATTTGGAGCTTGTAGTAGCGATGGGGTGAGAGTATATGATTAGTTCATAGTTTGGTTTGTATCTTCTTGGTTTGGAGATCTTGGTTTCACTTGGTATTGACACTTTGGCTTTATGAGTGTAGGCCTAGAGGATCTTCACATAGGAGATGGATTTTATGATGCCATAGGTGACTTGGTACCATGGTTTATTGGGAGTTATTGGCATTGATATATTTATTAAGTGTTTTTAGATTTTGGAGGTTTGTCTTAGATCTTGTTGTTGTAAAAGCATCTTTAACATCCAGATGGTGCACTTTTTATCTTCATGTTGTGTGAAAGGGTTAGATCTTGAGGACTCATGGGGTTCTTGGTTATCTTCATGGTGTGTGGAGATGGTTCTTCATACTATGTGGAGATGGTTTTCTTCATGGTGTGTGAAGATGGTTGCACCTTGGGGACTAATGGGGTTCTTGGTAAAGGTATGGTTTATGCTTTCATTTGACATGCTATCCTTGGTGTTAGAATGGTTTCATTTATTATGTCATGATATACTCTTAATATGCATTTGGAGTTTTGAAATGTTATATTATGTTCATATGGAGAATTTTATCTCTTTGGTTGAGATGGTTAGATCATGTTGTCATGTTTATGTTCCTGAGGCCATGGTTGGAACTTTTGAAATTGATATTGATTTAGTTTCTTGGTATTGAGTATAGTGGTGATAAGGTAGATACTTCATAATATTTTTGTGTTGCATTTGGAGTTGGCATTGAATTATTGGTTATAGGTGCTCATGGATACTTAAAGATGGTGGTGATGCTGATTTCTCTTAGATTAGAGAAGTATTTGTTGGTATGGTTGATAGTTTTACAAAAAATCTAAAGGGCATTCACCTAATGTGGACTTGAGAGGATATTGTTCTTAGATGAGTCTTGGTTGGAGACTTGGATATCTTGATGAGCATTCTCATTCCCCACTATTGGTCTACTCGGTGGTTTGCTACTTGAGAGGTACACCTCATTGTTTCTTTCAGGTTTATTATGTTTATGCATGTCTTTCATGGATATGGATCTTAAGCTATGGTAGATGAGTTAATTTTGGAGGGTTCATTTGAGATATGGCTTAGCATTGGTTATATCCATTTGCATATATTTCTATGATGGTTAAGTTTGGGAGATGGTCTTATATTTTTCATATTTCTTGGATTAGGAATGGTTATTCCTTGAGTTAGGAATGGTTTATGAGTTTAATCTTCTTGTAAAAGACTTACATCCATGATTAGTTATATGGTATGGTTTGAATGTTGTTGTGGCTTCTTGTTAGGGTTTTATGGAGGAGATCATACTTGCACAATTTACATATAGACATGTGTGTAGAAGGACATGATACATGTTATGATTTTCATGGTTTCTCTTTGGTCTTTGTAATCTTCCTAGATGTTTGGTTTTGTTTACATTGGAATTGAGATTGGTTAGAGATTATGATCACTGGTTTGTGCTCTTATATGTCACGTAAGAGGTGACATGGTTATTCCTTTATCTCTTTGCTCTATTTGGTTGTGGAGATCTTGGGAGACTATTGGAGATTTTTTATGAGAGTGTTCATGAAAGATATTAGTTAATCTACTGTGGATGTCCTTGATACTACATGGATTCACTTCTTTAACATGTTATGATTGGATTGGTTATAGATTTGACATTATCTTTTGTAGTGAGAGCTTCTTGGTATATATGTGGTAGGTATTGCTCTTGAGGGTTGTGATTATAGGTTATAGATTGGATATGTTGATGATGTGAGATTCACTTGGTATACTTTTTGAGTTATGGATAGTTGGATGGGTTTGCACTTGCTCTGGGTTCTATTTCAGCTATGGTAATTTTGACAACTAAAAATACATGTGATTAATTTAGATCAAGTTTTTGTGCTTGAAATTTTAAATAGT
This sequence comes from Cupressus sempervirens, assembly GCA_028749045.1. Classification (NCBI taxonomy): domain Eukaryota; kingdom Viridiplantae; phylum Streptophyta; class Pinopsida; order Cupressales; family Cupressaceae; genus Cupressus; species Cupressus sempervirens. Next base: position 947,094,103 of record CM053792.1, on the reverse strand, counting down.
AAAGAATTTTATGATCTTCTAATGTTACAGGTTGAGTGGCTTTCTCTTTGGATATGTTCTATGTATGTTTGGTGGTAGTGGCATAATAGGAGGTGAGATCATTCATGTTTGAGATGCTGGATACTTTAATTTTGTTGTGAGTACTAGGATGGAGCACATGGTATAATTTAATCCATGATGGTTGATGTGCTAGGAGGGGTTGTTTCATTGTTCATTTATGTATATATGGATTTACCCTATACAATGTATACAACAAGTGGGAGATTGTTGAGATTATGGGTGTTGCATACATTGCATAATATTTTTATATTTTTATTTTTATTTTATTAAGTAATGTTGCACCTAGATGGATGTGCAACATGTAAACATTCCCATGAGATATACTTGATGATTTTTATTGTAACATTGTGATAATATTTAATGTAATTATTCAATATAGGGGAAAAGAATTAAAATTCTAATATTAAATGTGGGTTCAATGGGTTAGGTAGCATATGGTTTTAGCACACGGTTTATGTAGTACCACTTGGTGGTTTTGTGGGACTTGATATTATATAAGTTGCCACAAGGGTAGTTGTAGAGACAAGGAGAAGAAGAAGGAAAAAAAGGAAATAGTTTAGTGGGACAAGGCTTGATAGGTTAGCCAAGGGAGCATTTGTGAAGGTTGGAAGCATGGCATGGGATATGTGGATTCATGCTTTTTCACATGGATTTCTTGGTAGTAGCGATGGCTTTGAAGGCTTCTATGGTTGTATTGCAATGATTTTTTTGCTAAATAATACATGGTAATGGATTCTTTTAAAGGCTAGGTTTTTCCCTTAATGAGGGTTTCCTAGGGTATATCTTGTATCACATTTTTGTGGGTATGTTGTCTATTCTCTTGCATGTGGATTTGAATTACATATTTATTTTAGATCTATTATGGGTTATGTGGAAATTATTATTTTTTTTTTTCTTGAAAGTTTCCTTACACTTTGATTTACTTGGAGGTCCTGTTCTGGCTTCTTCTATTTTACTGTGGATTGAGGGGGACATTTGATGTTTCTTTTGGTTGCTCCCCTACAGATGCAAGTTCTTCCTTCTCAATCTCATTTGTTCACACCAATATAGGATTGTTATATAATTCTTCTTCTATGGTAGAATCCTTCAATATCTTCTTCAAATCTTCCTCAATCAAGGGATTGATGTTCTAAGCTACATTATCAAGAACATCCTTGATTTTCATTGAGTCTTGCTGAATCACTTGATCTATATGTGGAGGACTAGCACTTGACACTTGTTCATCTTGAACATCTTTTGTAGCTTTTTTATGTTCCTTAGATGTGGCCTCTTCTTCTGTTGTCTCCTTAGTACCTTCCACATTACCATAGATGATTGTAACCTCTTTTGCAATCTTACTACCTCTTGTTCACTTTGGTTAGGGTTTTGTACTTCATGCTGACCTTTTTCCTTGATTGTTAGAGTGGATGATCCATATATTGATCTCCAAATTATTGTGCTTTTTTAACCACATCCTCTATATTCTTATTCTAGTTATGGAAAGCTCTATATTTGGGGACAAATTTAGACTTTTTCTTTTCCATAGCCCTAGCAATCTTCCTTTTCTCCAATTTTGGAATAACTTGGACTAGAGTTGATTCTATAATTTGTCTTTAAGTTTGCAAGTTGTATTACAATTTCTGCTCAACTCATTCATATAGAATCTTGGCAATTGAGTTGGAAATTTCTAGAGGAGTTGATTTGAATGAGGCCATCATGACATCTATGACTCCTTCAATAGTATTTTGTTCAAATTTCCCTAGCTTATCAAAGTCAATGTGTATCAAACCAGATAATTCTGCATTTGACTTGATATTATCACAGAAATTGTCTAAACAAAGGAGGAATTGTGGCTTACCACCTTGAATTGACTCATGTCATCTAACTCTTTTTCTCCTCATCTAAATTTGGTTTAGGCTCTAACTTCTTCGTCAATCTCTTGTATGTTTTTTTAATAGGCTCATTCAACTCTACTATGTCAGATGTCCTCTAGCCTATTAACTTGGTTTTTCACATATTTAAAAATTATGTAAATTGTAGTGAAAAAATCTAGTTATTCTCTTGCAATTAGGGATTGTGTGTATTTTAATTGATTTTTCCCTAAAAAAATTTCCTAAGTGTATTTCCTTGATGTTGTTTACACCCTAAGTCTATAAAAACTGGTTGGCTTTGTTCGTATTTTAAAACTGTGTGTGGGAAGACTTTTACAAAGCCCTATAACCTTTGAAAAACCTTTTATTATATGCTTTCACAAAAATTTTAAAACATTTTCACAAAAAAATTCCCTACCCTAGAGTGTAACTCCTTTTTAATCCCTAGTTTGTCTAAGGTTAGCCTACTTGTTTTTTTTTCCTAAGTTTTTAACCCAAGGAGATTTATGTTCATGATCATTAGATATTGATAGATCGATGATTATCACTTTCTTATTTTTTGAATTTGTACAAAGATTAACCAAAGAGAGAAAGAGATAAATCAACTCTTGCCCATGTAGGCCCTCTTTTGTGGTTTACAAGCAATATACTACAATATATATTCAGAATTGTTAATCAATTGAAGATCAACTCTCATTACATCTTCTCTTTTTGAAGTTACACAAAGTTTAGCTAAAGCAAGAATGTGACCTTACAACATATGGACATAGTGGGACTCAACTTAGCTATGGGCCATAAAAATGAAGGTGTCAAAATGAGTTGTCATAAGGGCTAGTTCTAATTGATCAAAGGTGTTGATTGAGATAGAAGAACTCTAGTTTTATAGAAACTGTTGATCAAATACAAATTGAGGGTTGTCACTTTTTTGAATTTTTGAATTTTCATGAAAATTAAATAAGTTGAGAAAGAAATCATGCAACACATTTCTTAGTGGGCATGAATCAAAAAGGAAATGCAACAACAACTAAGACCTTTCAACATCATTGATTAGTTTCTGATTGATGATCATCACTTTCTCACATTTTTAAGATGCACAATGTTTAACTAAAGTGAGAAAGAAACTAATTAACACATGTCTAACTTGTTAAAAGAGTAACACAACCTTTCAAGTTTAAAGAATAACCATCTACTAGATTTTAAAAATTTGGTGTTGTCCAAATAAAATAACTATTGGAACAATTAACATCAATGCCTATTCGTGTGAGGTGAATTATGCATAAAATAGACAATTTAATTCATTTTGAGTAACAAGAAATTAGGATTTCAAAAGCATAGAAAAAACTAGAGCTCAAATTGTGTTTTCTCAAGCAGTGAAGTGTTGTAGATAGATTTATCATTGAAGCAAGAAATTTTTTACTTATAAGTAAAGATATCCTCAGAGAGATTATTTTCTATAATTGTGTTGAAAAAATGCCTCCCCGATGAGATTTTTTTGGTAAAGTGGACTATCATCATAGGAATGTATATGAAAAATTTCTAGAACAACTACCTTAATCCACTAATGAAGCATATAAAGGGAGAGAACCAGTTCCAAAAATCCCTAGGATGTAGATTAATGAGGGTTTATATGATAAAGAAAATTGTGCTAAGAGATGTAGAGACATCTACTAGAGGTCTAGAGCTATTTAGAAAATGGTTCTTTGAGAGAAATCATGACACTCGTCTGAGAAATGTTTGGCAATTTGACATTGGAAAATTAACTATTCCTAGTGTTTTCTTCAATGATGACCTCCCAATAATGATAGAGAAAATATATGACCCAGTATCAAGAATAGTCAAGAATCATGTTGGAGATCATATCTTTAGGGTTACACTAGAGGTCTTTTTAGGTTAATCACTAACCATGCTTTATATGAGAAAATTGATCTAGAGGATCTATAGGCCAGGTATGATGCCCAAATGATACTTAAGGAGTGGGCCACTACAAGAAGACTTTGTAAAGATAGGTCATTTTCCATTGGTGATAGTAAATACCCTAGAGCCCTTGCTAAGGAAATACTTTAACCTTAGGGTACAAGCACTGTACTTTTCCCTCTACAAACTTTTTTGGATAGATGAGTAAGATCACATCCAAAGGTCTATAGTTTTCATCATTACTCAAACATTGTAGTATGGTATGAGCTTAATTTTTAACTTTGCCACATTCTCAGTAGAGGAAATCCACAATGGATTGATAGAAATCAACAAAGCCAAAGTAGAAAAATATTTTTGTTGGTATTCCATGTTGATGTAGATATGGTTGTAGAAAGGTGTTTCTATTTTCTCCAAGGAGATGAAATTGGAGTTAGAAAAGAATGGAGAAAATCTACCCATTTAGTTGTGGAGTGTAGATATGACTTGGGAAGCCATTACTACTAGATTTGTTAGATTTTATGGACACTTTGCTTCCAAATTGAGGATTTTATTAACTAGAAATAATCCTAGGATACCTCAATCATTGCTAGAATTTATTAGACCGAAGGATCATGCTAAAGGGTTAAAGGTAAGCCACAACTGGGGGATATCATCCCATACTTAGTCTCTACTATATTCAAATTGTATGGTTTCCAAGGGAAACCCCATATCTTGCCCTATCAATTGCCACTCAATGTTGGGATTTCATAATTCTTATGGTAGGTGGGAGGAGTAGAAGAGAAAGAGCTCCTTTGCAGATCTAAAGCTACAAATTTTCCCTTTTTCACTATTGTTCATAATTTTGTTATTACGAGGGTGGTTGGAAGTATTTTAGAATTTTTTTGGATAGGTATCAAATGGCCCAATCCCATGCACATTTGAGTGACCTCAAGGAATTTTATGACATTTTTAAGGAAAGGAAAAAGGCTAGATCCTATGAACATTTGGTTTACTTTCCTAAAGATATAATTAGGAATAAATTTTCATTGCAAGAGTAGGAGATTAGGAAAGAAAAATGGAAAGTATATAGTAGAGTTTTTGAATTTATTAATGTTTTAGAGCCTAAGTATAATCACCTAGCCAATGTAAAATATTAGGGAAATAATATTAATATGCTTATGAGTAATTTTGTTGGGTTCATGTAAACCCTAAATGAGAAAAAATGTAATTTTGGTTCAAGCCTATCCAGATCAAGCTATTGAGATAGATAGAAAACTAACCAACAAAGCCATCATAAACCTAGGGTAGTATACTTTAGAGAGATAGCCTAGATATGTGGTAGCAAAGATTGTACAACCTGTACCTTTTTACAAGAGACAATTGTCTAAAAGTCTACCTATTCCCCCTAATACAAAGAAGAAGAAATTAGAACAAGGTTATTCATCTAGGGTTGAAGAGTATTCCCTTTCACAAACCCCTATCCACATGGATGATGAAGACTCCTTAAGGGAGAAATTGAGAGATGTAGGAGGTGAAAAGGATATTATCATAACTTAAAAAGAGGTAGAAGAAGGAGCACCTCTAGAGCCTCCCATGTGATTGCTAGCCCTCACTATAGAAGATTTTAGAGGAAGAGAAATTGATCCTATGGGGGCGAAAGCTTCAAATAAATTTTTGGATGATGAAATTTTTGTTAATTCAAGAGCATTCATCCAATTTTTGTGGAGGAGCAATATAGACAATTTTGAGGCAAGGTGTAAGAAGATCAAGACAGAGAAACCTGATAGGAAGGAATCTAATATTAAAGATGAGGTCAAGGCTGGCCTCATGGAAGAATTTACATAGATAACCCTTGAGAAAGGAAGGAAATTTTTAAAAGATTCAAGAATCATGATATTACCTGAATGGGACTTTGCTAATGAAATGGTTTTTGATTCAGCTAGAAAGAAAAAGGAGATCCAGTTTAAAACTATGAATGAGGTTGTGCAAGCCCATAAAGGGGAGAAATTCAATGATGACAATAAATACTTGGTCATGTGGTCCATTTGGATGATATACAAGTCCTAAATTCAAGAATTCTCAAAGTCTAAGTATACAAATAGTCTCATGGTCTATAAAGTTGAAGAAGTAGACAGTAAAAAGGTGGCCTTAATAAACAAGGAAATAGATGAATTTGGTGTAGTTGTGGAAACCAAAGATAAAAATAAATTCTTGGAACTAAATAAAAATTTTGAAAAGGTTTTGGAAGCCTGTGATGAAAGAGGGAGGAAGATTTACCAATTGGAAAGCAAGATTGCATAATTAGAGAAACATTTTGTGAAAAGAAAGGTAGGTAGATAATCTATCCCACTTAGAATTTACCCCCTCTCCCAGTACCACCTTTTAACACCATTTCAATTGTCACTAAATGTGGAATTAGGTATCAAACATGAGGATAGAATCAATGATACAATTTTGTATCTAGTAGATAGGGTAGGTTGGCCCTTATTTTATTTTGATTTTTCAAAGATAATAGAGATATGGTATGAATTGATAAATAATGAGACAACCTTAAGGCCAATTTTTAACAAATGGATTAGCAGGGATGATGTTATCACAACCCTTTGTTGTCATGTCTTTGATCTTTCTAGCGAATTGGTTGAAAGAACTTTTGATCAAGCTAATGATCTATTATATTTTTATCATAAGAGAAAGATTTTGCAAAGAATGATAAAAAACTACTTCCTAAAGTGTCTTGGTAAAAGTTTTAATTTGTTTCCTCATGCACTCAAATGTATGGGTCAAATAAAAGGAAAGGAGGAATGGACCAAGGAATTAAATAAATTAATGAACATAATTCTTAATAAGGTGGTAAATGATGAAAAATATAGTTGTGCAAGTAAAATTATTTTTTAATTCTTTCAAACAAGATTTTACTAATATGTAGAGACTGCGAAGAGATTTTCTAAAGAAAGAAAATGAAACATTAAGCTTCAACTATCTAGATGATGTAGTTTTTGACAAGTGGATAGCATATTATTCACCAAGAACATAGTTGTTACAAATGGCTATTGAGAGATACAATGTGGACAAATCAATTACCATAGAAAAGGATAGTTAGTTGATGTATCATTTAAAATAGAAGAAATGGAAGAAAAATGACAAACTATAATAGTGGATGTGGCCACTCAAACTGATAAGATGATAGATGACCAACCAATTATCATAAATATCCATATTATAGAGCATGATACATCATATGCTAGCCAAGTCCTCCCACAACATAACGAGAAATCAATATAGCAAAATCAATGATCAGACATAGCAGATCAAAAACAAGTTGCTACAATAGAATTGGTCCCACTACAATACAATCAATGAGAAAGACATTCTATTTCAAAAGGAAAATGAGTGTCAAATTTTGTCTTTTCTATAATAGTGGAAGTTTTTGTCCTTTTGTATTTTTTTTGTACTAAGGATAACTGTCATTTTCACTCTATGCTTGAAGATTGTTGCAACTCATGCTATATAAGTGAGTTCCCAAGGCTAGAGGAATGATCAGATTTCTATTGTTGCATGAACATATGTAAGTTTTGAGTTGGTCCATGCAAACTATAAATCAATTCCAAAATTGAACATTAATGATAGTTGCTAGTCTTTTGAGTTGTTTTTTATAGAGATAATCACTAAATTGTATACACTTCAAAGAAAATGAATACAAATATTGAGAGCTAATTGCATCCCAAATCTTGTCTCTTCTCTTTTTTTATGTTTTTCTCTAAAATTTTGATAGAAAACTTTATTGAATTTTAGTTTTAATTCTCTTTGAATTATATTTTAGTTTTCTTTTGCTAGTAATCTAAGCAATTGTGTAAATGTTTATTGCAAAGTGAAAGAACAACATGGTTTTAAGTAAAGATCTGATAAATATGAGATCTGAGCACAAATATAGATAAATATTTACACAAAGTGTTTAGATAGGATCAAAAGTAGGTGTGTGGTCTCTATTAGTTATAGCACAATGGAGAACTCACTAAAATAAGCAACTAGTCTACCTTCTTGGCTCAAAATAGCTCCTATTGCACTACCACTAGCATCATAGTCTACTTGAAACACCTTTTTAAAATCAAGAAGTGCTAAAATAGGTAGCTAAGTAACTTTATCTTTCAATATATTAAAACTTTTATCTTCTCCTATAGTCCACTTAAACTCTTTCCTATTGCCTCTCATTGTTTCAGTCAAGGATCCAAAAATATTGCTAAAACTTCTTATGAATTTTTTGTAAAATGTAGTCAGTCCATGAAAATATCTTACCTCTGTCACACTTCTTGGAGTAGGCCATTCAAGGATACCCTTCACTTTCTCTAGGTCCATTTTCAGACCTTCTCCTGAGACTACAAATCCTAGGTACACCAACTCTTTCTTTACAAAGTTGCACTTCTTCAAGTTTATCATCAACTTTTCTTCCCTCAACTTATTAAACACTTTGTGAATATTAATCAAATGCTCCTCCAATGTCTTACTAAAGATAAATATATCATCTAGGTAAACAATGACAAACTTACCCAAAAACTCCTTCAGTACCTCATTCATGAGCCTTATGAAAGTGCTTGGTGCATTGGTTAGCCCAAAAGGTATGATTAACCACTCATATAGTCCTTCAGTCTTCCACTCATCACCTTCTCTGATACAAATATGATGGTACCCACTCTTAAGATCTATCTTTTTGAAATACTTAGCTCCACTCAAATAGTCCATAATATCATCCATCCTTAGCAATGGAAATCTATACTTTATTGTGATCTTGTTGATAGCATAAGAATTTGTGCACATCCTCCATTCTCCATTCTTTTTTGGTAGAAATACTACTGGTACAACACATGGACTTAGACTCTCTTGAATCAAACCCTTCTATAATAACTCATAAACTTGCCTATTCCCCTCTTCACTTTCTGCTAGTGTCATTATCTATGTTGCCTTGTTTGGAAACTAGCTCCTAGAACCAAATCCATCTGGTGATTGATCTTCCTCACCGGGGGAAATCCATTAGGTACATTATTTGATACAATATTAGAAAATTCTTCCAACATATCTACAACTTGTATAGGTACCTCCTCTACTTCTTCTTTACTATCTTTAGGAATTATAGAAAAACACATATGCTCATGTTTCATACCTTTAAGAAACAAAACATATTCTAGTAGCACTACATACCTTTTCTTCTTTATCCTTCAATGGTTTCAACTTATGTTTCACTCCATCCCTAGTTAGAGTGTAGGTATTTACTTGCCCATCATGTACAACATGCATGTCAAACTACCATGGCCTACCTAGCAACATATGACATATGTCCATAGGTATGATATCACTTAGTACCTCATCCTAGTAGCTTCCAATCTTGAACTTCACTAAGCACTGCTCATTGACCATAACCTTGTGGTCATCTTGCACCTAAGAAATATAGTATGGATGTGGGTGTTTCTATATCTTTAGCTTCAACTTGGTGACCATTATTTCTAACACCAGATTGTCAATACTTCCACCATCAATGATCACATCACAACACTTATCTTCACATCAGCACCTTGTGCAAAAAAAACTCCTTTGATCAAGTTCATTCTCACCACTTAGTAGGACTCTTCTATTAACTAGGACTTCTCCTCTTTCAACATCTTCAAAATGTGAGGATTTGGCATCTTCATCAACATGTGCAACTCTCACCTGACCTTCTATTCTTTTATTTGTCCTTGTCATTGCGTACATTCAAATGCTCTATGCCCTTCTTCTTCGCAATGAAGACATTTTCCATGGAAGCCTCTTGTTCCAAATCCTTGTCCTCTAACTCTTCCTCTCTAATCTCTATTGCTCTAATTGGAATTCTTTCCCCTTTGGTTCTAATTGCTACTTCCAGCCTCATCCTTGTTCTTTTGCTCATCATTATGGCCTCCATAAGATTGTCCACCAGGTCTTCCACCATGACCTCTTCCACTATTCTTATTGTCAAACTTCTTGCTTGTTTCTCCTCAACTCTTAGGGAAAAATGATATGCCTCCTTAATACTTCTCATTCAAACCAGACTTAGCTCATCCTGAATGCTTAGCCTTAAACCATTAAGATAATTGGTGACTTCCTCCTTTTCAACTTCTACATGGCTAGTTCTAATGAGAGCTCAGTAGAACTCTTTGGTATACTCTTGAAAAAAATTTCCTACTTGCTTCATTCCTTGCATCTTCTTCAATAGATCAAGCTCATAATCCATAGGAATGAATTGTCACTTCATTTTAGCTATCACCTAATCCCATCTGGTGATTTTGTCCTTTCCCTTTCTATTTCACTCCAACTAAACCTCTTACCACTGGATCTTTGCATGTCCCTTTAGTTTTTCCTTCACAAACTTGACCCTATCTAGATCCTTAATATCTTCATACTCAAAGTACTCCTCTAGTTCATTGATCCAATCAATCAACTCTTCTAGGTTAAGATTTTTTGAAAATGTGGGAACCTCAAACTTAGGTATTTTTCCAATCTTGGAGATGGCCCTAAAAAGCCTCTCATCCTTTAGGTTTAGAACTACCTCTGCTCCAACATTTCTTCTACTTTGTCATCATCGTCACTTTCATCTCTCACAAGAAGATATATTCCTCTCTGTATTTTTTCTTCCAATGCTTGCATTTTCTTTTGGAGGGTTTGAAAAGCCTCAGGTGTAACTCCTATAGCTTTTTCACCACTTTCTCTTAATGGGGACATTTTTGTGCTTCCACTTAAACCCTACTGCAAACTACCTCACATTTAGCGATCTATCTACATGCTCAACCCAAACCATGGTCTTGGTGTGCACTACCTCATAGTCAGTGATCTATCCATACACTCAAGACTCTAGCTCTGATACCACTTGATGCAGGGTGCTCCCCTTAAAACCATAAACTCGTAACAAAAACAAAGAAATAATAGCCAATGCAAGAATGAAATATGGACTTCTTATTTGTGCCACAAATGCAGAATTATAGAATTCTCAAATATAATATGCTAACCCACATAGGTGACTTCATCACAATAATCTACAAGAAAAGTTGTGAACTATCACCCCCGAGCTCCCCTAGACAATGTTTGAGCCTTTATTAAATAGGCAATTTTATGCCGCTCGAGAAGGTTCTAAACATTAAAACTTAATACCTAGGGCTAACAAACGCTAACAATACATATAGAGTTAGCCAAATACATCTTTGACAATTATTTTAGATATTTCAGGTAGCCCAACTTTGAAAGGCCATAACTCACAAACTATTGCTCTGATTGGCTATTATAACCACTTTTTGAAAATGCTAGCTCTTGATCTATAGGCTCAAAATCATAGTAGTGTCCTTCCATCAATTTTTCAAGCCTTATCTAAGCACTCTAAGGCCTCTAATGGTGAGCTTGAAGATTTTTCTACAATTTTTTCCACTAAAAATCCACAATAACTTCTCTGATACTTATGCTTGAGGAATGAGATTTTTATGGTAGCCTCACAACTCTAAAATGAAGCTTCCTATAGAAAATGAGAACATTCTGAGCTCATATGAAAAACTCACTAAAATAGCATGTTCCCATAAATAGTAACCACCCTGCCTACTAGTCCTTATTAAAATAGAAAAGACTAAAACTAAAATATTTTTGAGTGATGCAAGATTTCCCTTTTACCTAGGATGCACCTACATCAAAAATTCTAGCATAGGTATTGGAAGAAATGTTAGTATGTTACTAATAAAGGTGTGATACATGATCAATGTAATAAAGGTTTCTCAAATATGGTTAATGGGTATTTATTTCTATCAAGGAAGAAGATGATGGGCTAAATCTACAAGTTATATGAATGTGCAAAGAGATTTGGATACACATGTTGAATTGAAAGATAAATGGGTGATGGAAAATGGATGTGGTAGAAATAGGAAATACTCTAAAGAGGGGGGGTGGGGTGAATCATTATTTCACAAACTTTAGCCCAAGACTGGATATTTTTAACAACTTTATAACATGCATGAGAAAGTAAACTAACTATGTTGAACATCAAACATAACCACACAATAAGAGAACTCATAATGTCATATTTCGTTAACTAGGGAAACCCTAGCTAAGGGGAAACCTTGGTGAGAATGGTACCCACAAAATGATCCACTAATCAATAGTATCTTGTGAAAGATATTAACCATGTTAGGAATCTATTACATCCATATAGTGTCTTAGTCCTTGTTAGAAGCCTCAAACTTATAAAGATTTGTTATATACAAATAGAAAATGTATTCAAGATGAGCCCACTACCCAAACATGTAATATACAATATAGTTCCTTCAATACAAATAGATAGATATAAAAACATCTTTATACTCACTGCTGATATCTTGAATATCTAATATTGCTTTTTCTACTCATCACATAATTCACATTCCTATGATCATATGTCAAAATTTGCATCACATAACATTACATTAATATCATATAACATTACTTAATCACACACTTAACTTCACATTTGCAATATTTCCTCTACACCTTGCTAATTTACAATTATCTGCCAAGTCAGCCTTCATGCCTTTATAAATTTACCAAAATACAAAATTGACTTGTTCACTCTTAGGGTTAACATCTAGGATTTTTTCCCTTATTAGTTAAGTAATTATTTTGTAAACATAATATTTCTTTAACCCAAAATACCCATTTCTTTATCATGCTATGTTCTTCATGTATACTACTATAACTAGTAAACTAACCATAACTCTATTCATACAATCCCCACTATCTTGTGCATTCACTCATATCATTATCATAGTATTAGGTATCCATACCCAAATTTTCATGTGTCCATGATAATCCTGTGAAGTTCTCCAATCAAAAATCTATCTATTTTGCCAGATAAATTGTATGATACTTAGACAATTTTCTAAGTATACATGCCAATACTTCATCTTCTTAATCTACCCACTTTATATGACTGATATTTTTCCATAAATGAAAACATCAAAAAGTCAAACCTAGCCAAATTTTCAACATGATGTTCATGCCATATGATAGGTGATAAGAGTAAATTTATGAATTTAGAAAGGTATGATGGTGTTGTTTTATGATTTAGTGACAACACTCCTTATTTGATCTATGGAAAATGATCCATTACTCTTAATGGTAAGAACAATTTTGATAATATCTTAAATATGATTAAGGTCTACAACATAATCTATTGAGTGTTAGATAGTTAGTTGACAAGGGTTATGATTTGCAATTCAAGAATGAAAATGCAGAATATTGGAAAGTTTTGGGAATGAGATTGCTTCTCGTAAAAAAAATAAAGGTAAAATATTTCATTGGAATAATATTGATAGAAGATGTTTGATTTCTTAGATTGATGAAAGTTATTTATGATATAAGCAGATGTGTCATATGATTATAATATTGTATATATTAGTACTTATTGATTGACCGCTAAGCCTATATTACTGATTAATATCCCAACACTTAGTCATTTGAAAGTAATTTACAAGGCAAGATTACAAGGTCATCACTGTAACCAATTTATCTAGTAATGGATGAGCATACAACACTTATAGCAAGTGAGATAGTGATTCTCGATCATTCAGTAGAGATCAAGTAGTTATGTAAGCCAAGGAATATACTATGAGTTGATGAATATAATGAAGAATGAGCATATTGAAATATTATTAAGATATAAGAAAATAGACATATAGAAGATGAGTAATAGAATGAAGGTTTATGCATGACCAAGTGTTAGAACATTTAAGTGTAGAGTAATTCAATTTTAATATATGATTTTGTAATGGCACAAACTCATATGTAAACCATTTTGGTTGACATGTCTATGACATTATTATTTCTAGAGCCATAATAGATGTTGATTATTGGTGTAGGAGAACCTTGAAACATAGGGACCTCACCATTTCAATTTTTTTGTGCGATTTTCCAAGAGAACCTTTGTAAGTAGAATAAGGGCCATTGGACCTAGGTGTGATAGCTAGGGTATTGGATGTCATTAAAGTGTCCTTGGAAGAGTCACTGAATGGCCTAACAATCAAGGCATACCTTGTCATAGGGTAATAAGAAACCTAATACATAGGCCATTAGCTTAGGGAAGGTTCCTTAACAAAAAAATGCTAAGGGATAGCCTAGTTAGCAAGTAGAAGTTCTAAAAATTGAAAACCAAGAAAAATTGCAAAAGTTGTTGTATTGTAACTTTGCAAATTTTTCAAAAAATGTTGATTTCCCTTCAAAAAAAAGGAGGCCAATGCAAGCCCTAGTATGAAGGGGAAAGACCTAGGAGTTCATTTAAATATCTTCCAAACCCTAGAATATGCAGAAGTAATCGTCATTCGTATGGACAACATGCTCGAGCATTATTTTTTATTGCAAAAAGACAATGAAACTAAGTTTTTGAAGGATTTTGTAAAATTTTTTGCATGTTTTACCTTTTGATATTGTATATAGGATATTTTATAATATGTTTGTATTAGAAAGTGTGTTTTGAAAGTGTATATTTTGTTATTTTTAAAAATCTTTTACTTTTAACCAGTCTGTTGTCCAGTTATCAGTAGCTTGCATACGAAATAAGATAACTCACTATCCCATTGTATGAATTGTATGACCTCTTGAGGATTGTGATTATACTAAATGTATCATATTATGGAAAAATCATGGCCCTTCAAAACCATGGAAAGCATTTTTAAGCTTTTTCCCTAGGCAAGCCAAAGCATGTCCAACTAGGGAAGAAATAGATAACAAAGCTTGTTTCTTGTAGGGATTGTGGAGATCTTTCAAGAAGTGAACATGAAGGTTGTAAAGGAGTAATAAGAGACCCTTTGAGCGGAAGGAGAAGGTGTGGAAAATCCACTAAGGCAACTTACAAGGTCAAACAAGTAGTTTGCCTAGTAAACCCTCAAAAATCCTCCATTTCAACACTAGTATTGTATGACCATTCTAGGGCCTAAAACCTAGAAAATCTCAGAGTTCTCACAAAATGAATAGAGGTCCATGAAGACACCTTGGAAGTTTTAGTGGAATAAAAGTTAGAAAATCCCTATTTTGTAGGTGAAATACGGCTAATTGGTGCTCTTCCTCTTAGCCTTGCTTTGAGAGAAAGGGTGAAATTGGTAGGAAGCCTAACCATTGAAAGTTGTTTTAGCATTCCAAAGGAATAAATTGAAAGGTTTTGAGACTCATTCCATGATCCTGTAAGTGGTTGAAAAGAATGGTAAAAAATACCTAGTTTTGTTGAAGACCTTGAATGCTCTTCATTCAGTGTGAGAGCCTAGCAGGCAGCAAGAAGTGGAAATTGATCAAGATAGTGGAATAGAGTTTTGTATTGGGGGATCTTAATTTGAAAAAGGTCCTATAAGTCCATGTGGTGGTCTATAAAGACACCCTAAGTCTTAAAGGTAGAGAACAAACATGAATCAATGATTGGTTCATCCCTATTCTCCCTATCAAGTGGTATCAAAGTTCACAAAAGGTATGGAAAAAGAAAGTACAAAACAAGGTGAATGTTTTCACCTAGTGAATCTAGTGGTTCTATTAAAATGGTGAGCAATATCAATGCTGAATTGGTGAATAAGGTAGAAGAACAAGAGAGGAAAGTAGAAGAGCAAGAGGAAGACAAAAGGTCTTTGAGAGAAAGATGGGCACAACTTGAGCAATTGTTAAGTGAGGTTTGAGACAATAAATACAATCAAGGACAAGATAAAGTAGAAAGAAGAGCAAGAAAAAAAGAGAAAGATATTGAGTTGGAGGAAGAAACTCAAATACAAGACCCTGCTATACCAAAAGAACCTTTCTTGAAGGCATTAAAGGCAATAAATAGTAAAGCCTTGGAAGGCATTCTTCTATTCAGTGGCAAGATGGATCCAGACCTCATCATGGAATAGATTGAAGTAATAGAGAACCATTTTGAATGTGATGGTGTCTCTAATGCTCAAAAAGTCAAGGTGGAAAAATAAAGGTTAAGAAGTACTACTCTAACCTACTGGAAGTTTGTTCAAACAGAGAAGGAAAAAGAAAGGAAAAGTCCCATTGCTACTTGGAAAGGAATGGTGACTAAAATCAAACAAGATTACATTCTCAAAGACTATAAAATACAACTACATAGGAGAAGAAAAAATTTGAGGCAAAAAGACATGGATGTACACTCTTTCACTTAGGAGTTTCAAAGCCTATGCTTAAGGTCCAAGGTGGTAGAAGATGAAAACATCAAACTTGCAAGATATATGAATGGACTCAAGTGGTCTATCTAAGAAGACATGAGCCTTGTGACACAAAAAGAAAACAAGAATATACCTCAAAGAATAAAGGAAGAGGTAGAGATGGTAGAGGAGAAAAGGGGAAGTTATGGAGGTAGGAGTAATGAAGCTAGATCCCAAGGTGAGTCCAAGCTAACTGAATAAAGTGGAGAAACCAGTCAAAGAGGTAGTTCAAGTAGAGGTAGAGGCTGAGGCAGATCACCAGGAGGAAGGGGACCATCCTACTTTGCTAAAATGAAGTGTTACCAATGTCAACAACTTGGGCATCCTACCTATAGCCATCTTGAAAAGGGATCAACATCACATGGAGAAAAGAAGGTAGCCTACATCATGAAGATGCTTCAATTCCAAAAGTGGGGAGAATGTTGATTAAAAAACTAGTCAAGAGAGGGGAAAAGCAAAGAAGATCACTATTTAGAGTGAGATGCAAGATAATTGGAAAGGTTTACAAAGTTATTATAGACTCAGGGTCTATTGATAACATCATTTTAGAGAAAGCCATAGCTAAACTCAAGATTTCAAAAATACCTCATAGCACTCCCTACAAGGTCACCTAGGTAAACAAGGACCAACATGTTTTGGTAAATGAGAAATCATGGATTGATTTCACCATAGGAGGATACAAATACAATATTCTATGTGGTGTTTTACCCATGGATGTCTGTCACCTATTATTAGGTAGACCATGGTAGTTTTATAGGAAAGCCATGCACAATGGTGAGCTCAACTCATACACCTTCAAGAAGGATGGGGTAAGTTATAAAATTTAGTCATTACATAGATCTGACAACCAAACAAGTGGACCTAATGTGCTGCTATTGAAGGGGAAAGAGTTCATGAAGACTCTTGACAAA
The DNA here is from genome assembly GCA_028749045.1 of Cupressus sempervirens. Taxonomy (NCBI): domain Eukaryota; kingdom Viridiplantae; phylum Streptophyta; class Pinopsida; order Cupressales; family Cupressaceae; genus Cupressus; species Cupressus sempervirens. Next base: position 947,077,192 of record CM053792.1, on the reverse strand, counting down.
GAAGATGGAGTAGGTTATGCCATTATGGTGAAACCCAAAGAATAAAGAGAAGCTAAGGAGGCAATACCTCATGAGGTATAGTAGATTCTAGATGGCTTCAAGGACATTATATCAAATGGTAAACTAGTAGTACTACCACCTAAAAGACCAATCGGCCATCAAATAGACTTGTTTCTAGGAGCATCTCTTCCAAACAAAGAACCTTACAAGCTAACTCCTAAACAAAATAGAGAAGTTACAAAGCAAGTGCAAGAGTTGATGGACCAAGAGTTGATAAGGAAAAGCATCAATCCATGTGCTATACCTAATGCTTTGGCACCTAAGAAAGGAGGAACATGGAGATTATGCACATATTCTAGAGCCATAAACAAGATCGCAATCTAGTGTACAGGTTTCCTATACCTAGGATTGAGGACTTAATGGATTGCTTAGGAGGGGCTAAGTACTACACTAAAATAGAACTTAAGAGTGGTTATCATCATATTAGGATAAAAGAGGGAGATGAGTGGAAGACAACCTTTAAAACCACTAAAGGACTCTATGAATGGCTAGTTATACCATTTGGCCTTTCTAATACTCCAAGTACATTCATGAGGCTCATGAATGAGGTGTTGAAAGACTTCACAGGTAAGTTTCTGGTAGTCTATTTAGATGATATACCAATTTTTAGTATGAGTAAAGAGGAACACTTAGAGCATATTAGGATTGTGTTGTCTAAATTGAAAGAAGAACACTTAACCATCAATCTAGACAAGTGTGATTTCATGAAGCATGAATTAGTCTATTTAGGCTTTGTTCTTTCACAAGGAGATTTGAAAATGGATGAAGACAACGTTGTAGCAATATTGAGTTGGCCAACTCATAAAAATGCTAATGAAGTGAGGAGTTTCCATGGCCTAGCTCATTATTATAGAAAGATCATCAGTAACTTCAGCAGGATATGTGCCCCCATGATGGATACTATCAAAGGTGGAATACCAAGCTTATGTGGACATCAGAAAAAAACAAGGGATTTGAAACATTAAATAAAGAGGTGCCTATTAAGCCTATTCTAAAGTTTCCTACTTTCAATGAACCTTTTGTTGTAGAATGTGATGCTAGTAATATAACAGTGGGAGGATTCTTAAGTCAAAGCAATAGAACAATGGCTTTCTTTAGTGAAAAGCTAAATGCAAAAAAATGAAAGTACTCTTCTTATGTTTTGGAGCCCTATGCACTTGTTCAATCCCTCAGGTAGTGTAGGAATTATCTCTTTCCCAAGGAGTTTGTAGTTTTCACTGATAACCAAGCTTTGACTTTTCTTAACTCTCAAGACAAGCTAAGCCATAGACATGTTAAGTAGGTGGAGTATTTGTAGTCCTATATCTTCACCATAAATCACAAGAAGGGGGACCTCAATAAGGTAGCTGATGCTTTGAGTAGAAGGCTTCTTACTATCCAAGAAATCCAAGTAAGGAGCACAGGGTTGGATAATTTTGAGGAACCCTACCAAACTTATCAAGATTTTGCAACAGCATACAAGGTGGGTCAAGGGCACCTGAATCACTTTCATGGTGAGTTCATAGACTTTACATTGTAGAATGGATTACTCTTCAAAAGTTGGTAGCTATGTGTGCCAAAAGGTTCCATGAGGGAGAACCTTATTTAGGAAAAACACAATGGAAGTTTGAGTGGCCATTTTGGCTTGAATAAGAGCTTGGAATTGGTTCAAAGGTGCTAATACTAGCCTAAAAAGAAAAGAGATGTTAGAGCTTATGTAAAGAAATGCATCATGTTTCAAAGAGAAAAGGGACTTCTAAAAATGTAGGACTTTATCAGTATCTCCCAATAACATCCAAACCATGGCAATGTGTAAGTATGGATTTTGTGGTTCGTTTACCTAGAACAAAAAGTGGTTTTGATAGAATCTATGTAGTAGTGGACAAGTTTAGCAAAATGAGTCATTTTATTCCATGCAAGGTCACTCATGGTGCAAGTCATATTGCCTACTTATTTTTCAAGGAAGTTGTGAGTATTCATGATTTCCCAACTAGAATTGTATCTAACAGGGATATCAAATTCATGAGACATTTTTGGAGATCCTTATGGAAAAGGTTAGGTACCAATCTCTCTTTTAGTTTAGCTTATCATCCTCAAACTAATGGTTAGACTAATGTGGTCAACAAGACACTTGGTAAATTGCTAAGATGCTTAACCAAGGAGTATGGTTTGACATGGGATTTGGTCCTTCACCAAGTAGAGTTTTCCTATAATGATAGCATTAATAGAACTATGGAAAAGAGTCCCTTTGAGATTGTATACGGAATACATCCTAGGGGTGTATGTAAATTGAGAAACCTAGATGGTCAAGTACATAACAATGGTTATGTTGAAGATTTTAGTCAATCTATGAAAGAAGTGCATAAGAAAGTAAAATAGTCCCTCATTGATAATACCAAGAAGATCAAGGATAAAACTAATCTTAAGAAGAGAGAAGTATAGTTTTGTGTAGGGGACTTGATCATGGTTCACCTAAACAAAGTAAGAATGGACAAGGGAGCCTCAACAAAGCTACGAATGAGAAGACTTGGGCCATGTCCTATACTAGCCAAGTATGAGAAAAATGCTTACAAGGTTGGATTTCCAAATGATCTAGCTATCTCTCCCATCTTCAATGTAGCACACTTGGTCAGGTATAAAGGTCCTCTTACTGAGGTGGATTGGAATGTGGAAGAAGCTCAAAAGGATGCTCAAAAAATAGCTTTACCTCTTAAGCCAAAGCTTTAACCAGAGAGGATATTGGATTCTCAGATTCATACCAAGACCAGACATGGAACATACAAAGAACACCTTGTCAAATGGCATGGTAAACTAGATTCAGAGGCTACATGGATTCCTGAGAATTAGTCCAAGCTTAAAGACATAGATCTCCACCTTTTGTCTCTAGAGGGGACTTAGCTTCTTTTCTAGGGAGTATGGTACAGGGCACCTTGAAATATAGGGCCCTCACCATTTTGATTTTGTTCTATGGTGTTCCAAGAGAGCCTTTGTAAGTAGAATAAGGTTCATTGGACCTACGTGTGATAGCTAGGGTATTCGATGCCATTAAAGTGTCATTGGAAGAGTCACTAATTGATCTAACAATAAAGGCATACTTTGCCATAGGGTAATAAGCAACCTAATATATAGGCCACTAGCTTAGGGAAGGGTCCCTAGCATGTAAATGCTAAGGGATAGCCTACTTAGCTAGTAGAAGTGCTAAAAAATGAAAAGCAAGAAAAATTGCAAAAGTTGTTGTATTGCAACTTTGCAATTTTTGCAAAAAATGTTGATTTCCATTTAAACACTAGAAGGATGCCCATGAAATCCCTAGTATGAAATGGTAATACCTAGGAGGTAATTTAAATACCTTCCAAACCCTATAATAGGCAGAAGTAATTGTCATTTGTACGGACAACATGTTGTAGCATGATTTTTTAGTGCAAAAAGATTGTGAAATTAAGTATTTGTAAATTATTTTGTGTGTTGTACCTTTTGAGATTGTAGATAGGATATTTTAGAACTTTTTGTTTCCAAAAAGTGTGTTTTGAAAGTGTATAGTTTGTTAGTTTTAAAAATATTTTACTTTCAACCAATGTGTTGTCCAATTATCAAAAGCTTGCATAAGAAATGAGATAACTCACTATCCCACCATAGGAATTGTATGGCCTCCTGTGTACCATATTATGGAAAAAGTAGAGCCCTTAAAAACCATGTCAAGCATTTTTAAGCTCTTGCCCTAGGTGAGCCAATTCATGCTCGTCTAGGGAGGAAATAGATAACAAAGCTTGTTTCTTGTAGGGATTATGGAGATATTCCAAGAAGTGAACATGAAGGTTGTAAAGGAGTAAGAGAATACCCCTTGAGTGGAAGGAGAAGGTTTGGAAAATCCACCAAGGAACCCTACAAAGTCAAACAACAAGTTGGCCTAGTAAACCCTCAAAAACCCTTCGTTTCAGCACTAGTATTGTATGACCATTCTAGGGCCTAAAACCTAGAAAATATCAAATCTCTCAAAAAATTAATAGAGGTCCATGAAGACACCTTGGATGGTTTAGTGGAAGAAAAGTGAGAGAACCCCTATTTTATAGGTGAAATAGGGCTAATTGGGGCTCTTCCTTGTAGCCGTATTTTGAGAGAAAAGGGTGAAAATAGTAGGAAGCCTAACCATTGAAAGTTGTTTTAGCATGCCAAAGGAATACATTGAAAGTTTTTGAGACTCCTTCCATGATCTTGCAAGTGGTTAAGAAGAATGGTCAAAAAGACCTAGTTTTGTTAAAGACCTTGAATGCTCTTCATTCAGTATGAGAGCCTAACAGGCAACAAGAAGTGGAAATTGATCAAGATAGTGGAATAAGGTTTTGGATTGGAGGATCTTTATTTTAAAAAAGTCCTATAAGTCCATGTGGTGGTCTAGCAAGACACCTTAAATCTTAGAGGTAGACAAGAAGCATGAATTGGTGATTGGTTCATCCCTATTCTCCCTATCAATTATGTGTCATTATAGAAGGTAATGATCCCTAAGCATATAATTCAACCAATTAGAAAAAGGGATGTAAATTTAAAAAGATAATGAAGTTTAAACTATTGATCAAGACCTAGAAACTTCACATGACATCTATTTAAGGAGGATTCTAACCTTAGAATCAATATATAATAAAATAAAAATGTGTAAGGGATATGCACAAGTGGAGTGAAGTGAAGTTTTAGAAGGAAAATCCAATAGAGAGAAATTTGAGTAGTAAAGGACTAAACAAACTTATCAAATTAGGAGGATTAGACTAGAGATAAAGGAAAGAGGAGACCTAAGATCAGCTTGCAAAGAAAGGGTCAGGTACTAAATCAGTTATTTTGTAATTGAGATAGGGTTAATCTCTTTATAGAGTGGTCCTAACAAACATATGTCAATCTCCTAACATAGTCCTTGACTTTATTGTGAGTGTAAAATACTTTAATAAGGTGATACCTTATATTCTCTTAAGCTTTTAACAGGGAAAACCCCTCACAAGGTAGATCATATCTTATGGTCAAACATTATAACCTTAATTGGTTAACTTTATTGTTGCAACAGTGAAGATTTGTGGGTTTCATCTCAACCCCAGTTTTACCTTCATCTTGAATTGTTTTTGGGTAATCAAGTCATTGTGTTATGTGTTGAACTATTATGGATGTGATATATTATAGTTATATTTGAGTATTATAGTTCTATTGATATATTTGTGAAATGATTTGGATATGAATTAAAAGAATTGTTTCTATGAAAAAAGTTTAAGATCTTGATTCACCCCCCTCTCAATATCTTGTTTCCCATATACTTATTCCAATAATTGGTATTAGAGTCTAGTTCTCTTTTCAATAAGCCTAATAGCTTGAGAGGATAAGATCATGGAGATTGAAGTATATAATTTAGGAAAGGTCATTGAGAATCAAATGATTGAAATCCAGATCAGGTTGCAACTAGTGGAAATGACAAGAGAAGAGTTAAGAAAATCCCTAAAGAGAAGAAAAGAGATGGCTATATAGCTTAATGACAATAAATACATAGAAGTTGATATAGAAGGACTACTAGACAATGGAAAAACTAGTAATAAAGATGAAGCAATGATAGAATTGCTTGAAAATAATAGATGCCTAGTAAAGGAAGTAAAAGATCTCAAGATAGAACAAGAAATTCAATCAATTAGAATTTGTGAAGCTATTGAACAAAGGAAGAAAGATATGGAAGATAATATCATGGTTGAAGAAGACAAAAGGAAGTTAGCTCAGAGACTTGAAGAAACATCATTTGAAAATTTTACAAAAAAAAATTAGATTGACATGATAAATCAAAAGGTAACTAAAAATTAGGAAGCAAATAGAAAGGATGCGGAGATCACAAATCTAAAGTTACAAAATAAGAAATTGAAAAATGAGTTGAGGCATGAAAAGGAACTCATAGAGAGGATGAAAAAACCAAATGGAGCAATCAAGAATTTTGAAGATATGATGAAGTCACCCAGAGAAAAATAACCTCTAGACTTGGATTTAAGGAATGTTCAACTACTAAAAAAGAAGAATCATCCAAAAGTAGAGAACAAAGGAATGCAAAATCAAAAGTAAAACCTACATGTTATCACTATGGAAAAATTGGACACACATCCAACATTTGTAGAAGCAAACATGGTAAAAAAAATACCTAAACTTAAGCCAACTGATAATTATCTAAATTACATGAAAATAGGACATCAAACAAATGAATGCAACTCAAATAATAATGACTCAACCAAAAAGGTATCTAGATTCTAAGGACATTTTTATAAATGTCAAAAATATGGACATAAAGCTTATGAGTGTAGATTTTAGAAGTTACACTAGTCACCTGAGACAAACTCATACAACAAAGAAAGGAAACTCTTACAATTGGTATTATAACACATGGTACCACTCAAGGTAATTCATAAATTAAGGTATTATCCAATTGAGGTAGTGCAAGGCATGAGAATCCCTAGAGGAGATGTCCTAGCCCTCAACAAACAACCACAGAATGGAAATAATACAACAAAGAAACAACAAGACAAGATCTGATACCAAATCACAAGCCTTATTCATAAGTAATTGATTACATGCAATATGCCTTGCTATAAAGCCTTCCAGGTTAGGCCAAATTAAAAAAGAAATTACAATACCATTTCTATAAGATCCCACAATATTCAATTACCACACACCAATTCCAACTAGTCCAGATCCACAACTAGATAAGAACACCAAGAAGAATTTACATTTGTACCCTTAGGTTCACCAAGCAATCCTCTAGTTCCTAAGCTACAACCCTAGCTCTTCAAAATTTGCATCTACACTTCACCCCCTTCTCCAAGCTGGATGAATTATAATAATCATACAAAAGACTCTACAAGACCCCTTCTTATACCCAACTAAGCCACAAGTTAGCCCAACTCATTTCAAACTAAATTAAATCCCTTACATTAAATATAGCTCAAGTCATAAGTTGACTACAACACTAAATTAAATACCCATACATAAATTAAATGCCAAAAGTTGGCTCACATAAAACTTGGCACCAATAGAAACCAAGACCAAACCAAGTGTTATCAAAACCAAGTTGAGCACTAGTAAATTCCTAGGCATTGCTGAGTTCCAAAGACCATGCAAATTTCCAAAGACTGTGCTAAATTCTAAAGAACATGCTGAGTTCCAAAGACCATGTCAAGTTCCAGAGACCATGCCAAATAGCCAAAGACCATGTCGAGAAACCAAAGACCATATTGATAAATATAGTGTATGTCAAACTCCCAGAGTATATCAATCTCCTAGGCATAAACTGTGCCCGATAGTGATCAAGAACCACTCCTTCAACTGAGTACCAGTCCAAGAACCTTCCAAAGAAAATATTGAGCTTCATCCCATGAACTCCAAAGTAGTCACTAAGAAAACCCAAGATGCTCCTGCATCAGACTCCCTGGGTAAATAGAACAGTGTGTCCCATACTTTGATGCCCAAAGAAAGATCAACAACCATCTTCATCTTTACCAAAGGATTCCACTCCAACAGGGATAGGAAAATGAATTTGCACATCATCCACATCTACATCATTCTATCAAACACCAAAATCTTAACCATCCAATCAACATGCTCACTCCCAGGAACAAACTTACCATAATGCTTCATCAACAAATTCTCATTCACAATAGCAACTATTGAATCCATACCAACAAAAACAAAATCCACATTAGCAACAATATGTAGATCTCTATCAACACATGCCAAACTCACAACACTAGGAATCTCATTGCTCACAACAAGATGCTCTGCAACACACAATTCACTAGCAACTAGATCATCCACAACCAAGTGCTCTGCAATATCCATGTCAGTCTCAACCAACTAGTCATGAAAACTAATCTCCATCCTAGCATCAATAAAGTTAGGAATATCTTCAGCAATAGCCTCAAGTTTCTCTACAAGTTCTATATCAAACTCCAAAAACTAATAAATGAAACCATCCTCTTCCACCTTGACCTTGTTATACCATCACCTCTCTCGAACAATTCTCTTAACTAGTCGGACAACTCTATTCTAGATTGGCAGACTCTAACTCCATAAACATCTATGGAATGTCTTCCTCATCCCATACTTGACTCAATTAGTCAAACTAGCTTCAAATTGAGCAAACACCTTCTTAGCTCAATTAGCCAAACTAGCTTCAGACCGAGTACACATCTTAAAAAACCTTCTCTCGAATACAATGTAAAGGTTCACAATCATCTCAAGGTCCAATCCTCTCAAAGACATCTTCTGAGATCTTCAAAAATCCTCTATAACAAATCCTTCCCACAATCCTTGTGACAACCTCGAATTGTCTGCAAGTCATATCACAACCTACCACATTGTACGAACAATCATGAACCAAATCACAAGTCCAAGAACATGGACCTGCAATCCACAAACTCCTTGCGATCATGCCTCAACAAGATCAACATTCCATCTTTGCATCCATCTATCTGTCTTCAATCCCTCTACAATTCCAAGTTAGAACCATGATCTACCACCTCACAGCCAATATTTCTAAGACTCCAAAAATAAATATCCACCACCAGATCAAGATCTTCTTAAATCAACTTCTCCAACACAAGGTCCTAGTTCAAACTACCACAACTTTGGTGATCTATCTACACACTCAAGACCAACCTTTCTTTGATACCACTTGACATAGTGCAAGGCAAGAGAATCCCCAAAGGAGATGTCCTAACCCCCAACCAACAACCACACAATGGAAATATTACAATAAAGAAACATCAAGACAAGATCTAATACCAATTCACAACTCTTATTCATAAGTAACTCAACATGGAATATACCCAACTATAAGGCCTTCTAGGTTAGGCAAAATACAAACAACAATTACAATACTAGTTCTACAAGATCCCACAAGATTCAATTACTACACACCAATTCTAGCTAATCTAGATGTACAATTGGATAAGAACACCAACAAGAATTCACACTTGTACTCTTACATCCACCTAGCAATCCTCTAGTTCCTAGGCCACAGGCCTAGCTCTTCAAAATTCACATCTACACTTCATCCCCTTCTCAAAGTTGGATGAATCATAATAATCATACAAAAGACTCTACAAGACCCCTTCTTATACCCAACTAGGACACAAGTCATCCCAGCTCATTATAAACTTACATTGAATATAGGTCAAGCCACAAGTTGGTGACAACACTAAATTAAATACCCATACATATATTAAATGCTAAAAGTCAGCTCAGAGACAAGTTGAAACCAACAAAAACCAAGACCACACTAAGTGTCAAAAAAACCAAGCCAAGTACTAGTAAATTCCCAACCATTTCCAAGTTCTAGAGACCATGCTTAGTAACCAAAGACCATGTTGAAATACCAAAGACCATGTCAAACAACACAATGTATTATGAGCTCCCAAAGCATGTCAAGCCCAATAGTGATTGAGCACCACTCATTATTTAACTGAGTACCAGTCCAAGAACCTTCCAAAAAAATACTGAGCCTCCTCCCATGAACTCCAAAGTATGACCAAGAAAACTCAAGATCCTCCCACATCACGAATTTGGGAAAAACCATGAGTAACATGCTAACAATTTTCACTCTTCTAAAGTAAGCCCTATGAAGATCCAACCCTATTAAAGGTCACAATGCACAGTATTAAATGTGACCTTGATTAAAGGATTAATCACCCTTTTAGGAGTGATCCTTGTTAGAAGAATTTTGAACATTCCATTAGAATGCCACCCTAATAAAGGATTTACTTATGACTATTAGGTCAACCTTAGTCTAAAGGATTTATCCATATTGATATAGTTGTTAGAAAGTAACAATAGGACTTGATCTAGTAATAAAAGAACTCACTTATAGATTAAAAATATCATATTGTGTCCTCCATTCTCCTTGGAATTCATCCTCTTGATCTCTAATAGGTTGTTAACCATTCAAGCCTTCATCTCCCTAAGCCTTCTTGCTTAGTATGCCAACTACAAACTCTTTCATTTGACCACCATATGAAGCAACATCCTAGACTTCTAATCTATCTTTGGTTTGCACTCTTGACTCATTGCTTTTGGCCTATTATCACTTTATATAGAGAATTTAGATCTTTTTCTACTCAACCACAATCATCCATCTTAGGATTAGGTCAGATTCTTTGAATATATCCACTTTTTCATTTTATCTCCTCCTAGAAACTTCCCTTACAATCCTCTTTGAATTAGTCTCAAAATGGTTTATGTTGAATTTTGTTTCACCAGCTCATCATAGTTATTTTCCACATGCTTCACACAATTCAAGAAATCAACTTTTTTGGCTCAAATTCATCAAATTGTTGATCAAACTCATTTTACTAACACTTGGCAATAGCATGATGTTTTCTTGACAAACATTGTTTGTTGATGCTTGACCAACACTAGGTTGCTTGACATACACTAAGTTTTTCTCAGATGTTGCTACCATCTTCTATCACTCCACACATACTAAGTTTTCTTCACTTGACACCTACTAGATTTCTCTTTGCTCGACACATACTGAACTTGTTGCTCGACTTGTATTGACTTGCTCGACTTCCACTATATGCTCGGTCAGGCTTGGAAGACACATTTCTTTGCTTAGGCTTCTTCTAGTCTTTGCTCAAGTATCCTTTCATTATATCCTTAAGTGGAAAAACAATGAACTATATCATGTAATGTCCCCTTTTCAAATAATTAAAAAATAATAATCTTTGCTAAGGCAGGCAGACCCAAGAAAGTGAAGTTTCGAAAAAAGGGGGTTAATCTTTGGAAACCGTTGGACTAATAAATAAAAATTATTATTAAAATATGTTTCATTAACCTTTGTTGGACGTGAGTTATGGTTATGCCCTCTTTTAAGGGGTTTGGAGGCATTTTGGGCTAATTTCCAGAACTGGATTTTTGCTCATTCTTTGTTATTCTTCAGAGGCTGCCAAACCTGTGGAGAAGGAGACCCAAGAACGGGAGTTTGCAGGTTTCTAGGGAGACCCAAGAATGGGAGTTTGCAGGTTTCTAGGAAGGCTAAGGATGGGAGTTTGAAGCCATTCCATGTGCATGCTCATACAGAGTTTGCCTTTGTGCTGAACAATGCAGATTTGTGGGTTTTTGGGTGTGTTTTTTGTATGAGTTTGGTGTTTTCAGTTGAGTATTTCATATCAGTTTGGGTTGCTGCTATATATTAGACTTTTAAATGTTAAAATAGAGCTGAATATATGTATTGGGACGTGATTAAACTTCTGAGATATATTATTAATGTTTTTGTGGTGTTTCCGGGCATTTTTGTGTTAATTTCGAAAGCCCGATGAGCATAGTTTTTGTCCTACATTTGTGAGCTGTTGTGTAAAGGCTATACGGATCTGGAAATTTCATTTTGTAGGCTGTTATGCTACTGAAATTTCTATAAAAATTTCCATTTTCAAATTTATTAATAATTTGTGAAGTTGTGAAGCTTTTGGCAGTATTTTCAGCATACCCGATTTGGGGTTTCTTGAGAAATTTGGTGGATCTTTGTGATATTAGTTGTTTGATCTTGAAAATCTGATTAGAGGCATGAAATATCATAAAAAACTAGTAAAGAGACATTTCAGTGGTATCAGAGCCATGATCTTGCCAGCCTGAGGGTTTGTAGAAGCTTGCATGTCAGTTTTGACAAATACCCAGATCTTGCATGTTAGTTTTGACAACTACCCAAATCTTGCATGTCATAATTTATGATTGCATGTTGCTTCTAATCAGCTGCATGTCAAAATTTATGGTTGCATGCTACTTCTAATCATTTTCATGTTAGTTTTTAGTGAATTTGGTGGTTGTAGAAGTTTGCATGTCAATTTTGACAACTACCTAGATCTTGCATGTCAGTTTTGACAACTACCCAGATCTTGCATGTCAGTTTTGACAACTAACCAGATCTTGCATGTCATAATTTATGATTTCATGTTGCTTCTAATCAGTTGCATGTCAAAATTTATGGTTTCATGCTACTTCTAATCATTTGCATGTTAGTTCTTGGTGAATTTGGTGGTTGCATGTTGCTTCTAATCAATTGCATGTCAAAATCTATGGTTGCATGCTACTTCTAATCATTTGCATGTTAGTTCTTGGTGTTTGAAGAAGTTATATCCTATTGGAGTTACACTCTACTTTATCTAGAATGGACAGGTATAGTACAGAGTCTCAGAGGACACGATCTTGGACAATTGATATCCAGAGTCAAAACAGTAGAAAGGATGGTTATTTAGACATTCGAGATAAACTTATAAAAATAAGCCATGACATGTCTGAATAGTTGGTTGAGCACCATCGTATAATGAATGACATGTTTTCTAACCCAGCTAAGGTGGATAAGTTGACTGGATTTCTATTTGGCAGATTTTCTCACATGGCAGATGACACAATTACCAAGAACTTGCATGAGGAGTTTAAGAAACTAGCTTATAGCCAGACAAAGGTCTCAGATTCTACTCTACCACAGGAGGTAGTGGTTTTAGATGATGATTATGAGGGTTTTTTTGTGCATGATGGTGAGATACCTGGTAGAGATGAGCAGACATTAAGCATTCATGACTTTGCTGAGAAAGAGTACCAGGCACAGTTAGATGCTTCATCACATGAGGTTGAGGTAGGTAGTACTTCACATGATTTGTCCAGCCAGCTGAAGGTGAACAAATATAGTATTGTGACTTCATTATCTCATCATGATAGGATGCAGGATATGATAGAGGATCACATTCAGATGATTCAATTATAGGGTAGACATAAGGGAGTTCAGGAAAAGTCTCCTTGTGTTGACTTACAAGCGATTAGGGAAGTAATGGGAATGATGAAGTTGAGTTATTTACATCTTCTATCAGATCGTGACCATCTGCTTAGCCTTGTCGAAGACTATTCAAATGCCTTGAGGAGGAATGAGGAGGAAGTTGACAGGCTTTCTCACAAGCTTGAGGACACTCGAGCTTCTTTGGTGAATACTCCATTGGCATTACAAGACTGGGAGAGACATGGGGATAAGCATGGCATGGAATTGAGTTTAGTTTCATCTTGCACTCCTAATACTTAGCTTTCTGGGAAAGGTAGATCATATGTGGACATTGATAATGTTGAGAGTTCATCTTGCATTCGCATCTAGGATATAGGGATAATGTCAGACAAGTATGTGGAATTAGTTGGTATTGGTCATATTACTCAGGTGAGGATTTTGCTTGAGTTACCAGCTGATTATAGTTTACGAATATGGACTCGAGATTGTTGTATTGGCATTTGGGATTCAGTTGACTAGAAATCTTTAACACTTTTTGGTAGTAGTGATTTTTTGGGTGCTATCATGGATTTGATTAGCAGATTAGACGGTGTTGTCTTTTCTTGTGCCAGTATCTTGTCCAATGTTGGTATTAGTTTTTATACACCGATGTTGGGCTTTGTTCATATATCCAATCGACCATACTTGCTGGAATGTGTTGATGATATTTCATATTTGGCAGTGTGTATAGATGAGTCGCAGGATCATATTGGCATTGATGACATCCAGGAGGATGTAATGGGAAATTTTGAAGACTTAGTTTCCTTGGGTATAGAGGAGTTGGACAGCAATGCTAATGTTTTTGATACTCCGTGTGTTGATATGAGCTTTAGATTTGATTCATAGGATATGGATGGTAATACTCTAGAGACTAGTAACTTTGAGGATACTCCTTTAGATAGTGCATCAGAGGAAGTTTGTAGGAGACAGTCAAGCCAGTGCCATCATGTGTCTAATCAGTTGAGAGTTAGTGATCGAGACATTGCTATCGCTTGCCAGCATTTCGATGCTGCTTGTCAGTTGTTAGCAGTTTATGGATGGGGTTCTCCTACTAGTGATGAGCAGGAAGGCAGTTATCTTTCCTTGACAGAGATCCACTCTTTATGGGAGGCTATTCGGATTTTGAGACAGAATTATATGCAGTTGGTAGCCGACAGAGATTATCTTATGGAGTGGGGCAGTATAGCATATGATGCATTGTTGGCCAAGGAAGATGAGGTGAGTGAGCTTATTGAGCAGCTTGAGGTGACTTCTGAGATTCTTGAGAGTACACAGTTGGCTTTCAAGGAGTCACAGTTTCATTTGGTTAAGGTGACCATGGAGTTAGAGTGACTATAGTCTTTACCTGATTCTATACAGTCACAAGCTATGGGGATTGGTGATCCGAGGATGTCCATGGCCAAGATTGTCAGAGACAGTGGAGATGGGGATGCATCCATCCTTGATACTAACATTGGCATATCAGGTTCATTCCCACTAGAGTCAGGTTCAGTTGAGTTGGGTGTTGTAGCAGATTGTTGTATGCCTGACATGGTGGTGGCCTCTAGTACTGATGGCACGAAGACTAGAGATGTATCAAAGATCATGTGTAATGTTGGTGAGTCGGCAGTTGGCATGGTTCCTGCTAGTAATACTACTCCCTTGGTGATATCTTTGGAGGTAGTAGTCAGTTCCAACATGGTTAATGATCAATTGCAGTTACTTTCATCTAGATTATAGTCTGAGCCACTGACTGAGATTGGCGAATTCTATCGGCATTACACTGTGAGGTATGCTCATCAATTTACCTTTGATGACCATGTTGATGAGATGATGATACAGAGATGTACTTTGGTTCCTAGTGCTTATCATTAGTTATGGGACAATTTGATGCCTCAAGATGAGAGTTGTGATGGGCATGACATGGTGATAGGTTCTGCAGTTGACAGCTTGATAATATGTGACTTAGAGTAGGAGTTTGGGAGTGATGCTTCAGTGGGTGTTGTTATTGATTCTACTCCTTTGGCTATGACATCTCCTGACTTAGCTAGAGATCAGTCATAGTGGGTTGTATCACTTGTTCATGGTGAGCTATTCACTGAGGTTGGTTTTTTTAATCAACATTATATTGCAGGGTATGTACATCAGTTAGCATTTGATCCTTGTTTTGAGGAGTTGATGGCAGGAAAATTTGGTTTGGATTCCATTTCTTACTCTTTATCTTTTAATGTCTTTTCACCATCAGCAGTGCATGGGAGTTATGGTTATGCGATAGTGGCCAGTGATTTGCAGAGTTGTGTTGACTGCAGGAGTTGTACAGTGTGTGGATTCTCCATACTTGGTATAGTTTCATTCTAGAGCATTCACCATTGTTGCAGAGTTGGATTGTACATTCTGTATAGGCCAGTGGGATGCGTTGATGGTATTTATTGTGTTGATAGTTTAATTTGTCCACTTTACTTGGGTTCTGATATTCTAAGAGTTTGTGTCTCATGGGTTTTTGACTATGGTAGTGGTGATTTTGGAGTTTGGTTGAGCTATAATTTTCAGTTTGATTATGGATTCCTCTTGGTCATATTGCAGAGAATATTGCAAGAGCCTGTGTTAATTGGTAGTAGTATAGTTCATGATTACATTTGGGATCCAGGTGGATTGATTGGTTTATTGTTCAGCCATTTCTTTAGGACAAGCAATTTTTGGGAGGGGAGGACTTTTCATGTCCCCTTTTCAAATAATTAAAAAATAATAATCTTTGCTAAGGCAGGTAGACCCAAGAAAGTGAAGTTTCAGAAAAAGGAGATTAATCTTTGGAAACCGTTGGACTAATAAATGAAAATTATTATTAAAATATGTTTCATTAACCTCTCTTGGACGTGAGTTACGATTATTCCCTCTTTTAAGGGGTTTGGAGGCATTTTGGGCTGATTTCCAGAACTGGATTTTTGCTCATTCTTTGTTATTCTTCAGAGGCTGCCAAACCTGTGGAGAAGGAGACCCAACAACGGGAGTTTGCAGGTTTCCAGGGAGACCCAAGAATGGGACTTTTCAGGTTTCCAAGAAGGCTAAGGATGGGAGTTTGAAGCCATTCCATGTGCATGCTCATACAGAGTTTGCCTTTGTGCTGAACAGTGCAGATTTGTGGATTTTCGGGTGTGTTTTTTGTATGAGTTTAGTGTTTTCAGTTGAGTATTTCATATCAGTTTGGGTTGCTACTATATATCAGACTTTTAAATGTTAAAATAAAGTTGAATATATGTATTGGGATGTGATTAAACTTCTGAGATAGATTATTAGTGTTTTTGTGGTGTTTTCGGGCATTTTTGTGTTAATTTCGGGAGCCCGATGAGCATAGTTTTTGTCCTACATTTGTGAGCTGTTGTGTAAAGGCTATATGGATCTAGAAATGTCATTTTTTAGACTTTTATGCTGCTGAAATTTCTGTAAAAATTTCCATTTTCATATTTATTAATAATTTGTGAAGTTGTGAAGCTTTTGGCACTATTTTCAGCATACCCGATTTGGGGTTTCTTGAGAAATTTGGTGGATCTTTGTGATATTACTTGTTTAATCTTGAAAAGTTTATTAGAGGCGTGAAATATCATACAAAATCAATAAAGGGACATTTCATATCATCAATGTCTTTCTTGGTCTTAGTGCTCTATTTATACACCATATAAATCAACCTTTCTCTAGGTTCTCTTGTTATCCTTTATTTTCAAATCCTCTTCATCAATCAATCAAATGATAGAATTTAGACCAAAGTAATCAATTTTTTGACCAACGGGTTAGTGCAAGAAGTTGGGTCTCACTTTTGGCCAAAAAGTGGAAATGTCTTTCTTGTTTTTGAAATTTTTTGTCAATTGATGTCAAAATTTGAGGCATTTAGAGAATGAATAAAAAAAAAATTTAGAAATAAAAAATTTAGTGTTCGGAATCTAGTTTTTGAATATGTAATTTATTTGTGTACCCATATGATAGATTTTTTTAAAGTATGGATCTTTAAAAACCACTTTTTCAAAATCCCTATTTCAGGACCATACCACACTCGTGTACAGACACCAAAATTTGACACAAATAAATGAATTTTCATAAATCCTTTTAAAAGGAGTTACCTAATATACCTAATATTGATGAAAATATTTTTCCTTAATTTTTTATTGAATAAATTTTTTTTTATTAATTATTAATTGGCTATAAAGGCACATTTTAGAACCGCTAGTGTACGGACACCATAATTTGATCAAAATTTTACTTTTTTCAAATCTTTCTATATAACCTTAAAAGAATTGTATGTAGATTGATGTCATATAAATTAATTTAAAAAAATTTATAAAATAAAAAAGTTATTAAAGTCTTAGTGAATGTCACTTTTTACCGTTTAAGAGATAGTTTTGGTTAATAAATAATAGAAAAATAGTAAATAAAATAATAATATTATAAAATTTACATTTTTGAAATCAAATAGTAAGACCTATAATGGGTTTTTGTTTCATCAAAAAATTCAATAGGGATGACCCTATAAAAATTATGACAATCTATGAAATTGTTGATTAAATGCCTTCGAAAAAAAAGGGCTTACAAAGGCATGGCTTGGTGGGACCAAGCCTATGCCATGCCTTTTTCCAAGGAAAAACCCGACGCAAAATGCATGGCATTCCCAAACTCTTGCCTAGCTTTTACAAATCGAGCATCCGATTTGTAAGCAAAATCGAGTGCCCAATTTCTTATTAGCCATTGCCCGATTTTTCATGAATCGAGTACCCGATTGCTTAGAGATCGAGTACCCAATTCTTTAAAAATCGGGTACCCAATTTTTAAGCAATCAGGTACCCATTTCTAAACTACCCGTTGGGCCCCAAAACCTGCCCAACAAGCTAACTTTCAATGATTAAAATAATTGAAGTACAGTTTCGGATCTGCAGCAACGACTTCTATCACACATTCTATTTTCTTGTCCTTTTTTGCAATTTGTAGGCAACCAATTCAAATTCAAAATAGGTGCAAACATGGGATCAAAACAACGAAGAAAGAAGAAAATGAAAGTTCTGAAAGATGAGGAGATTGCAACAACTAAGGAGAATGAAGCACAACCTCAATGAGAGAGAAGACAAAGAATTAAAGACTTGAACAATGTTTCAAAGGTGAAAGACATTGAGGATGCCATGATGGATGAAGAGGTGGAAGAAGAGAACCCAATGCGAGAAAATTCAGGTGCACATTTTAATCAAACACTCAATACATGTGAGTCTGCAAACCCTAGAATTTTTTCTCGTAATGAAATAGGTGATTTTGTAGAAGCAAGTTACGATTTGAATGATTTACATTTTCTTCATGAGAATAATTTTTCAACACAACAAACTTCAATTGAAATGCATGCTCCTAAAGAAATACCAAGAAATTTTGAAAATGAAATTGAAATCCCAAATACCAGTGAAAATGAAATATCAGTTGAAAATAAAAATTGCATGAATGTAGACATAGAAACACCAACTACTGAACAAACATGTTAGAATGATAGTAAAGTTTCTAAACATAATTTTTATTTTCCTAATGATGTGTTAGATAATCTTGAGGGATTGGTTTCATGGAGACAAATTAGGACACATGCGAACAGATTATATAGACGTTGTTTTTATAATAAGAAATATGGGTTTCAATGTGAGTTGATGTTGCAACTAATTAAAATGTCTAAAATGTGAAAAGTAATGAGAAAGTTGGGAATGTATGCAAAACCAAAAAATAAAAATGAGTATTTATAACAAGTTATATCCACTGTTGCTAGTGCCTTTGATGTTATTGGAAAGAGAAGTCGCTCTAAAGATAAGAATGTGGCACAACAAGCAATAACAATAGTGTTAGTTAATAAATCAACAACTGACAAAAGATTGATTAGCAACATAAGTGGATATCCTAATGTCAATCATAAGACTTTAGAAAGAACTATAAAGAGAAGGGTTAACTTTGAATGTGATCCAACAAATATTTTGTGGACTTCTAGTGGTAGACTCCCGAGATGTGATATGAAACTTACTAGTGAAGTCAAAAGTTTGGTTGAAAAAATATGGCATGATAATACAAGAGTATCACCTAATTCAATAGATGTTCTTAAATTGAGAGTTGGGTCAAAAATACATGATCCACATCCTATACAACTTTTGGACATGACTCAAACTGAATTGTTAAAAAAATTTGTAGATGGTAAGGTATTAACTATTACCATTAGTCAAAGATCTTTTGAAAAGTGTAAACCATGGTATGTAAGGATTAACAAGGAAAGAATCACATGTTGTTTTAAAAATTATGTTCAATTTCATTAATATTATTGTGTATTTTAATCTATACATGGTACCATGCATAGTAAAGAAATGTTGCAGGAATGTGGTATAAAATACCACCTCAAACTGTAAAGGATTTCATATCAAGTTTGTTTTGTAAGCCACCTAATGATCAATACTTTCTTTCCAATGCATATCTTTTTGGTACATGTGATATGTGTGGCAATCTTTCTTTGTTAGATGAATGTTTGCATGAAAATTCTTTGACTAATTTTGCACAAGAATTAGTTGATGTAAAAAGATTCAAAACTATTGAATTTCTATTAAAGGATGAGAAGACTGGAAGAAGGTGTGATCTAGTTACAAATAAAGGTAGTTGTCATGAATTTATGGATGAGTTTAAGAGTGTGATCATACAAAAACATATTAAACACTCTTAATATGTTAAATGGCTTGATGGACAATTTCACATATGTAAGAATACATTTCCAATTGGTACTATACTTTCAATTGTTGACTTTGCAGAGAACTACACACTTGCACCACAAGATGAGATACAACCACAATATTACAATTCAGTGCAAGTAACAATTTATGTTCATATAGTTTATAGGCATGCACTTGATAGTATAGAGGAGGATAGAAAAATATTGAGAGAGCACCATTTCTATATGAGTGATAATAAACTTCATTCATCTAAGATTGTCCAATATTGTTTCAAGGTCTTTTATGATAATTTAAAAGAGAAATTGAAATGACACAACATTGGATATGGTCAGATAATTGTATAAGACAATTCACGAATGCTAGAATGTTCTATTGGTTGAGTAGGACACATAGGAAAACTAATATCCAACATGTGTGGAGTTTTTTTGAGGCTAGACATGGTAAAGGAGAACATGATGGTGTTGGTGCATGTGTGAAGAGAGCCCTTAGTAGAGAGTAATTAAAATTTGAGGAAAAAGCCAAATTCAAAAATGCAAATGAGATTGTGGAATGGTGTAACAAATATTTATACACAGGATCAAGTGAGAACTCTACAATCAAACATTTCTTCTACCTAGTTGAAGAGAAGAATATCCTTTCAAGATATGATTGTGATATAATTAGTGGGTCAGCTAAATGGCATTCATTTAGGAGTTTAGATTCTAACACTTGGACTATATGGACTAGAGAACTTGTTTTTTTTTGTCAATTTTGTCTTGCAAGTGAATGGGAAGAATGCGAGAATATAGAATGGATTGAAGATTGGCAACAAAAATCATTAGCACCTACTGACATGCATTTTCAAGATGATACGATAAATGAAGACCATAATGTTACTTTTGCATCAGAACACTGCATTTCAGATCTCATACAACCTGGTATGCACAATTTAATTAGATTTTGTTGTGATCTCATGTTTCAATTTATATAATCTGCATATATACACTCATGTGATTAAAGTGTTTTTGTACTTTTTCTTATCTTGTAGTACATGTTTATGTTGTTATTACGCCTAGTGATAATGATGAATAGACTAAGTATTGGCTAGCTAGATGTGTGGAACCTAAGAAAAAATTGACATGTCATCAAGTAGATGATGATGGTTTTGAGTATCCAATTGGGTTTGTTGTTGTAGCTGGCACCTGGCTACATAGATACCTAACAAGAAGAAATGGTTTGCTAGCATTTGAAGACTATCAAATCAAAAAGAAGATTTTACACTATTCTCATTTGGTTGTGGCAACAAATATCAAATTAGAAAGATACAAGGGGAGACCTGCCAATAAGGTATTATGGACAATTTCAATGGACGAGCATGAGACAATCATAGATGCATTGCAAAACAGAGAGGATGTAGATGGTACAGTAGGATGACTACATTTAAATCAAACACATGTAAGTTTTTTCTTTATTGTATTATATATATATATATATATATATATATATATATATATATATATATATATATATATATATATATATACATATATATACATGTGTGTCTTAAGGGGACATAGGAGTCCTAATAGGTCATTATGTTTGTTATAAGTTATGATAGGTATTCATATGTTTACCAACACATAATAGGTATTGTTAGATGATAATGAGTCTTACATTACCAAACAACACATTAAGATCATGTATGATATATTGTTAGGTACATTATCAATACATTTTTTAATCTAGTAGGTCAATTTTATTTGTATGAATCTCAATGCATAAATTTGATGTGATATTTATCCAATAATACTCTATAGATAGTTAAAATTATTGTTCATCTTGCATATATACTTACAAAATGTGTCATATGTTCATGAATAAAATATGTTAGAACAAAGAAAATGGTTTTAATATACTTAAAACATGATGAAACATAATAATATATACTACATACACAAGCATGATAAGAAGTCATAAAAAAATAGTACATGGTCTAACATACAGTTTTAACTATCCTAACACAAAGTGTATACATCATAAAAACACAATCTACAGGTGCCAACAAGACCTAATCTATCTAATTGAATGTCTTCTTTACTCCATGTGAAGATGACTCAGATGGATCATCATGTGTAATATGAGTTGTCTCGTCATGTCGGACACCCTATGAGGTAGATGGATCACCTTGTGTAACATGAGGCATGTCTCATCATGTACATGCTTAATTGAAATGGGTTTAAAAATCTAGCTTGCAAATAAATTAAATATTCACTACATAATAAAATAAATACCACATGAGATGGGTGTCCCTCAATAACGGGAGGAGGTGCACTGTGAAAACTGCCAAATGCAGCAGTGGTGAGGTCTTGTAATTTACAATACATACATTTTTAAAATTTGATTTTAGATCATAATGAACTATACATTATGTACATAAATCACACTATTGACCTCAAATGATGATGTAGGTACCTCCATCTAGCTAAGTCCTATGCTCATAGCAGCACTCATGGTGACATAGTCCTAAAATTATGGATACATAAACGTTTAGTCAAAATTAAATACACATGAATAATTACAAAGTACATAATTTGTACACTACATATTTTATACACTATAAATTTAACATGTGTGTGTGTGTGTGTGTGTGTGTGTGTGTATCATACTTGAGTGGTAGCCAATGTCACATATGTGTCTACAGGTATGCTAGCATGATAATCATAAGATGGAGTCAAAAATAGACTATATTGAGGCTTGTATGGATGAGTATGATATGGTTCCTATTCATAAAATCAAAAAAAATAAAATATATATACATGTCAGTCAAAATTGTTTAGATTATAAGTTAATAACAATGTACATACATAAAACTTATACAAATTATTTGTCTTCAGTCAAAATTTCATACCGCATGTATTTGAGGTTGTGCCTTAGTGGTAACTGGAGTAGGACCTGTACTAACATCAATTTGTGTAGATGTGGACAATCCCTACAAAATCAAATAAAAAGAACATATGAGAACATGTTATTCAAATTCGAATGTACATTTTTATAGTGTAATTTAAAGTGCATACCATATAAGGGACGCCAACGTCTGTAGGTCTCAGAAAAAAGAGTATAGTGCCTCCTAGGAGGACCAGTATCATCCATCCTCTGTTATTTCAAAAGTAAAAATTAATATGGTTAATACAATTACACATGTATGTAGAAAGTAAATAATTATGTGTACTTTATATTTATATTAAAATTAAAATTTTCCCTACTGCTCTTGACTCTCTCTAGGCTCTCCCTATTGCATGAGGTCAACAAATGATGACACGTCTATCTCATCACTACCATCACCATGGGTAGTGTATACATCATCATCAAAATCTACACCCTCAACATAATGGCCATCCTGTGCTGCATTAGGATCACTTTGGGAGCCTATGCATATGCCTCCACAGCTAGTACAAACATGTCCAAGTGGAGGAGCATGTATCGCCTGCATCCACTGTTGTACTAAATTTCCCAAAAGGGCACTCAAATGGGTAAGAGCAGATAAAACTACTTGATGATGGTGAGGAGCAGGCACAACAGGTGTAGGAAGAAGTACAAGGGGCTTCGCTTACCTACAGTTTCTCATTCTATCGCTCAACTTTGCTCTAGGCCTATCCTAAGGCATCCCTCTACCAACCCCCTAAAATGCTTTCATATCAAAATAGTTGGGTTTCAAACCCAACTCAAACTCAGTCGATAAATTCCTAAGGAAGTACATGGGCACCTCATGGTTAGTGTGTGGTGAATGGTCAAATACAATCCACCACCGCTCCCAAAAATGTGCACTATATGTGGATGTGTACACCACCTAATGGAAATGCAAGACTTCTTCTCACTAATTTCTTCACCCATCTTAGGGTTTACAAAATAATGTTTAAAATTCCCTTTACCTATATATAGGTTATAAAATTGTCTGTATGATAAGCTGTCAAAGTAGAAGGCATGCATGCTTTCACTCTATGATCTAAATGAATCAATGTCTAAATCAAAATGATGGATGGAGTCAATCACACCTTGCATGCTATCTACTAGACATAGTAGGTGAGGGAAGGTGCCTCTCACATCGAATAGCTTCTATATCATGCATGAGGTCATTGAGGTTACGCCTCATGGTCTCGTGAAGCTCATCTACAGTGGGTGGTGGAGGTGTGGGTGGAGGTGTGGGTGGAGGTGGAGATGGAGATGGAGATGGAGATGGAGGAGGCAAAGGTGGGGTGTGGGAGGGGGAAGGGGTGGTGGTGGGTCCATCAAATATAATCTGCATATATGTTTAAACAACATAAAACATGACAAAATTACTATTTAATAAAATTTAAATCTAAAATTTATCAACTAGATCTATATAAATGTGCATATCTTTATTAAAATCATATTAATTAAATAAATAAAGTCAAACACTTAAGTAAATAAATAAAGTTAAACACTTAAGTCAAATTAAACATTAAATACTGAATTTTTAAGTCTAATCATAAAATAATACTCCAAAAAACTATATCTAGGTTAGTTCAAGGTTTCTTTTCTTAAAATAGGAGCCACCAAGCTAATTTTGTTTTCATGTACACTTATTTTGTGACACTGGGGGATTGTATGAACTCATTATGGATTATATGTTCATCTTAGGATGAAACAAAGTTAAGATTATGGCAAGGTTATGGTTTACAATTTTTTTATGTTAACAGTTTTCATGATGGCTAAGCTTAAGATTATTATAATGCTTATGGTCCTTTAATGTTATGGAACTTACCTAGGATTACGGTTTTAGTTAGAATTATATTTAGGTTTCAGATATTTATTATGGTCCTATTGTTTATAGGATATATAATGGATGGTGTTAGGATGAGAGTTAAGGTTACAATTAGAATGAAAGTTTAGAGATAGAATTATGATTTGATTAAAAATTATTTATGATTGTAGTTTGAATCTTAAATATTATCCTCTTTTTAATGAAAACTATAAGTGTAGATCATCTCAGGTAATGAACTAATACATGTGAACCCTATCCCTAACCATATAATAATCCTAATTCTAATCATAATCCATAATTCATTACCTTATGACGCTTTGGCTATCCATTTTATTGCTAGAGTAATCCCTTGAACTTTCTTAAAGTTTTCATTCCAACTTACTAATCTCCTTTCTTTATGTGAACTACTCCTGGTAGCATGATTATTCATATTTCCTTTTCCATATGACCACAAAATGTTCCTAATAGATTTATATAGAAGACCAAGCTGATTTAAATAAAATAATCAAGAAGAAGAGAAGTACACCCAATATGAGGAGAGAATCTTTTAACATACTTAAATTCTACCAACCAAAGTGAGATAATTAGAGTTCCAATTGTTGAGTTTTCCAAAGATTTTCTTGTTGATATAAAGACACATTTCATTTATATGTTAGGGTTCACTACAAATGGAATCCCTAGGTACCTAACCACTTAATTATGACATCTCCATCTAATACCATATTTACTACACAAGGTAAGGGACTCAATATTTAGCCCCAATAAGATAGATGTAGAGACATAAATCTAACTACCTGATACAAAGAAAAGAGGTCCAATTTGATCATTAAATGACTCATGTTGCACTCTTCTATCTTAAAAGGAATACATATATTATCAAAAAACTATACGTTATATACTTATTAATTATTTGGAGAGTAGATCCTCTAACTTTTAGAAACAACTGGTTATCTCTAAGGAGATAATGTAATGAGTCAACAATAATAAAAAATAAAGAGGATGCAAGAGGACACCCTTTCATAATTGATCTAAAGAGTCCTAAAAATTATGATCTAACCCCATTAATTTCTCTACTAAAACCCTAACACCAATCATAAGAGAGAACACCATTTGACATAATATTGGATGGAATCCTAGGTTTACGACATCATCATAGTGAAACTCCATTACACCCTTTTGTAGATATTTTCATAATCAATTACTTGAGCATGCCTACACTTTATCCTGGAAATGTTTCCCAATCCAAAGTCTTCCAATAGGTTATCAAGTTCTCCAATATGTATAAATATCCTTAACAAAACACTTTTGTGTAGGGTTAATGATCTTGGGTAGGATATCTTCTAGTCTAGAGGCTAAGACCTTGCCAAGAATTTTGTATGATATGTATTTAGGAGTGTCTTGTCTCTAAGTTTTAATGAGATTCTTATCTCCCCTTAGTGATCAATTTTATGAGCCCTCCATTGATCACTTGATCAATTTTATGAGTCCTCCATTGATTACTTGACCTAGGGATTTCTCATTACTAATTTTTTCGATGGAGGAGCTGATTTATGATAGAAATGGGTTTATCAAGGAATAATGCATCTTCATTAGGAATGATGGTTCTCATTTTATCCCTATCTTCTAAATCATTTTTCTATCATCATCTTCTAACCAAAAAAATTGATAGTAAAATTAGGAAAAAGATCTTACTATGTATCACTAGGGGGTGGGTATTTCTTTCTATAGAAAAAGATAATATTTTCTTATGTGGCCTTCCATTCTGCAAAGGCAATAAACATTAAGGCTACCCATACAGAAAAATAGGAAACAAATAGGGGAATCTCCAATCTCCAACAAAAAACTTTTAGGCACTTCCAACCCAAGATAAATAGAAATTAGTCCACCCTAACATAATTATCTAGTCAAGGATTGGGGTGTTAGAGTGATTCAATACCCTTCTAATTAGATATTACATGATGAATAATCACTTAGGATATAAAGTTTTAGGCGTCTAGTGGAAAGACAAGTTATTCACTTCTTTAGATATATTCTTAGGCATCCAAGGGTGTAGTCTGGGATCCTACTCACACTGATGTTCCACCTTCACCTCTTGATGGTGAGCGAGGGTTACTTAATTAGATGCCTAATTCATTCAAGTCTCTTCTAATTGTTTTTATGATGTATCATTTTGAGACATTGATATCAATGTTTAATTAGTTTTAGGATTAGGGTTCAATTTGGTTTACTATTTGATTAGGTTTACATGCTTAGGTTTCAATTAGGACAAGAGTTAATAAATTGAATTAATTTTTAAAGTGCTAAATTTGGTTTTAGATATAGAATTATAGTTAGAGCTTTTAGATTAAAAACCAACATTAATTCAAAAAAGTTAGGTTTGAATTTTTTTTTAAAGTGTTGAATATATTATTGAGTTCTAGTTTAGGGTGATTTGGTTTAGTCTTAAGGTCAACATTTAACTTGGTTCAATATTAGGGTAACAGTTCAATTTGGTTAATGGTTGGGGAAAGGATTCAAGGTTTGTACTGTTAACTTGGGATATATAATTAGGTTTATGATCATGGTTTAATTTAATTTGGTTTATAGGTATAATATTAATTAGTTAAGGGTTAGGGTTACCTTTCAATCTAGTTTGATATATTCAATTTGGTTTACGATTACCCAGAGGTTAGTTTATTTTAGTGTTAAATATTAAGATATAATGCTTCAATATCACTCATTTTTTGATATTTTGATTATATCACCCCTATACATTGATGGTATATGCGATGAATCTTACAAATATTATTTGATCTCATTACATGTGTCATGGTAAAAAAAATTAGTTTATGTACATGAGATGCTCTTATATATGGTGTTTTTCTTTTCTTATATATATATATATATATATACCTAAGTACCCTTCTTGATTATCTATGATGGACATGTCATAAATGACATATCTCTATACAATTTTTTTGATATCATATGCATGGATAATATATATAATGAAAATTTTAAATCTTTCCTATGCAATAAATGATGTAATTAGATATGTACAAATGTTTTTAGATTCACATGTACATGACATGTGGATGTAGATATGATCCTCCTCTAGGATAATTTAGTTTATCATAAATAAGGTTACAATTTTAGGGTTTTACATTTATAAAATTAGTACTCAAGGTAAGATAGGAAAGTTATTTAATAATTTATATATTACCTGGTGTAGGTTTTAGCAAATTAAGATTAAGGTTAAGATGATAGTAAGGGTTATGATTAGAGTTAAATTCAATACAAATTGACATTATAGTTAATCCTAAATGACACCCAACCAAGGGATCCAAAGAACTAATCAAAAGTTTTACTAAGCAAGCAATAACATAAATACAATAATTTACATTTATAAAAAATATAAGAGATTGCATTCCTTAATGAGCACATTTACATTTCATTTTTATATAATTATAAGTACTAAAAGTAAAATAAATAACACGTCCACATGAAAGAATATTAACTACTTAAGTTCAATCCATTTAAATAATATATACATTTGTTCTGAATGCCACTTGGCAAATTAATTCAGAATGCACAACCATCCACTATACATGTCACAGGGTATGAAAGGTTGAAAGAATATACATTTATAAAATAGTTTACATCATCCATTTTCAATCCATGAAACAAAGTACAATACAATTTAAGTAAAAGCATTTTAAATACTAAGTTTTTTGTTTGGATCCCTTGGTAGGGTTTTATGTGATTAAGTCCTTAGTTATATATGTTTAGGGTTTTGTTAGACATAACTATATGGTTAGGTCAAGATTATAGTTTAAACAATGAATTTAGGTCGAGGTTATAGTTTAAATAAGGTTGAGGTTATATGGTTCTAGGTCAAGGTTATATTTATTTGTAATTACATGTTTAAACAATGAATTTACATCTAATATAATCATTCAACATTATAATAAATACATAAATTAAATACATTTCAAAACATCTAAAATAATAATTTTTTAAATAAACATTTACGAAAGTATATTTTAATTAACAGTTACAAAATTTTAAACATCTACTCATTAACTATGTAAATTTACAATTTTATGTATATTAAAACTGGAAAAAAAAAATTAACATACATATAAAATATAAAATTGAAAAAAAAAGAAAAAGTAAAATAGTACAAACATATTAAAATACCTAGTATATTGAAAACTAGTAGCAGGGGAGTGGTTGGTAGGGCTGAAAATCGGGCTCCTGTATGCATCTCTAATTGGGCTCCCATTTTTGAAGTCATGAAAATGACTTCAAAAATACCAAAAAATGGGTTTAATAAAGTCTTTCAAATCAGGTACCTGATTTTAAAGAAATCGGGTACCCAATTCTAAAAGCAATTGGGCGCCTAATATTTGAGGCGCTCGAACACCCGATCCACATTTAAATATCGAGTATGCGATTTTTGAATTTCAGCTCGAGTGCCTGAAGCTTGATTTTAGAAACAGATACTTAATTTTAGAAAAATCGAGTACCCATTTTTGAGAAGTACAATTCTGCGGATTTGACTTTTGTAGAATTGCGACCCAACTTCTTGCAGTCACCCAGAAGTTGAATGATGCAAAAAGAAAATATTTTGTTTATGATCAAGAATTTTATGCTATAGTTCAAGCATTGAAGAAGTGGAGACACCATCTTCTTCCCAAGGAGTTTGTTTTGTGTATTGATCATCAAGCTTTGCAATATTTGAATATTCAAGCAAAATTGAACCAAAGGCATTTAAAGTGGGTTGAGTTTTTGTAAAGTTATACATTTGTTTTGAAACACAAGAGTGGGAAGTCTAACAAAGTTGTAGATGCTCTTAGTAGAAGACAACTTTTGTTGACAGAAATGCAGATAGAGGTGATTGGGTTCAAGGAACTCGGTAAATTGTATCCAAATGATCTTGATTTTGGTGAACTATGGAAGGCTTGTACAAAACCTGTTACACTTAACAAGACAAAGTGGTTGGATCTCACGATCTAGGATAATATGGTGTTCAAAGGAAGCCAGTTGTGCATTCCTAGAAGTTCAATGAGAGATAATCTCATCAAGGAGAAGCATAGTGGAGGATTGGTTGGAAATTTTGGCAAAGATAAAACCATAGCTTTGGTTGCTAAAAATTACTTCTGGCCACAATTGCAGCAAGATGTGATGAAGTTTGTACAAAATTACAGAGTATGTCAGATGACAAAAGCACTGAAGCAGAATACAAGATTGTATTAGCCATTAGCTATACCAAAGAAACTATGGGAGGATATCAGCATGGGTTTTGTTCTTGGATTACCGAGGACATAGTACAAGCATAATTCTATTTTTGTGGTGGTTGATAGGTTTTCAAAGATGGCACATTTTATCCCTTGCAAGAAGATTAGTGATGTTGTTCATGTAGCAAAGTTGTTTTTTAGAGAAGTGGTGAGATTACATGGTTTGCCAAAGAGTATAGTTTCAAATCAAGATACCAAATTTGTTGGGTATTTTTGGCATACATTGTGGAAGAAGTTGAAGACAGATTTGAAGTTTAGTTCATCGCATCATCCACAGATTGATGGACAGATAGAAGTTGTGACTCACAGTTTAGGAAATTTGCTGAGATGCTTGGTTGGAGATAAACCAAAAGGATGGGATATGATTTTACCACAAGAATAATTTGCATATAACAATTATGTCAATAGGAGTACTAGTAAATCACCATTCTAGATTGTATATGGGAGTAGTCCCATAAATGCTTCTGAACTAAGGTAGTTAGATAAAGGAGAGATAAGTAGTGCTGAAGCAAAAGATTTTGCTGAAGATTTGAAGAACATCCATGAGGAGATGAGGAAGCACATCATAAACATGAATACATAATATAAGGCTAAGGTAGATGTGAAAAGGAGATATAAGGAATTTCAAATTGGAGATGAAGTCATGGTTCATTTGAGAAAGGAGTGTTTTCTAGTGGGTACATATAATAAGTTGAAGATGGAGAAGTTTGGTCCATGCAAGATAGTGAAGAGGCATGATTCCAACAATGCATATGAAGTAGAGTTGTCTACTGAATTGAATATTTCATCAGTGTTTAACATTTCAAATTTGACAAAGTATTATGAAGGAGGTGATGGAGATGAAGTTATAGAAGCGCATGGAGCATTCCAACAGCTAGTTTGGCTACAAAGGAGATTGAGGAGATACTAGATAGTCATGTTGGAAAAAGTACTAGAAACAAAACTTATGAGGAATATTTGGTCAAATGGAAAGGGAGAACAATTGAGGATTCATCATGGCTAGAAAAGGAGCAGGTTAACCATCTTGGTTTTCCTCTAAACACCTGAGACGTGATGGGGTCACTTCTCAATTTACCTCAGGTGTCTGATGTGAGAGCATCCTGGGTGCAAGGGTAATCTTGCATCACCCAAAAATATTTTATTTTCAGTCTTTTCTATTTTAATAAGGACTAGTAGATAGGGTGGTTACTATTTATGGGAACTTACTATTTTAGTAAGTTTGTCATATGAGCTTGGAATGTTCTCATTTTCTACAAGAAGGTTCCATTTAGAGTTATAAGCCTACCATAAAAATCTCATTGCTCAAGCATAATTATCAGAGAAGTTATTACAAATTTTTGATGGAAAAAATTGTAGAAAAATCTTCAAGCTCACCATTGGAAACCTTAGAGTGCCTGAATGAGGTTCGAAAACTCAATGAAAGGGTGCTAGTGCACTTGCAAGACTATAGATGAGGAGCTAGCATTTCCAAAAAGTGGTTATAATAGCCAATTGGAACAACGATTCATGAGTTATGGCCTTTCAAAGTTGGGCTACCCAAAATATCTAAAATAATTGTCAAAGATGTATTTTGCTAACTCTATATGTATTTTTGGGGTTTGTTGGCCCTAGGTATTAAGTTTCAATGTCTAGAACCTTCTTGGGCGGCATAAAATTGCCTATTTAAGAAAGGCTCGAACATTCTCTAGGGGAGCTCGGGGGTGATAGTTCGCAACTTGTCTTGCAGATTATTGTAATGGAGGTACCCATGTGGGTTAGCATATTGTACTTAAGAATTCTATAATTCTTCATTTATGGCACAAATAAGAAGTCCATATTTTGTTCTCATATTGGTTTTTGTTTCTTTTTTTCTATTATGAGTTTATGGTTTTAAGGGGAGCACCTTGTATCAATTTCCTAGGTTTATGCTTTGTAATTTATTGCAAACACCATGAAGAAAAATAACCTATCTTATTGGAAGAAATCTTTAGGAAATAATGGCTTCAATATCTTCAATCATATGCTCTTCTTATTCAATACATTTCATCTCCTTAGCATGAATTGAAACTCTTGTGGAACTTTCTCCTCGATCATATCTTTTCTTTTTTATAGAAATAGTAGCTTTTCATGCAAACTCAATTTTAGGGAGGGCATTGCCAAATCCATTCATCTCAATAGTAGATAACTTACCAATCAGCATGGTTCTTGTCACATTTATCATAGTTGATTTCTTCTATAACAACAACCTTGTGTTTATAGGAAGAAAGTAAGGATATAAGAATTTTACCAGAAATATTTGATTCATCTAATTGTACACCAACACATGTGATACTATAAACATGTTCAACGCCTTTTACATGTAAGAAGTAATATTATCACCTTCCATTATCCTCAATGTATCATAGTTTCCTTTTTGGACCTACAACTTTGCAAGCTTCACATAGACATTGCCTTCATACAATATCTCTAACTTCTTTAATATCTCATGTACATTCTTTAATTCCATAAAATTTATCATCTCAATATCAGTTGGGGAACTCAATGATTATTTCTTATCTGTAATTTTTTACTCAACCTTCTTCTTGTCATTGGGAGTAGTAGTAGAAATATTTGTATGAGGAGCATATTTTGTCTTGCTAGTCTCCCGATATTCTTCTTCAATGCAAATCAAGTGTGTGTCTATGTGAAAAAAAATCAATTTCAAAGAAAACGACAATCTCTCCCTTGCATCATTATGAATAATCTCCCATAAGTTTTGCACATGAAAGATAATATGATCATTGACTTTCTTATCATTTAAGTTGTACTTGAGCCTATTTCGTCATCTTCCTTCTAATTGTGTAATTAGGAAAAGGTGGATCTCACAAATATTTGTTCACCAATTCAACACTACCCCCTCTTTTCTTCAGTGTACACTATGCACAGAGATCCCAATTTATGATTGCATTAATAATGAGCTATAAATATCCTTGCATTGAATACAAATTTTTAGTTTACCATTATTTATGCCATCAAGAATTTTTTGAGCCCCTAAGGCCAATAGGTTGTTTTTTCAATCTCCAACCACACAATGTACATTTTAGGGCTTAGATTTCCTTTAGAAGATCCATTAAAATTAACTTTACAACTTCCATCAAATTTGACTTTGATCCACCATTTAACATGTGTTTGTGTTTTGTGTGTGTGTGTGTGCGCGCGCGCGCGCGCGCATACACATACAGATACTCATAGAAATACACATAGTCTTTATTGAGACATTCAATTTGAATTGAAATTTTGATTTAAAAATGGTCCAGCCTTGAGAAAAATATGCTTACTTATAAATTATAAGTTTATTATATACATATAACAAAGAGAGGACATATTTTATCAAGAAACTCTATTTTAATTGAGATTTTTATTATTAATAGACACCTTGAGAACAATATTCTTTCTTATATAAAATATTTTTTTATTTTTAAGGAAAAAAATCAGTATGCATAATACTACAAAGATAACATCTTTATTAAGACAATCAATTTTAATTGAAAATTTGATTAAAAATAGAGTCGTTGAAAGAAAAAATTGCCTATATTAAATCTTTTGTCTTTTATTTTTATAAAGAAAACATCTCAATATGTATAATACTTCAATACTATAGAGAGAACATCTTTATCAAGACATGAACAATTCCAGCTGAAATTTATATTAAAAATAGACACCTTGAAAACAATATCTTGTTGCCTATGTAAAATAATTCCCTTTCATTTTTTCAAGTAGAAGATATCAATATATATAATAATAATATCTTTATAAGGAAATTAAACTTTGACAAAATATAAATCTCATGAAGGATTTGGGTAAATTATACACATATAAATATGTAATGCATATCCTAGTTTAATATTGTTTGCATTAATTCTCCATAGTTGGACAATCTGTCATTGTACCATACCTCATTGGGAGTAGAGAAAATCACAAGATGAACCTAGTAAAAATAGCCATGTACTTAAAAGCATCATCAATCTATGAGAAATCATGTTATGGAACCAAAATTTGGTGCTCTCATACCAACAATAATAATTATTCAAATTTGAAATTTAAACTTTTGCATTTAGAAATTTGTATTTAGGTGCTACTTTTAGATTAATGGTTTTTCACCATATATTTACATCAATACTAAAGGGGGAGATATTTGAGAGTAGGGGAGATTGTTGAGTTACAATTTTTGTTGACTTGATGGTTTTATCACAAGTTTTGTCATTGATGTCAACATATATTTTGTGGCAATTAGACAAACTTAGATTGTATATGTTATGGAGAGTGTATGATATTCCTAAGTATGCTACCATGGTTTTGTGGTGTGGGATGAGTGTAGACCTAATATCTATAGTTGCAAGTATTTATGTATTGATTTTAGTGAATTATAGTTGATTTGGCAAAGACTAGTTCATGGCTAGTGATGGAGAATTATGCTAGAGGAAGCTGCAATATTTTTTAGTATAACACGATTACGAGCTAGATTTAAGGTTTTTTAGCTTAGAGGATGGTAGAAGGCTTGGATGGCACATGTCTTTGGACTTTTTAGTCATTTGCTTCATGTTGGAATGATTGCTAGCATGTGGCATGCAGAGTATCATTTTAGTAGCTAACATGATTTTGTGGCATGTTAAGTAATGTGGCAAGCATTAACTATGGATCTTGGCATATTGTAATTAGTGTATATTTTCTTTCAAAATCATGTATACATTAGCATGGATTTATTGATTTATTTGTGCATTGGGGAAGTCCTAACATGCTAACCTAATTTCTTGGTTGTAACTTGTATTTTTTTTTTAAAAGTAATTTCCTTTTTTATAATGTGTGATATGAAATGGTTTTTATATGTGTGATCCTTGATGTTGGATATTGCAGTAGAGCTAAAGGATTATTATATTCTTTGAGAAGAGGTATGAGTAGAATATATTATCATTCTTAGTGTACTTCAATGGAACTATAAAGGTAATTGAGTTTTTTATTAGTCTATTCAACAAAGGTGAATTTAACTTTTATGTTATTATACAATGAGTCTCTTGAAGGTGTATTTAACATTCTAACTTTGGCTAGTCTACTATGACAATAAGCCTTTTTATCCTCATCAATGCCTAATAGGGTTAGGAACCTTTTTATACAGGTTCAATTCTTTAACATGGACTAATCCTTTAATATGTACAAAAGTACTAAATACATTGTATTGACTCCTAACATGGCTAGATACCTTAGAAAGGATATTTCTATATTAGTACATGATCTGGTGGGTGTCATCCCCACCTTGGTTTTTCCCTCACATGATTTTCCTTGAGAACAAAAATATATATGCTATGGTCTTGGTCTTCTTGTTGTTGTGCATTGCTATATTGTTGTTTGGTGACCTGTTTAAGAAGGTTTAATTTTATAGTTATTTCTCATTGGTGAAGTGTGGACTCTGGTTACTAACAATTCTGTGTACATGCATGTTGAGAACAACTTGTACAATTAATTAAAAATTTGAATTGTATTCTGTCAATAAAATATAATGAGAATAGACACATACACATACACACTACTATCTCTATCAAAAGATTCAATTTTACAATGGGCACACACACATGCACATGCACATACACTATCTTTATTAAGACATTCAATTTGAATTGAAAGTTTGATCAAATATTAGGAGCCTTAAAAACAATATATTTAATTGAAAATTAGAAGTTTATTAAATAGATATAAAATAGAGAGAAAATATTTTATCAATACCTTCAATTTTGATTAAAAATTTTGAAAAAAAATAGACACCTTGAGAACAACATGTTTTTTGCTATATAATATATTTCTGACTATATTATATCAATATAATACAAAGAGAACATCATTATCAAAACAATCAATCTTAATTGAAATTATGACTAAACATAGATCTTATTAAAAATAAACTTATCCCTATAAATTAGTGCACTTTAAATTTAAAAAACCTCTCTCTCTCTCTCTCTCTCTCTCTCTCTCTCTCTCTCTCTCTCTCTCTCTCTCTCTCTCTCTGTGTGTGTGTCTGTGTCTGTGTCTGTGTGTGTGTGTGTGTGTGTGTGTGTGTGTGTGTGTGTGTGTGTGTGTGTGTGTGTGAAGATACTAGAGAGAGGGAGAGCATCTTTATCAAGACATCTAATTTTAGTTGACAATTTGATTAAAAATAGACATCTTGAAAATAATGCCTTCTCTATATGAAATACCTTCATTTTTTCCTTTAAAGATAACATATCAATACATATAAACAATTTTTCTCTTTGTGTTCATAATTGAAGGAGGAGACATCATCCTATAGGCACCTTGAAGAGATCAGATATTAGTTACATGATTTCTAGATAGCTTTTCAAACTCTTAAAATTTCATGTTTAAGTTGGGTATGTGAAGGATCATGGTGTGCCAAAAAGTGGCAACCTGAAAATTATGTAGTTATAAAATGCCTCAAAGCATTTCAAAATCTATTCCAACTTTTTTTCCACCCATCCTAATACCAAACCCAAAAAATAATAGCTTTATAGGGCCTATTATATCTTTGGATAGCAACCCTCCATGGTCAATTTTAAAAATGTCCTGAAAATGTGTTTTTGGCCTATTCTTGTGTGTTTTTTACTAAACATGTAGCTGACAACATTTTTTTTACCCAAATTTGATGAAACAAAAAGGGTTTCTTAAGAATGTTCTTATCTTTCCATAAATGTAATGTCTATCAAATTACGAGTTTAGTAAGTAATTATTACTTATTTCTAATGGAGTTATGTATTAAGTGTTGATTAATACACTGATTGAAAAACAACTATAACTTTCAAATGGTACAACATTATTAAAATCCAAAAGAAGCACCACATTCTATCCTTCTTCTACTATAAGGAAAAAGGAAAAGAAAATTTAAAGTTTGCAAAGTTTTGAATTAGTTAAGGTGGTCAGACACAAGCATTTTTTAATTCCAAAAATATGTGTCACATCTGTGAATAAGTCTAATTCTTTTATCTATAATCTTATTAAAAACTATTATCATTTGAATTTGATTAAGGTGGTCAAACATACATCTACTTCTTATTTTTGTACTATTGCATTAAAATTAAAAAAAATTAACCGATCAATTTTTACTTTTCTTTTTTTTAGATAAGGCCTAGCAGTTAAGAAACTAAATTCAATTTCCTAGAGATTCTATTTTATCGACTTTTTGATAGAAAGTTCATAACAAGTTAAAAATTGCATGTCAAGTTGACATAACCCTGATTTGTTGATTTTTCATTGCCACTTAAGGGCATAGTTTGGTTGACCGTGATCCTACACATACCTAGCATGTTCTCTTATATAAGTTTGATGGTTTCATATATGCTTTTGACTTCTTTAGACTTAGGGTTGAACTTTTTAGCTCCTTGTTAAATTTGATGGTTTATGTATGCTTTTGACTTCTTCTTGAGACTTGGGTTTAAACTTTTTAGCTCCTTATTCAATTTAATTTTTTGATCAGTAAACAACCAAAGCCTAGATTAATTATTCTTATTTATTGTAATTAATTATTTTTATATGTTAAGTGAATTTGAACCCAAGACCTCCCACATGAGAGGCTCACAAGTTACTATTGTGCTGTAGGCTCTTGCCTATAAATGTGATGAATTTTTAACTTAATTTATATAAATTATTTTTCTTTTTTAATTGGAGTAATCACATGAGGTGGATTGTAGCTTTGTGAAATAGTATATTTTATAAACTATATTTTAGCCCCCACTCCATTGTTATCCTTGATATTCTCTAAATAGGGGGAACACAAATTGTCTATTATAATCAAGGTATTTTTTAGTGGCTAATATTTTTCCATTGGCTAATTAAAAAATTAAAAAATTAAAAACCATATTTCATAAATATTTGAATTGACAAATATATTGTGAAAATTTTATCCATTTACTACTAATATCAAATTTATTAAATAATTAATTTTATTTTGTTTATTTGAAACTAAAATCAACACATTATTTATTTAATACTATAAGTACCATTATAGTAAATATTATTATGACTATTGATAATTCAAAAATATTATATTCTTCTTATATCATATATATTTGTATTATCTTGTATGAAACGATGTTGTATATATATATTTGTATAATCTATGATATTTTTTTTTTTTCTTGTATTACTCTTAGATTCTAAAAAAATTGTTTGATAAAAAGTATATTATATTTAAAGATTTAAAATGTTTAAATGTAGAATTTGTAATTATTATTTTAAAATCATAGCATTATTAAATTCAAAAATTGCAGAGGGTGAGTTTATTCAAACTATAAATTAGAATATTGATATTTATTATAAAACATTGTCATCTTTTTTAAATCAAAACAAGTCAAACATTTTTTAATGTATATAAATATGTCAATTTTTGCCTAAAATATGTAACATTTTTTTAAAAATTACATAATATGTTAGGAACTTTTAAAATTTAAAATCACATTTCAAACATCAATTATTTTAAACATTTTAAGAGGAATTTAGTTTCTATACAACCTTGTTTTTATTATACCAATGTAGTTCAATAAAAAAAAAATATGATCTATTCTACTTTGAGAAAACATATATCACATGAACGGTTTGGGAATATTATTTAGGGGCCCTATCTTCCAAATGTGCCAAAAGTCAAAAAAAATTCAGATTTTTGAAAATACAACAATTTTTTGTTGTTTTTCATTACAAAACATTTGATGATGAATTTCAAAAATTTATTGTATTTTCAATTTTTTGAATTTTAATCAAAGATACATTTTGTGTAGAGGATAACCTAGTTCTATTATATATAAATACTACTAGCTTTTATATATATATATATATAATAAGCCGAGATCGAGGCGCCATCATCACATATTTATGTGAGTCTAACACGTGTGAGGAAATAATTCGAGACTCTTGATCTGTTTCATTTTTACTTCCATTTTCTCTTTGTAATTTTCATGATTTTAATTATAATTATATTTAGTCTATTTTTATTTTATTTTTCTGACATGTAAATAAGCGTCAATTTTTTTCAAAATAGAAAATATTTACTTGAAGATTGCTGACACTCTAGAAAGCCTCTCGGCTTAATAAATAAATATAAAATGGTTATGATCCTTCAACACCGTTTGCAATTAACTCTTCCGAGTTGGATGACTCGTCATTCTATCACAACTCATCGGGAGCAGGGTAAATCCAGTGAAAACCACACGTACGCGAAACTACGGTATGGAAAAATCCCAATCACTGGCGCTCCCGTGCGAGCAAAATGATTAAAAAATCTAGTTTATCTTTGATCAGCTTGCCCGTGAGAAAGGGGTAGGCGTTGACGCGATGAACAAAGAGGGGGAAGAAACCGGCGGCGTGGGGAACAAGAGGCTGACTAAGAAATTGACGGGAAAGCAGCCAAAAGAAATTGAAGAGGTTTGCCCGCCTGTCCTCACTCCCGTCACTGCCAGCTGCCCCCTTCAAGGCCGCCTCTGACGTTGACCCTCCCAATCTCTCTATTTATCCCTCTCCCCCTCCTGCACCTGCACTTCCACACGCTTTATGCACTCATACAATACAACACAACTGAAGAAGAAGAAGAAGAGGAGGAGATTTGGACATCTTTGGATCATTTGGGTATGGGTCGTGCACCGTGCTGCGACAAAGTGGGGCTCAAGAAAGGCCCCTGGACTCCCGAAGAGGACGAGAAGCTCGTCTCTTATATTCAACAGCACGGCCATGGCAGCTGGAGAGCCCTCCCCCAGAATGCTGGTAATAATCCTCTCCAAATCTATTTTCTGTTCGAGGGATAGGACTAAAGCTCGCCTCTTTGTCTTTGAAAAGAGAGGTAGCAAGAGGGTGCTGGTCCGTGGTACAAACCAACAAGGCACCTTTGTTGTTGTTTAAAAGAGGCGCCTTGCCTTTGTTGTTGTCTAAGTGGCCCCTTTGTTCATGTAGTTTAATCTTGTGTTGTGTTTGCAGGGCTCCTGAGGTGTGGGAAGAGTTGCCGGCTGAGATGGACGAATTACTTGAGGCCTGATATCAAGAGAGGGAATTTCAGCGTGCAGGAAGAGCAGACGATCATTCAGCTCCATGCCCTTCTTGGCAACAGGTAATCATCTCTCTTCTTCTTTCGTTTTCCCCCCGTTCTCTTTGTTTTTTATGGTTAGTTCTTGCCAAGGTTGTCTTTTTCATTTGGTAACAAGAAGAGCACAGGTATGTTTACTAAAGTTCATGTTTTCAGTTGAAACCAATGAGTGGGGCGTTGTTTTTCTGGTGTGCTGTGCTGGGATCTTTTGTTTGTAGTGTCTTCAATTTGCTGCAGCATATTCTCTCAGCCGTATTTATTTATATGGACAGACCGCGGACAGTTGCTGGTTTAATTATCCCTGCCCACCTTTAAGAAGAGCTTAAACATCTGGCGTAGGCATGTGCTTGTGTTTAGGATAGTTGGCATGGGTTTTACCGGTGTTTATTTCTGTTGTGTAAGATTTATTTGTTAGGTTATGGACTGTGACCTCAATGTTAGATTGAAAAAAGTGAGCTACATAGTCAAAATTAAAAAGCTACTAACTACTTAAGATTTTTAGTATCAATGGTTAAGATCATGAGAGAGCTGTTGTAGAAGGAAATCTAATCTCTCTTTGAAGATCATTGACTGTGATTCAAAACAACATGCAGATAAATCTTACAAGAGTAGAATTCAGAAATAAAGTAAGTACGCTATTCGTTACAGACTGTGAAGATCTATTGTCACTCTTAGATAAAGATTGTTTCTTGTTTTCCAATTGACATTTTAAATCATTCTCACTAATCTGTCATTTAAAAGGAGAATATTTTTTTATATTTGTTTAATTTGAGAATTCACCTTTCTAGTTACAACTCTAATCTGATTTTAAAGAGAGTAATTCTTGATATTCATTTAGTTTATTGAATTGGCTTTATTAGTTATACCACTATTCTGACTGTCGTTCATAGCCATGTATTGTACCTATGAAGAGTTTGTCCCTCTGTTTTCTAAATTTAGATGTCAATCTGTGAAGTGAATTGATGTGTAGAGAGTCCATTATGAACACCAATCTTTCATTTTGGCGAAGTCTTTTAAGTGGCTCAACATATTTTTCATTTGACGTTTTGGATTACAGCAAATAATCTGCTGTTTGTTTTTTCTTTAAACTTCTCAATCTTTATTTTCTCAGTGTATTAAGGATGGTTTGAGCATTCTTTCTCAACAAATTCTAGATCTAATTTCTTATTCTTATATAATAGATTTCCACAATCCATAGTGATGATTATTATACTGATAAGTGCATAGAATTTGGACACAATTATATGTGACTGGGTATAATTAGGAGTAAGATTAAAACAAAAACAGCGTTGATACTTTTTTGCCTTACAAAATGTAAATCCTAAACATTGATAAAAAATCATGAAGCAAAATGAGATCTTTCGGACTTTGTAACTAAGTCAATGCATGAAATTCAATGTGCAGATGGTCGACCATAGCAACCCATCTTCCGAAGAGAACAGACAACGAAATAAAGAACTACTGGAACACACATCTGAAGAAGCGGCTGTCGAAAATGGGCATAGATCCGATCACACATAAGCCCAAATCTGAATCCCTGGCCTTAGCGGAGGGACAGTCCAAGAGCACTTCAGCCCTCAGTCACATGGCACAGTGGGAGAGCGCAAGATTAGAGGCAGAAGCCCGTCTAGCGAAGCAGTCAAGGCTGAGAGCAAGGGCCGGCTTATTCTCAAGCCATATGACCCTGCCCTCTCCCTCAGAGCTTCTCAGAAGCAGTCCCTGGAACAAGGACCCATTGAAGCTCCAGTCGACTGCCAGGTGTCTCGACGTGCTGAATGCCAAGCTGTTACAAGATCACACAACAAGTACAGTCATGGAGTCTTCCCCAACTTCCAGCCTGAGTTTCACTGAAGGATCAGCCCCCATGACGAGGTCACAAGTTCAAATCCCAATTTCGTCAATTGATACCCTCTGCAAGGGTCTCAATGAAGAGAAGCCTATAGCAGATGAGTTAAATGCCAACAACGACCACTATGACAAGAGTTCAAATCCCACCGCGGACCCTAATCTTCTACTGTTCCCTCACTTCCAAGACTTCAGCCCGCCCTCCGTCTCTTCGCCAGAGGAACAGTCCATGCTGGCTAATGATGATGATGACACAACTGCAACAACTACTCCTTCCTTGGAAGATTGCTTCAATACAGATTATCTTCTTGATCTCACCCAAACACCCAACTGTAATGAACTACTTGAAGAGCCAACCTCCATGACTAAGGATTACTGGAACAATTTCCTAAACCTGGTTAGCTCTCCGGAACGCCATTCCCCATTTGACCCAATCTTCTAAATTACTCAACTCAATCAAGCCCATTAGCAGCACTTATTTACTGTTAAAAATCCCATTTTGTACATGTTTACTATGTCAACTTACAGTGTCCCCTATACATGTCAACGTCTTATCTGTATCAAAGATTACAAATTGTAATTCTTCCTCTTTCTTAGATTCTAGAAATCGGGCAGATGGGAAATTGGACTTCTCATCTTTACCACAAGAAATTCTTGTCAATTGAGTGAGACTCCAGCCCATAAGCCCTTCCTATTGTCAAAATTATCAAAAATGATAATTTTTTTTCTTAATCATAATTTTTTTTCTTAATCTTGATCATAAGCTCATGTGGCCAGGGAGCAATTAGTTTATTGAAACTGCAATTAGTACATGCTTAGAGAGCCATGTGCAAATGTAACGCTGTTTAAATATGGCTAGAAATTTAATTCTTGTAAGTCTATTCCAAGAGCTTCTCGCTATTGAGTCAGACACCAGGCTGCCATTGTCAAGATCATCAAAAGAATGATAATTTTGTTTCTTTCTCTAGTTCATAATTTTGTTTGTCAATGGTTAAATTGCAAATATTTTGTAAAAACTGCTACTCTCTCTCTATCTATCTTGCTCATTCATGGAGTCATGTGCGAATGTAATGCTGTTTAGAAATTGCTTGAAATTGAGTTCTATAAAGTATATTGCAAGAAGTTCTTGTCAATCTAACCAGTCTCCCATCTATAATCTTCCTATGTTGGCAAGGTTACCAAAAGTAACAATTTTATTTCTTGATAATAATTTTATCTCTTGATTTTAATCATAATTTGGTTTATCCACAAAAAGATTACAAAATAATCTGTAAATAACTTTGGATCTCTTTATTTCTCCATCTATCTTGTCTATTCAGTAGCAGCCATCAACTACTGTTAAAAATCCCATTTTGTACATGTTTACACTGTCAACTTACAGTGTCCTATACATGTTAACCTTTTATCTGTATCAAAGATTACAAATTGTTATATTTTCTTTTTAAGACTCTATACATTGGGCAGATGGGGAAATGGGGTCCCTTGACTCTATAATTTATTCAATATTATCAAAAATGATAATTTTGTTTAATGATAATTTTATTTCTTAATCTCGCTCATAAGCTGATGTGGCCATGGAAAATTTGTTAAAATTGCAATTGGCTCATTCATAGAAAGCCTTGTGAAAATGTAATGCTCTTTCGATATGGCTTGAAATTGATTTTTATAGCTCTACTATAAGAACTCCTTGCTTTGAGTCGGACGCCAACCTGTAGTTTCTTCCTATTGTCAAGATTGTCAAAATTGGTAATTTCGTTTTTTAATGATAATTTTATTTCAAGAATGGTTAAATTGCAATTAGTTTGTAAAAACTGCTGATTTCTCTTTCTGTCTGTGCTGCTCATTCATGAAATCATGTGTAAACGTAATGCTGTTTACAATTTGCTTGAAATTGTGTTCTTTTTAGTCTATTACAAAAAGCTCTTGTCAATCTGGTCAGAGAATATCCTTTTGAAATTGTTTTATTTTTAGTCTATTACAAAAAGTTCTTGTCAATCTGATCAGACATAATCCTTCCTTATATTGTCAAAATTATCTCGATTTCATTCATTGAGGAAGAAATTACAACTATAAGTTTCTAAATAACTTCCAATCTATCTTTATCTTTATCTTTCTGTCTATATATCTTATTGATAATTATCTACCTTGTTCATTCATGAAAAGCCATGTGCTTATGTAATGGTATTTAGAAATGGCTTGAAGTTGAAATCTCTTTTAGTCTTGGTGTACACGTGAAGATACACATCATGCGTTTACTCGTAATTTATAGTACATCGTTTTTGATTGATCTTCACAGCGAGAGGTATGGTGAGACAGGGTGGGCGAAGGGTCTTTTTGACTTGCCATCTGCCACTGTCACAATTCCTTTAATGAGAGGCTTCATCTTTATTGCTCACCTCAGACATTGTCTCACCCCACCCTCTCTCTTTGGAGTTACCCTACTTTTGGGTCCTCCCTACTTTGGCTATGTAATTAAGTCGCCACAATTGAATTTCGTTGCTAGATTTTACAATTGTTGTGCTGCAAATATGAATACCTATCCACCTATATGTGGAATACCCTCCGGTAAAATAATTATTTTGGTTATGTAAGTGCAGTGTGAAAAAAATATATATAATAATTTAAAATTTAAATTTGATTTGAAGAAATCTATCTGATAAGTGGAAGATAATTTTCACACCAAGTCAAATTGTGATAAGTACTGCTATCAGAATTTAACTAGTAGTTTTTCAGTCAAACTCATTGATCCATATTTCATGAGTAGTGATTCAACATGGATCCATCTCTCACGAGAATAAATGGAACACTTAGCACTAATTGGATCTAGGTGATGCTCACAGAGGTGAAGCACCATCCTGGGAAATCTATCTACTTATATGTGGAATACCGTCTAGTAAAATGATACTTAAATAAGAAAACTTGGTTATATAAGTGTAGCGACCAAAAGATAAATATAATCTATTTCAAGTCTAAGTTTGCTTTGAAGATATCTATCCACTTACATGTGAAATACCACCTAGCAAAATAATTTCTAAATTAGAAAATTTGGTTATTTAGGTGGCCAGTGGCTAACTAGCCGACTGGATTAATCGTAGAAGATTTTTTTTAATTAAATAAAAGAAAGGAAAGCATGGTAATGCAATTTTGAAATTAATTATAAAATCATTAAAAAGTGAATCCAATCAGCTGGGTAGACGCTGTCATTTAGGTGCAATGTCAAAAAGATAAATATAATCAATTTCTAAGTCTAAATTTGCTTGGTACCAAACCCACTTTGCTATGTAGAATACCACCAAGAAAAAAATGATTCTTATATAAGGAAACTGG
This sequence comes from Cupressus sempervirens, assembly GCA_028749045.1. Taxonomy (NCBI): domain Eukaryota; kingdom Viridiplantae; phylum Streptophyta; class Pinopsida; order Cupressales; family Cupressaceae; genus Cupressus; species Cupressus sempervirens. The sequence continues at coordinate 947,032,359 of CM053792.1, read as the reverse complement.
TTATATAAGTGCAATGTCAAAATGTTATCTATAATCAATTTCAAGTATAGATTTGCTTTGAAGATCCCCATAGATGTTGAATGTCATCCTTCGATATGATCTTTAGATAACAACACTTGGTTATATATAAATAGTATTTTAAAAATGGATACAATTCATTTCAAGAGTATTTGTTTGTATTGTTGAAAATTTTAATGGGAAACAAGATACTGGGGGGAGGGTGGATCAGATTTATAAAAAAATTCTCTGATAAAACAATTAACTATATTCACACCTAATCCATCTCATATCTTAGGTCTCATACCATATAAACATAAACATGTAATGTTGAAATGAAATCTAAGCATAACATCCATGAAAATATCAATGCATAACACAATGATTTTAGTAACCCAGAAACACTTCAATTTCAAGGTTTAACTAGAATGCAGATGAAACCCACAAATCTTTATTGCGGCAACAACAAAGTTTGTTTATTGGGATACAATTTTATCACTTCTAATGGTCTACCCTGTGAGGGGTCTACTTTGTTGAAAGCATTTAAGACAGTTAAGTCTTACCATGTTAAAGGATTTTACGCTTACAATAAAGTAAGGACTCTATTAAGAGATTTAAAATAGGTTTGTAAGAACCACTCTATTAAGATATTTTTCCTTATTCAATCTGTTAAAATAGATTCAGTACCTGATCCTTTGATTTTCTCTTAAAGCTAGTTACGGATCTCCTCTCTTCAAAATCTCAATTTGATCTCCTTATCTAATATCTATGTTATGTCCTTCGTTGCTCTAGTTTCTCTATTTGATCTCCTTTCAAACTTAGCCTCCTTTCACTCTATACTTAGCTTGTTTTCTTCTTCACACTCACTTCTACTCACTCTCTATGATCCTAGGGTCCAACCCTTTTTAAGTAGATAATTGTAGAAAGTTCTAGATTAGGATCAACGACTCACATTTCATCATTTTGTCATTTTACCCTTCTAATTTTCTGATTGGTTGATCTATTTTTCTTGGGATTAATGTCTTCTCACAAAATGTGTATCTTCTCCTTAATTGTTTTACAATGTTTAAATATCGTGTAGAAGTCGGCTAGAATGATTTACATAATATTTTGAGCAATTACAAACTCATATGTCAAAATTGGTTTACTTGGCACTTAAATGTTCTGACACTCGATCATACCTAATATTCATGTTGTCACACAACTTCTATATGCTCGACATATATACTGACTCACTCGGCATTAACTAACTTCCCAAATGTTCAGTCTCTTCTCTGTTACTGGGCATGTATGTTGATTCAATCTCTACTAGGGTGGTTGGAAACCTTTGACTTGCTTAACCTATGGTAAAATATAAACAAGTCCTTTGTATCTCGACCTTCTCTGGATGGCTCGATTCCAGTGATGATTGTCTAGCAATGCCTTGGAAATGATTAAATGTTAGACACTAATAGGAAACTTAGGCTTAGAAATCAACGTGTATTAGGTAGGAAAGTTCAGAATATATAATTGTAGTATATGTAAGAAAATTTAGATTATAGGCTATTTGCAGGAACTTTGTTCCCGAAAATTAAATTTATGCTAGAAAAGTTGTCAGTTTGCCAGAAAATTATAAATCCTTCCCGTTAAGCATTTACTATTCAGTTTTTATCTCAATCCACTTTTAACTCTTGCTTTGATATTTATTAGTTGTTATCTCTACTTGTAACTATTGTTTTTCTTTTTCTATTTATTTAAAAAAATAATTATTTCTTCTCCACATTATAGCTCATGTTGTAATCTCTATTTATTTAACTTTTGAATATTTAAATTGATTTAGATTTTAGTTTTTAAATTTATTTAGTTTTTTATTAGTTTAGTTTTTTTTTTTTTTTTTTTTTAAGTTTCTATAATTTATTTGGTCAATAGAATATTGTTAGAGACATTATTTTTTCATATTAATTTTTTATATTTCTCTTATTAATTTTTCATAATAGATTTTTTGATGGGATTTTTTTAAATGATTTTTTTTCATATTTTTCATATTTTTCTATTAGATATAGAGAGATCAAAAAAAGTTACATAGGACTTCGAGCACTACAAAAGAGGCAAAGCCTCAAACCAAAGCCAAGGTAACAAAAGATCAACTAAAGAACATCAAAGAACAACAAAAGCCGAACAACAGAAGGCTAGTACAAGATATCACAATAAAGATCAACCCAAGCGGTCCAACCGAGAGGGCCTTCCATCCAGACAGTAGTTTTTCATTCCTGAATCTGGGACAACATATAGATATCCTCCTTCCTGGAATTATGGTTCCTCTTAATAGCTTGGATCAGCTTCCAACACATTTGCTCAAATATCCGCAGATTATCCATAGTCCTTCGCCACTGATAGTCATACTTAAGATCGTGAACAAAGAAAGAAGTTTGTCCATCTTTAAGAAATCTACTTAATTTGTCCTTTTCAATAACCATGGTGTTTTGCACCTGCAAGAATATTTTAAAATGTGTGAGTTTTCGAAAAAACTCGGTAAGAACCCTTGGCTTACCTTGGTATTTTTCCTCATTCTTGCATTTCCAAATCTGCCAAAGAATGTTAGAGGACAACATATTCCAAAAGAAATTAGCATCTTTACTAATCCCATTAATATGGCCAATAACAATTTCAATGATGCTCACATTAATAGGATAGTAAATATCAAATAAATTCCAAATTTCTTTAGCAAAGAGGCAATCAAATAATATGTGTCTACCTGATTTAGGTAATCTGCAAATATTACAAATATTAGAATGCTGATTATCTCTTCTAATAGGAAGTCTATCAATTAACAAAAACCATTTAAAACATTGAATTTTAGGCTCGCAAGGGCCTTTTCAAATAGAATTCAGCAATTTATTCCAAACTTTAATATCAAAAGAACAATACCAGAGTTTATTGACATGGACAAGAATATCCACATTATGAGCAATAACCTTATAGATATTCTTAGCTTTAAGCTTATCTAAAACAACATCGTCAGGCCACTTGCATTTAACATATCTATAAGAGTCCACATGGCAAAGAGAAGGAATATCCTTGGAAGCTAGAGAAATTAAATTATAGGTTTTCCTCTAAGACTGAGGTAAATTAAATCTAATCTTGAGATCTTCCCAAGGGATAAGAGAATCATGCTCAAAGATATCAGCAAATTGAGAAATACCAACTTTAGCCCAGGACTTGGCAGAACACCCCTGGTAGAGGGCTAGGGTCTTGTTATTCAGGCTCATATTCCACCAAATGGATCTCTCTCCATGAAGGTGACAATCATGATAAAAATCCCTATTGGTGATAAATTCTTGAACATGCTCCCAAGCACGCCAGATGGATCTGAAAATCGGTGATCCTTGGACCACAACTGGGAACTTACCAACAATAAGATCACATAAAGGGAGATTTTTCCAAGATCTAGCCTACTTGGGAAAACCTCTCTCAATTTTGTGTCTAACAAGAACTTTCCAAGGACTATCACCCTCCATAGATTGAAAAATCCATTTGGCGGAAAGGGCTATACCTTGCAGCTTGAGATCTTTTAACCCCAGTCCCCCCAGGGACTTATCAGTATGACACCAATCCCATTTAACAGCATGATACTTTCTATTACCCTTGCCATCGGACCAGAGAAATTGCCTGATGGCCTTCTGAATCTCAAGAATTTGGTAGCTATTGAACATCCAAGCAGAGGAGTAATAAATACTATAAGAAGATAAAAGCTTTTGAAAAACTTGAAATCTCTCGACCAGGGATAAGGATCTGTTAAACCATTTATTAAGTCTATTCTCAATCTTCGCCTTAACCCAAGCCCACATGTCCTTGAGAGAAGGATCAGTAGAATAGGGGATACCAAGATACTTGACTATATTTTTGGGGCCTCCCCATTGAAACTTGTGCTAGAAGAACCAATCAGGAGGCTAATCAGTCCAACCCAAGCAAATAGACTTAGCTTGGGAGATTTTAGCACCTGAGATGGCACAAAATAGGTCCAACTTAATTTGAAGATTATTAAGGTTGTTGTCAGAAAGCTCAAAGAAGATAGCAGTGTCATCAGCAAAGTGACTATTTATAAGCTCTTCATTATTAGGCAAGTGAAGCCCTGTAACCTTCGGGGACAGAGAATCATCTCTAAGGATATAGTATAAAGCTTCAGCAACAATAACAAAAAGAGCAGGAGCTAGAGGGCAGCCTTGCCTGATAGACCGACTAAGAGGGAAAGTGTCAAAAATAGAACCATTAATCTCAATTTGGGCACAAGCATCAGTGAGAAGAGTTTGAATAGCCATACAAAAGAACGAAGGAAAACCAAAAGATTGCAACATCATGATAATGAACTTCCATTCTATTCTATCATAAGCTTTCTCAAAGTCAAGGACAAGCAAAGAAGAGTTTTGATGAGAACATTTAGCCCAATCCATAGCTTCCCAAGCAGTAATAAGATTTTCCAAGATATATCTACCTTTAATGAAACCAGTTTGGGAACTAGTAACAAACTTAGGGAGAATGTGAACCAATCTAAGGGCTAAAACTTTGGCTAAAATTTTATAAGAAACATTAAGGAGCGAAATAGGCCTCCAATTTTTGAGAAGAGACTTGTCCCCTTCCTTGGGAAGGAGTTTAATGATACCTCTATTGATCTCAGGGCTAAGAGAACCCACACTAATGGCCTCATTATAAAGATCAAACAAGTCCTTGCTGATCCAACTAAGATTAGCCTTATAAAATTCAGAAGAAAGCCCATCCGGCCCAGGGGCCTTGTCATCCTTGAGAGCTTTAATAGCCCCCTTGATCTCTTCAATAGATATAGGGGTCGAAAGAAGCATAATATCTTCCGCATCTAATTTAGAAGGAATAAGGGGTCTACATTTGGATCTAATGTCCTTAGCCTCCAAGGAATCTTCAGATGAGAAAAGCTTACTATAGTGATCAGCAAAAGCCAAAGAAATACAAACAGGATCAGAGACTTCTTGATTATTAATAACAAGCTTGTCAATAGATTCTTTAATCTGTTTCTACTTAAGAAAATTAAAGAAAAATTTAGATCCTTGATCACCATGCTGGATCCAATTAATAAATAATATTTATTAATTATTTAAAATATTTTAGTAAATATTATGTTATGTAAATTGAAAATTATTAATAATTTAATTTTCTCACATAAGATTATATTTAAAATCTTCACTTTTAACTATTATTTTTATTTTCTTATTTATTTAAAATTCAATTACGTGTGATCTCCACATTAGCTCATGTTGTGATCTTTATTTATGTAACTTTTGATTTTGAAAATTGATTTAGGTTTTAGTTTTTAAATTATTTAACTTTATTTTTTATATTAGTTTAGTTTTTTCTTTAAATTTTATTTTTTAGTTTCTATAATTTATTTAGTCAATAGAATATTTTTTAGAGACATTATTTTTTCATATTATCATTTTGTATTTCTCTTATTAATTTGTTATAATAGATTTTATCAATTTACATGATTTATTTTTCATATTTGATAAATTGAATTTAAATAAATAATATTTATTAATCTATTTAAAATATTTTAGTAAACATTACATTATTTAAATTTAAAATTATTAATAATATAATTTTTTCACATAAGATTATATTTTGTGAAAAAAAAAATTATCGAGCACCTATTAGCTTATCGTTGCAAGCACAAAAGCGTACAACTGCTAGTTGCAGATATTTGAATTTAAAATTGATGAATGGAGGATAATTTCATTGTCTTTTTAAGTGATTTATCATCTCTAAGAAATTATGTGCCTTAATGTAATGATTATATTAGGTTCTATGTTATATTAGAAAATTATGTCATCCTTTCTTGAACATGATGAATTTGGGATTGCATTTTATGCTCTCGAATGTTCCTTGTAGATATGATTTGTGTTACATGAGATCAATTTGATATGATGTGTGCCTAACAACTGGTTTATCTTGGAAATAGTTGAACTTGTCAAGGTGGTGTTTAAACATCGATTGCGATCATTAGACCTTTCAAAATTTAAAATGTTGTAAATAATAATTCTCCTTCTAATGAATTTTTTAGATTTTTTTTTTAACCTAACTATTTCCCTTAAATTAATTAAATCTAATTAAAAAATCATTAAAAAAAGCATCAAACACATGCTTTGTAAGTCATCCATTTTGAAAAATTGGTCTAACATTCTTTGAAAGTTGTGACAATCCCATTTTCTCTCTATTGTGATGTTTATAGATCAATGTACTTGACAATCTCTAGAAGCTCAAAGTTTGCCCCATCAATTGTTCTAGTAATTTCACATATGTTGTTTAGATTAATTGCATATTGGTTGTATTAGAACTTGTGATCTCAATGATTTCTTTCTAATTAATTACTTTTTTATTAAAAATTATTAGTTAAAATATCATACACATGGTGTGAGATTCACCTAAGGTCATGTTCTATTGAAACTTATTCATGATGTTGGGAATTAAGGTATATCTCAATGTTTACTATTTCCAAATATTGGATGATTAACTCATTAATTATTCTTAAGTGCAATTATTTATACATATTTAATGATGTTATTTTGTCAAAGTGACACTATGAGTTATAATCCTATATGTATTCAATAAAGGATTGATTGTCATATTTTTTAAGAAGTAGGATCTTATTTTCCTAATCTCATTTGTTGATGTTAAGTCAAAAAAATAAAGATGAAAATGGAAAAGTTAATATGGTAGTTATGATTTTTCATGTAGGTATTGTTAGTAGGAAAGATTTCATAGACAAACATTTGGAGAACAAGTTGCATCTTTTCACTTCAATCTTGTAGTGTTAAAGGATTGGATCGTAGCTTATAGAATAGGGGTACTAAGTATGGGTCATGTCCCATCTTTTCGATGCAATCATAACATAAGATATTATTGTTGGAAATATAAGTTAGGCAAGGGTACTAAGAGGGGAGGGGTGTTGGAAATTTGTTCAACACTCCCCTCAAGCTTAATCGCCTCCTGTGTACTATAAGTTGAGTGGTTGTATTGGGCATTGACAGATCAGTCTTTTGGTGCAATGGCAACCCCACTCTAACAAGGGCTGAATCAAGAACCAATAAAACTTTATCTTACTTCACCAATTAATCCTTTCTATAATATTCTAATCTAATCGCATGCATGAAAGAATAAAAGCAAATAAACATTCATAACACTTTGACACAAGATATGGTAACCCAAAAACCTTCCAATTAGAAAGTAAAACTAGGGTGGAGATGATACCCATAAGCTTTAGTACTAAAGTATAAAGTTAACCTATTAAGGCTTACAATTGACCACTTCTAGTGATCTACCCTGTTAGGAGCAATAAGGATTGTGAGGTCCACCTTGTTAAAGGATTTAAAAACATACAATAAAGTATGCACTCAGTTAAGAGATTGATTTTCAGGTTGAGATTCCTTGTATTGTAATGATCGCCTGATTGTGATAGATAAATCTCTGTTGTCCCTTATACTGCTTGTAGCCTTCTTTAATTCACAGTTATGCTCATCATATACTCTTCACATACATACTTGGATATGATACAATGCATTACATATATACCAATCCAAACCATAACTTACTAGAGTCAGCTACAATACCAATGTAGTGCCTGCCCCTAGTTCACATTTTGTTATCATTGCTGAACTCTTTTAGGACTAGTTTTATGTTGATGGTTAGCAGCATTGTTTTGAGATTATCAGATATTTTGCTATGGATTCAGTTTATTATGTGATGAGATTCATTAGACTTTATATTTCATGTATGTATGATGATCATTACATTGCTTTCAGTTAATAATGATGATTAGTAAAATGATTTATTATCATATGTGTTTTATTATGGATACTTACCCCATACTTGCATGTGTATGGTGTGCGTGTTTGCTTTGCGTGTTTTCTTTTGTATGGCGTGTCTGATGTGGTTAAGGAAGGGAGTCGTAGTCACCTTCTTAGTCGGGATCTACACAATGCACCACTTCCTACCATTGCCTGTTTAGCTTAGTATATATTGTGCTTGTACATGCATGGTTTTATGCAGGTTGCAGGTACTGGGTATCGACTTCCCTGAATTATCAGGATGAGCGTACCCTATCACATTATCTCAATGATAAGAGAGGGGAGATAAATTCTCAAGTCCAAATCCCAATCTTTTAAGCCATTTGTTCTAATTGAAAAATTAGGACAAGTATCTGAGTTGAGTACCCTCCGAATACGTTGGATAACGTAATTTGTGATTTAAACACTTGGTTTGATTTTGTATGTATTTTGGCTATGATGGATTTTCATATTTTTACCTTGAGAGTCTTTGATGTATTTTCTATTAATTAAGCCTAATTAAAAAGATTTAATTAATGGTTTAATTTAATGGAAAATTAATATGATATTTTAATATTTATTTTATTTAATTAATTGTAAAATTAATTAAATAAAATAATTAAATTTGAAGATAAAAGTGAAAAGTTTAAATTTGGAATGTGACAATATTTATTTTAATAATAATATATTTGGAGTTCATTTTTAAATAAATGACTAAATAATATTATTATTAAAGCTAATAAATATTTTAGCAATTAAATTTTGGAAAATGAAATTTAAAAGTGAAAAATATATTTTAAATTAATAAAAGATTCTAAATCTCATGTGATTAAAATATAAATATATTAAGATTGAAAAGTGGAATTATTAAAGTTTGTGCATGAGATTTAATAAATAAATAAAATTGAGAAGAGTAAATTAAATATTATATTAATTAATGTGCATTATTTTAATATTGGCTCACATAGGAGTTTGCAAATTCTCGTGAGTTGTCATGTAGACAACACTGGAGTTTGCACTCTAAGAATGCATAAGTTGTCTACACTTAGAGAGTTAGCATTTTTTTTTGAGCACATGGTGTCTACAACCTTAAGACTCATCTAGAAGGTTGGAGAAGACCCATGCTTGGTTGTCATGCTTATCTTCTAGTTGTCTCTAGAGACACTCTAGATGCATCTTAGAGGCCTTTAAATAGAGGCTCTCCTAGTGTGTTTGTACAAATGGAATGGAAGCTACAAGCTACAAGCTTAAATCAAAGCTGAAGTAGAAGCTTAAAATGGAAGCTTCAAAGCTTACATGCATTGGAGAAGTTCTTATGCTCACATATTTCTACATACCTCTAGGCCTCTTCTAGCACTTCTAGTCACTTGGAGGATTCAATTGGCTTGGATCTTGGAGAAATTGCGAATGATGGAGAAGGAAGAGGTTTGCTATGGACTTCTGACACATGACGGATTAGCATCAGTATCCAGGTGCACTCGTGATAATCACATACTCTCTTTGCACCATCTCTCTTCCTGTCTTCATCATGTCTTTTATATGTGTCTAAATACTCTTTGTGATTGAATCTACAATTTGAAATTGAAATCTAGATATGTTATTGGTAGAAAACATTAGAAAACCCTAGATCCAATTTAGGAAAGAATTTAGATTTGAATCGGGTTTGGGTTCGAATCATATTGGAATCAAAGATTGGATTAAACAAGAGTTTGTGAGATTAATTCTATTATCAAACCTATTAGACAAATTAATAGGTAAATCTGAGGAACGATTACTATGAGAGACCATTATTTTAAAAGAGAAATTCTTATTTAAAATAATTAGAAACCCTTTAAAATTATAAATATGTTCTCTCTAGTAAATACATATACATCTGCGTACATATATTTAATAGTAGTGCTGAATTACAATATGTATATATATACATGTTAGATTGTGGTGACTGATCAGGAAAGTACTGTACATACTTCATAAATAGTGGGGTTCGGGGCATTGCCCCGAAAAAAAAAAATTTGGAAGTAGCCGACATGGTAGCCGACATGGTAGCCGACATATTATGGCCGACATATGGCCGACATGTTATAACCCTAAAGCGGTTTAATACTTTTATAAAAAGGGCTTAGGGTTGGGTTTTTTTTTATGTGTGGTGATACGAAATTGGTTCTTGCGACGGTATTGAGCTGTAAGGGATTACGGATTGTAATCAGGTTGTAATCACTGGATTGTAATAAGATCGGACTTGTTGTTTGGTGGACGTAGCCTAGGGATTGGGTGAACCACGTTAAATCTTGGTGCCTTGTGTTCATTTCTGTGTGTTCTATTATTTTTTGTTATTGGTTATATTTGCATGTAGTTTTTATTTCTGTCCGTGGTTTATCCTAACAAGTGGTATCAGAGCCTAGTTGTTTTTTCAGTTATCCTCTGCAGGAAAGTCTCACGGTTAAGTGGGAGTCTCACGATTGAGTGGGAGCAATGGCAGATGATGGTAAGCTGAGGGTTGATAGGTTTAATGGGTAGAACTTCCAGTTATGGAAGATGCAAATGGAAGACTATTTATATCAGAAGGATTTATGGAAGCCGTTGGAAGGAAAAGCCAAGAATCAGGGAACTATGTCAGAGGCTGACTGGGATCTTTTGGATAGAAAGGCACTCGGAAGCATTCGGTTATGCTTGGCACCATCGGTGGCATTTAATATTACAAAAGCAAAGACGACAGAAGATTTGATGAAAACCCTAGTGACACTGTATGAAATCCCTCCGCTTCAAATAAGGTATTTCTCATGAAGCGTTTATTTAATATGAAAATGGCAGAAGGTGGATCTGTTGCAGATCATTTAAATGAGTTTAATACTATTACTAGTCAATTATCTTCTGTGGGTATCAATTTTGATGAAGAAATTAGGGCTCTCTTGATTTTGTGTTCTTTGCCTGAAAGCTGGAATGGCTTGGTAATGGCAGTGAGTAATTCTGTTCCTGGATCAAGTACCCTAAAATATGATGATGTGATCAATGTTATTTTAAGTGAGGAAACTCGTAGAAAATCCTCAGGTGGATCTACATCAGGAAGTGCTTTAAATGCACAAAGTAGGGGCAGAACGACTGAAAGAGGAAGTAACTCTGGAAATCGTGGGAAATCAAGAGGAAAGTCAAAGGGGAGGAGGTCTCAATCGAGAGGACCAAATGATTGCTGGTACTGTGGGAAACCAGGGCACAAAAAGAAAGATTGCTGGACTCGAAAGAAAAATGAAGGAGATAAATCAGATGGAGACAAAGAGGCAAATGTGGTAAGTAACAAATCCGAAGAGGATGCTTTGCTCCTGTCTTTAGAGAGTGTTGATGATTCATGGGTTTTAGATTCTGGTGCTTCTTTTCATGCTACACCTCATAGAGGTTATTTCATTGATTATGTCCAAGGGGATTTTGGGCTTGTTTATTTGCGGGATAATGAACCCTGTCAAATTGTTGGAAAGGGAAAAATTAAGATTAAGTTGCAGAATGGGAATCATTGGCTACTACATGAGGTAAGACATGTTCCAAAACTAAGTAGAAATTTAATTTCAGCAGGGCAACTCGGTGATGAGGGTTGTGTAGTTACTTTTAATGATAAAAATTGGAAGGTTTCAAAAGGTTCCCTTGTAGTAGCAAGAGGTGTGAAAGTAGGCACCTTATATCTTTGTACAGGTCATATTGTTCCTTCTACTTTGATTGTTGCAGAGAAAAATGAATATTCAGGAACAATTACTACAGTTGAGCAGGGAGAACAAATAGCTGTTGTAGATTCTGATACAGCGTTGTGGCACAATAGACTTGGGCACATGAGTGAGAAAGGTATGAAAGTACTTCATTCAAGGAAAGCTTTACCAGGTCTAAAATGTGTGAATATGGATTTCTGTGAAAGTTGTGTGTATGGAAAACAAAAGAGAGTGAGTTTTGTAAAGACAGGGAAGGAAAACAAAAATGAGAAATTAGAGCTTGTGCATACAGATGTATGGGGACCGGCTCAGGTATCTTCCCTTGGTGGCTCTCATTATTATGTTACATTTATTGATGATGCAACTAGAAAAGTATGGGTTTATTTCCTTAGACAGAAATCTTATGTATTTCAAACTTTTAAGAAATGGAAATGCTTGGTTGAAAATGAGACTGGTAAGAAATTAAAATGTCTCAGATCTGATAATGGTGGTGAGTATTGCAGTCATGAATTTGAAGATTATTGATCCACTAATGGTATTCGTAGACAAAAAATTGTTCCAAGGACTCCACAGGAAAATGGAGTGGCTGAACGCATGAACAGGACTATAATGGAGCGCGCAAGGAGCATGAGGTTGCATGCTGGGTTGCCCTTACACATGTGGGCGGAGGCTGTCAATACTGTAGTATATTTGATTAATAGAGGTCCCTCTACTCCTTTGGGCTATGGTATTCCAGAGGAAGCATGGACTGGTAAGAAGGTGAGTTATTCTTTTCTCAAGACCTTCGGTTGTGAAGCTTTTGCTCATATAGACTCTGAAAATAGAACCAAGCTAGAAGCTAAATCAAAGAAATGTGTCTTTGTTGGATATGGCATTAATGAATTTGGCTATAGGCTTTGGGATTTTGAAAATCATAAAATTATAAGAAGCCGGGATGTCATATTCAATGAAAAAGTGTTGTACAAAGATCTGTTGCAGCAACATGAGAAGAAAGAAGATGATTATGTAGTGTTGGATGATACTCCAAAAGCTGATGTTCTAGCCATTCCTCATGATGTGCAACAACTGCAACAACAAATACCACACACACCAATGAATGTTAGACGGTCAACAAGGCCAATTAGACCTCCACAAAGGTTTTCTCCCTCTTTGTATTCTATTTTACTTACTGATGCTGGTGAACCTGAAAGTTATGATGAAGCTGTGCAGGTGGATACTAAGATTCAGTGGGAGTCTGCAATGAAAGATGAAATGGACTCTTTGCTGAAAAATAAGACATGGGATTTGTGCAAGTTGCCTGCAGGTAAAAAGGCTTTACAGAATAAATGGGTTTACAGGTTGAAAGAAGAGGAAGGAGGTAAGAAAAGATTTAAGGCCAGGTTAGTTGTAAAAGGATTTGCACAGAAAAAGGGAATTGATTTTGATGAGATATTTTCTCCTGTTGTTAAAATGACTTCTATTCGTACTGTTTTAAGTCTTGTGGCTACTGACGATTTGCATTTAGAGCAGATGGATGTTAAAACAGCCTTTCTTCATGGTGATTTGGATGAAGAAATATATATGGCTCAGCCACAGGGTTTTGAGGTCAAAGGTAAGGAGAACTTAGTGTGCAAATTAAAGAAAAGTTTATATGGCCTGAAGCAAGCACCTCGGCAATGGTATCTGAAATTTGACAGTTTTATGCATAAGCATGGATATAACAGGTGTCATTCAGATTACTATGTTTATTTTAAGAGGTTGGATGATGATAGCTACATTATTTTATGTTTATATGTTGATGATATGCTTGTAGCTGGGTCTAACATGGATCATATTAAGGGGCTAAAATGCCAATTAGCACATGCATTTGCTATGAAGGATTTGGGGGCAGCAAAACAAATCCTTGGTATGAAGATTTGCAGAGATAGGAAGAACAGAACATTGATGCTATCTCAAGATGATTATGTTGAGAAGGTGCTGCAACATTTCTCTATGGAGAATGCTAAAGCTGTCAGCACACCTTTACCTGGTCATTTGAAATTGACTAAGGAGATGTGTCCCAAGACACAGGAAGAGGAGGATAAGATGTCCAAGGTACCCTATGCTTCAGCTGTAGGAAGTTTGATGTATGCTATGGTATGCACTAGGCCAGATATTGCACATGCAGTGGGAGTCGTTAGCAGGTATATGAGTCATCCAGGTTTTGAGCATTGGAATGCTGTCAAGTGGATTCTCAGATATTTGAGAGGAACATCCAATAAGTGTTTACACTTTGGGGGCTCTACTACTAATTTACAGGGCTATGTTGACTCAGATTTGGCTGGGGATATTGATACCAGACGGAGTACTACAGGTTATGTCTTTACTGTTGGTGGGGCAGCCGTGAGCTGGGTTTCTAGACTACAGAAGATTAATGCTCTCTCCACTACAGAGGCAGAGTATGTTGCTGCTACAGAGGCAGCCAAAGAGATGATATGGCTTCAGTTCTTCTTGGAAGAATTGGGACATCCTCAGAAGGATAATTATTTGTTCACAGATAGTCAGAGTGCCATTCATCTTGCTAAGAATTCAGCTCTGCATTCTAAGACCAAACACATACAGTTGCGGTACCATTTCATTCAGTCAGTTTTGGAGGATGGACAGTTAAAGCTGGAGAAGATACATACCAATGAAAATCCAGCAGATATGTTGACAAAGGTTGTCACAAGGGAGAATTTGAACTCCTCTTCAGCTTCAGTTGGTCTTTTAGACTAAATGTGAATAAAAGAACAGCAGAGTCTAGGGTGGTTTGATCCAGTGGGAGCCCCATGCGGTAGTTGTATTACTACAGGATCAGTCTCCAAGTGGGAGATTGTTGTTTAGTGTGGAACCTGATCAGTCCCCAAGTGGGAGATTGTTAGATTGTGGTGACTGATCAGGAAAGTACTGTACATACTTCATAAATAGTGGGGTTCGGGGCATCGCCCCGAAAAAAAAAAAATTTTGGAAGTAGCCGACATATTATGGCTGACATATGGCCGACATGTTATAACCCTAAAGCGGTTTAATACTTGTATAAAAAGGGCTTAGGGTTGGATTTTTTTTGATGTGTGGTGATACGAAATTGGTTCTTGCGGCGGTATTGAGCTGTAAGGGATTACGGATTGTAATCAGGTTGTAATCACTGGATTGTAATAAGATCGGACTTGCTGTTTGGTGGACGTAGCCCAGGGATTGGGTGAACCACGTTAAATCTTGGTGCCTTGTGTTCATTTCTGTGTGTTCTATTATTTTTTGTTATTGGTTATATTTGCATGTAGTTTTTATTTCTGTCCGTGGTTTATCCTAACAATACACACACACACATATATATATATATACATACTTATATATATACATATGTATATATATATACATATATATTTATTTAGTGGAATATCGAATATTTAATCACAGTCGAATAAATCCAAAATTCGCATATAGCTAGATGTTTAAAGAAAACGTTGTTGAAAACATTTTTTAAAAATAAAATATATATATATTGGGGTGGGCGGGCTTGACCCCGATCGCACCCCCATCCTCCTTACTGTCAGCGGCGGTACGACTCTGCGTATCGCAGGGTACCTGCGATCCGCAGGCCGCACGCAATGTGGCCGGCGGTTATAAATATAACCTTCCTTTGTTTTAATGGCATGAATAATGTTTAAAACATTATATATTATGTTATAATATTATTAAATATGATTTAAAAATATATAAATTAATCAATGTTAATATTTGTTATTAATTAGTTTTAATGTTATGATGTGATAAAGATTTAACATTATAAATATATATATTTGTTAATAATGGAATATGATAATTAAATTATATATAGATGTTAATAACTAAGATTAAGTATGGTTTATTAATTTAATAATAATTTTTTAATTATTATTAAATTGAAAAGAGATATTGAATTCATTAGAGATATTGGACTCGCTAGGACTTTTATAACATTTAATATGTATTAAATAACATTTAATATATATTAAATAATTTGGAGATGGTAATTTTAAATTACGAGGTGATTTTAAATTAAGTGACTCAAATTTTATTAATATTGGACAATGGGTCACTGTTACATTTGACCTTGTTATAACGTAGCTACGATTTGAATTACTATATTGATTATTGATATGCTTTAAAGGTTAGTTAAATATTAACTAATGAGATTTATGAAAATAATAGTTTGATAAGATTATTATTTATTAATGTTTGTTGGGTCTAACAAACTATTAATAAATAATGGTTTAAATAATAGTATAAATGACTAATCCGATTAGAATTAATCTAGAAGAGATTATTTAACGATTGAAGTTATGTAAAGACATTAGTTTTTGGATTATAAATGATTTTAATCAATTAATGAGTTGTCAATATAATTAAATGCAAAAGAGATTTAACTAGGAAATGATTATCATTAATACGAAATCGTTAAGAAAGATGAATGTAGTCATTATGGATAAGATTTCCAAAGTAACTTGTTAATATTATTATTATTAAAATATTAATATTCGTGTATTGGATTGAAGTTGACTTTGACGTACAAACTATTGTTAGTCAACTAATACTCTTTGAGTTGATGGTTTGGTTGTGAAATTATTAATTAAATCAATTAATTAGAGTTAATTGGATTTAATACTTAAGTTATGTAATGGAGATTTAATTAATATAAATCTTTTGATGAGATTGTGAATTATCTATATTGAGGTTGACAAGTCTTATGACTTGAATTATGATTTTAGATATTATATGATTGTCAATGATGATAACGATTGAATTAAAGGCTTAAATTTTAATATTATTTAATTAAGTCTTAGTTAAAGAATTATTAGAATGATAATAGGTCATGGATGGTGTGCCTATGTTAATTGATGGATTTAATTGATCATTCTAATTAAGTAAAGATATCTTATTCGAAGAATGATAATTGGTTCTCTTATAATTTAACAATTAATGATCCTTGTTTTATGTGAAAAGTTGAAGTAACATTATAGGAGAGTTATTCAATTAGTAATATGGATCTTGGTCAAATAAGAGAACAATTGAATTAAGGTCAATGATGATCAGTTTAGTGAATAATTATCCTTAAGTTATTCTTAGAATGTAATTCTTAATAATGGAAGGATAAAGCTATCGAGAAACAATTGGGTTGACTTGTAGGTCAAATGATGAAACTTAGACATTTGAAGTATACTTGAAAATGGAAACTGAAACCCCTACAATTAAAAATGGAAAATGAAACTCTACACTTAATTCAACTATGAGATTATAGTAAAACCAAAACATGTGTCTGCATCGTGTATTCTATATGCTTCTTATTTTGGGTTTTGGGTTGACTAGTGTTGACCAGTCTTAGGTTGTTACCAGAGGCTCGGGGGTTATGAGATGTGTTGGCATGTTGATCTTATTTGGTCTCGATCTTTATAAGCCCAACCATGGTTATGTGATCGTATGCTCTATGAAATGTTTGTTATTGTTCATCAGTCTTCATGTGAGAAGCTGAGATGTATATGTATGAGACACTTGAGCTAACCATATTTTTGAGTCATCGATCAGTTATCCTTGGATTATTTTTCTAGTCGCCATGATGGGACTATGATGTGGATTTATTCTTGATGATTTCATGTTGTGACATGTTTGACTCAACCATTTTGGAGTCTTCGATCAGTATGGTTTTGAGATATTTGATCAGTATGATTTTGAGATATTCTTGGTTGCTTGTTAAGAAGCAACGGATGTGATGATATATTTTGGTTATTGAGAACCAATGATTATTATGATTATCAGTGATGCCTTCAGTTGCCAATAGAGAACTGTTGTGGTCATGATTTTCTATGGATGTTGCTCATGGAGATTTGATGCTTTTATGCATATATGATGATTTTATCATGGAGATTTTGATCATTCTTATCTTGGTGATTTGATGTTTCTTATCATGGATATTTGATTCTTTTATTGTGGATATTTGATGATTCTTTTTATGGATTATCTTTTGGATTTTCTTTACAGTCGCTTGTACAAGACTGTGGTGATTTATGATTCCATGAGCATTAGGGTAGGTAATCTACTTGTAGTGTCGGGAAGTGGCTTGCAATGGGGGCCAGGGCCCTAAGTGGCTGCCAGGATAACTCATTGTAAGTTTGGTTAATACGTGATAACATTTACACACTAAATGGGGATTAAATGAACCTAAAAAGATAATTGTTTTGGATGTTCTCGCCCATGCCTTGAGCGCTTGTATAGGCTAGGATGGGAGTAGTGAGACACATGGTTGCAACCATTGCATTCCGTAGTATGCCTCATCAATATGAGAGGATACTAGTGGCCGCATGAGATCTGTATGGACCCATGGAGTTTAGCTAACTACCAGGGTAACTTGTACGAGATAAATGCGATGACACTTTCCCGCTTGCAGAGTAGGTTTCCTACATGTCATTGTTGTGCCTCTAGGAATTAGATGTCAGTTTTGTGTGATGGAACCTTTGAGTTAGTACACTTTTAGGATTCCTGGACTCATAGAGATTTATTCTTTGTGGTTTTTATATCCTATTTGGGACTTGAGACTATCTCCTCAGCATGGTGGGAGTGGACCACTTAGGTACCACGCGGTCGGGTGGTAGTGTTTTATCACTCTTATCATTTAAGATCTGTCGGAGACACCGTGGCTGGAGTATTCTTGGTTGGTATTTATCTTCATTATGTTCTTGGATCATTATGGTAGATGATATACCCTATGATGGATGTATTTACTGGTATGTTTCTTATATTGATGATTTGCATATGTTAAATGATAGTATCCTATGCTTTACTTTGCATGTTAGTAGGATGTTTTAGGAGTGACATTCCTACTATGTTTATAGTCGATGATCTCTTCGGTGCTTTGGAATGTTACGCACGGAGGGATGGCTAGGATCCATGATGGTCTAATGATGCTATTAACGGTTGGGAGGAACCATGCACTTAGTTAGTTATGTTTGTGATGAATGGTTATCTTTTATGATGGATGTCTATATCTTTATGATGATGATGTATCATGTATGGTTATGGTTTTACTATGTTATTACATCATGGATTAATATTGGATGAAGATGTGCTTTATTTACATGGATTTTTATTCTTTTAAGCTTTTCATACTTTATAACATGTACAGTGGATGATTGAGCAATTTAAAGTAATTACAAAAGGACACTTGTATATTGTTTAAGAACATTGGATGTATCATTGTTATTTCATTGTTAAGGATGTAATGTTAGATGAATAAGTTATGATTAGAAGTAATTCAATGTTAAGGGGTCTTTAAAGAATGTAATCTATTATGATTTGCTTCCGCAAGTGTTGTGTATGGTTTTACTTTCATGTTTAAAAAAAAAATTTGTTTGGAAAACTTAGTGAAATTCTTTGGATCTCTTGGCAGGGCATTACAACCAATTTGATCATAATTCACAAAGTCATACCAACTGTTGTAACTCAGATTCTAAAGACAAACTCGATGATGTTCTAATACATGAAAAAAATTGTCAACACTCAAAAAACTTTGGCACTCAATTGAAGTTGAAGCTCGGTCCATACTAATCACTTCCAAGTAGCTTGAACTCGACCAACATTGTGTGACTTGATGAACATTGAGAAACTTAGTAGAAACTAAATCACCTAGTTGACACTACATGACTTGGTCAACATTAGATTCACATTGTTAACATAGTGAGCTCAGTAGATATAGTATAGCTTGGTTAATATGCCATAGCTTAGTTAATACTATGATCTTCTTTACTTCTACTGACTAGCTTGGTAGCCTCTGCTATGCTCGATTTGCACTAAATTTTTTTTATGAAGTTCACTAAACACTGTGTATCTTGGAAAACATTACAAACTAACTCAGGTGCTTAGTAGACACTATATTTTGACTACTTGGCTTGGGAAAAATTGAATCATTTGGTTAACACTACAAACTGAACGATAAGATAGGTAGCAACTATAGAGCTTAGTAGCAATGTAACCAATTGACTAAGTATTGAGTCACTAATAGACAAATTAACCTTAATGTCAACAATATCCTTCTTTGGCATTAGTGACAAAAACACTTATCAAAATAAAAATATGATCATTCAAAACTATAAATCAAAACTTCCTTTGTCATTATTTAATGTTTTCAACTCAGTTTTGACTTCCATCTATTGTGGCTAGGTAACATACTTTATTTTTTAATTTTTCAAAATTGCTTTTGTAAAGGTATTTTCTACTTATCCATACTACACTATACTACTCCCCCATACATATATCTCTCATATATACATACAAATAGAGTATAGTATATTTCTTCTCCTTTACAATATCTTCCCCTCTTTACATATTACTACTCCCCCATTTTGACATAAATGCCAAAGGTGTATAATATCTATATGTTAATACCAAAATGTGATAAGAATTCAGAATGCACCTTCAAAATAAGTACCATTGTCTTGTCCCAATTTTCTTGTAATACCTTGCTTGCATGCAATGCAATTTGAAATTTTGGTGATAGTTCCATCATGTGATCAGCTATGGAGAAATTGTTATCATGGATGAGTGTCTTTGCATGTGCAATGTGTTTTTGTAATGCATGCATGTTTGGAAGAATCATGCCCTAGATTTATGCAAGTGTTGCCAAGATTTTGGCTTTTTCCTTCAATAATTCTGCCTATAGATTTGTCACATATCTAATCTTTGAATAATATGCAGAACTATGACTTGAGTCAAGTGATTTCTGGTGTGCACTTTCCTTCATATCTTCATCTATCTTGGTTAGTTTATCCTTAATCTCCTTTGTGAAGATAGATGTGTCACTCCATTTGGAAAATAGTGAAACAACATTATTAACAAAGGTTTCCAGTGAACCAAGAATAATAGCTAACTCTACTTGATCTATTGTAATTCTCTATGCAACTTGTTCCAACACTCTGTTCTCAAATTTTCTTTCAGCTCTTTGTAGCTATCTATCATATCCATTCTTCATTATATTTATAGACAATTTCTTTTGATTGCTCCAAAATGGGTTGTTTGCCATCAACCTCAATACTCAAAGCATCAATAAATATACTTTTTATGTCTTCAAGAACTATATTTTCTTTCTTCTTTTCTTCTCAAATCTTCTACTACTTAGCTCTCTTCTTGAGTAGTTCACCCATAGTATTCATTTGATCAAGGGTGAGGGTAGAGATATCCCAATTTGGAATATCCATATCCTCATCTAGATCAACTACTTCTACTTCTTCTTTACTCATCTTTTAGAATGGTAGAAATAATTTTTTTACCCTTGAAAACTTCAATAATTGGTTGAGACTAATTCTCATCTATCATTGCACTAGCTATGGATATACTTGGATTAGAAACAATTGTAGAAATTTATGAACTAGCAAGAAATATTAAAATGGAACTAACAATAAGAATAACTTGTTTCTACTTGATGAAGCCTAATGATGGAGGACCTTGTTGCTTGATTGATGAGGTGTTGAGCACTTCAGTCAATGCAATATTCAATTAAATAAATTCAGAGCTTGGTTGGGTGCTTTGTATTGTAGTGGTATCCACAACCAACTTGGTAGAAGCTATCTTTGAGCCATATTGCACTAAGGCTATGCTCAAAGAGTGGGGAAATTGGGCCATGACTTCTGCTACAATTTTCTTTGCATTAGTTTCCTCAATACTTTGAATCTTTGGAAGGATTCCTCTAGTAGCTTCTTGTTCTTCCTCTTCATCATCCAAATTGACATCATCTGTGTCATCATCTTTTATTTCTACATCTTCTTCCTCATCTTCATCATCCTTTCCATCAACGTGTACAATAAATTCACTAGGTTGATGCAACTTATAGATGTTCTTCTATGTAGTTGTAGCTGCATTCACCACATATTCAATGTCCTTAAGCAATATCATACAAGTGTTTAACTTGAGATTGAACTTCTTCTCATTTTGCTTCAAGGATTTCTTTACCTCCTTCTTACTAAGATTTGGCATGAGTTACTTCAAGGTCTATTCAAAGATGTTCATAGTAGTCTTTTATGCACTTTCCCATCTAGGATTTATTTCCTGCATAAGTTCATCAAGTATTTGTTGTGCAAGCTCATCTAGTGAGTACTTCCATTTACCTAGTTTGGTCATAATAGTATCCTCATTCTACCTTTTCTCTTTTGCATTCCTTATCTGATACTTGAGAAATTTGAAGTTACATGTCATGCCAGTTCCTTCTTCCATCTTCTTCAATCTTTCTTGAAGTTTAGATGTTGATCTCTTGAAAATAATATGATCAGCTTCATGTTCACCTAACTTCAATTTCTTCCTAGACTTGGCTACTTTTTTTGTGAATACAATAGGGGATGACTTAGAAAGTATGGTTATAATAACCTTACCTTTCTTTCTTAGAGGTTCCTCTTCCTCATTTTTGGCTTCCTCTTCTTTGTCCTCTTCATCACCATCTTCTATATCATCACCTTTTCCTGCAATAATCATTAGAGGAGAACTTCCTTGCTTAGTGCTTTTTAGTAGTTTTTATACTCTTGTCCTTCCTTATTAACTTCTTGAGGTAGCTTGATCTCAAGTTTAATTCTTTCCTTTTCCTCCTCATATGTTCTAAAATATATGGCTTTAGGATTCACAGGCTCATTTAGTAGAGCCTCTATGATATCCTTTGTTTCATCAATGTTAACCTCATACTTTAGAGGCTTAACCCATGCCACTCTAGGTCTGACTACCTGAGACTATACTTTGTCACAATCCACCATGAAATAGATATCATCCTTGTAATCTTCTACAAGTTTCTTCTAAGGAATCCTAAATTTATTAGGCAGCATCTCTTTGAATGATTCAAAATAGTTATCCATGATGCTATCAAAAATTTTGCCCATTTCTTCTATATATTCATTGATTTGATATTACATAGGAACATTCTTCCACCATACTACTATACCATTGGAAGGGAAAAAATTTTGAATAAAGAAGAAGAAACATGTCAAAAGAGATCTGAACTTAAATGGGTTATTCTTTGATCCTCTGATAGTCTCCATGTTTTTGTTGAATTGGTTCAACAACAACTTGGCAAGGTCGAAGGATAGGTTATTCTTCACAACCTTGTATGCAAGATCAACATGTTTATCTGACTAGAGCTATAAATCTTATGTGCAATTGCATGTATATTGAACTTTAGATCCATGTCTGTTACACCACTAAGCTTCATACCTCTTCCATCCCACTTAGCAAGAGTCTTCTTGATTAGTTCTTCCCAAACTAGGGTTTTGGTTATTTTAGCTTTGTTTAGCATTGGAAGCCAAGTGATTCTGTGAATCATTTTCTTCGTAATCTGAATGGGTTGGTCCAACCATAGCTGCCCATTATGAACATAACTTAGAATATATCTAATCCATTTGACTTGAAATTCTCTTGGCATATGTGAAATATGCATCAAACCTTTGGTTTCCAAATGTTGATGCTCAGGTTTTAATGGACCACCCACACACAATTCATTGTACACTTCATTTATTTCTAGGGTTCTAATTTCTTGAATAGAATAGTGGTAAAATGAATAGATGCCATGCACAAGTAATACCTTGGGTGGAATTTGAAACTATGCACTAGTTGGGTTGAGCGCCTCTGCAATTAGTGGACTCAACTTGAAATTAGGTGCCTTGCAATCGACTCCACAAACCAATTTTTTAGAACCTTTCTTTGCTTTGATTCTTGAAGATTCCATGCTTGGTAGGGTTTCTAAAAAAATCAAGATTTCTTCAACAACAAATACTCAAATCACTCGGGGGCTCTAAATTCACTCTTTACAAAAAGCTCTAGAAATTTGTGGTGAAACAATGCCTTCAATTTCTTCCTTTTAATAAATTTCCTTTGTTCAATCACCATTAATGCTTCATTCTTCATACTCACTTATAGGTTGTCCTCCACTTGGCTTACTCTTTAATGCTTGGGAGATATCTACAACTTGTTAGAGTCACCATCATTCGGTAGGAACCACCAGTTTTGTGTTTACAACAATATGCAACCTGACCTTTCTATGAATAATATCACCAATAACAACTTTAAACAATCTTAACCATATGAGTGATGTAAAATGAAACCACAACAAGATACTCATACACAATAACTTTAGATTTTTAAACTAGGGAAACCCTTGATTAGAGGGAAAACCCCAATGGGGATGGTACCCACAAGATGATGTACTAATATAAATATTCTTTGGTGAAATCCTTAGTACAAAGCATCACTAGATGTATCATCTGTGCAATTGGCTTGAAAAGTGGTAACAAACTTTTCAAAATCTTCCATATGAATTCATCATCATCTTTGGTTCAACCATGAGATCAAATTCCTACAACCATTTTTGATATTCTGCCAATATAGCTTCTTACAGATTCATCTTCCATCATTTTAGCATCTTGATATGCACATATCCAACTTTGTAAGCTCATTCTTTTAACATGATCATCACCTTCAAAAGTAGATTTCTAATGCTTTCCAATATTCATGAGATGTTTCAAGAGACTTTACCTTATTGTATTCATTCTCTAGAAGGGCTGATAATAGAGCTTTTCTTGCTCTCATGTTACACATGAAGAGATCTCTTTCTTCCTCACTGCAATCTTCTAGTTTTGATTCTCCAACTATTTTCTTCTTTCCCTTTGTCAAGATGCAATATCTTGGACCCATGCACAATAAATGAGTCTTCATCTTCTCCTTCTAACGATCATAGTTGGCCCCATCAAATCTAGGACTATTCTTTCTAAAAATATTTCCATTGATCTCCAAAAGTTGTTAAGCTTAACTTTCAAGGACCTGATGTTATGATACCAATTGTTAGAATATATAGTCCACATATATAACAAGGAGGGAGGTGAATTAGCTATACAAATAATATCACTAGTAACAACTTTAAACAATCTTAACCATATAAGTAATATAAATTTAAACCACAACAAGATACTCATACAGAATAACACCAGATTTTTAAACTAGGGAAACCCTTGATCAGAGGGAAAACCCTGGTGGGGATGGTACCCACAATATGATGTACTACTATAAATATTCATTGTTAGAGGATAAATCCTATTAGGAGTCTCTTACAAAATTCAATATATATGAGTCCCTGTTAGGAGACTTTGAATCCATGTTAGGAGATTCCAACCCTATTAGGAGTTGTGCCAACCTTATTAAGAGTTGTGCAAGATAGTTGGACCCACTACCCAAATAGCTTCGAGGGAAAGACCAATCAACCCACTATCCAAATAATCTTTGTATTATTCCTTGTAGAATAATAGAACTAAATTTTACTTCCTTCCTCTATCTCTATCATGTCAACCGGACTTATGCTTCTTTAGATCTTGTAACCAGATGACAAACCACACATCCAATAATCCCTTGGATAACTTACATGCATTTAATCAATACTCTACTCCTTTTCACAATTCAGACTTCAACAAAAATCTAAATAATTTAACACACATTACAATCAAGGAAAACATCTTTCCTTTATACCATATCTTCATAATAACTCCTTGAGTTGGCCTTGAGGCTTTCCCAATTAATTAAAATAAGATATATAATTAATTACAATTACAATAGCACTGTCGACTCATAGTATCTACAAAACTTTACACATACAACTCCAGGTCTTGTGCACTCACTAACATCATCACCTAACTATCCTCTATCACTTTCTAACTACACATCACCTCATTATATCTTTGCTAAAAGATATAATGCAAACATCATAAATTGCCAAACAAATACTCTATTTATGCACTACTCACAGTAAATCATATACAACTTTCATACATCTTTGATTCAGACTTCATCCTCTTAACCAAATCATTAGGACACTCTTAAGAACATGTTCATAATTGTGCATCACTTAACCCTTACTCAATTACTATGCAACATAAGATCTCTAATTGCTATTCTTCTAGTCTTTACAGAAACATTGTTATGTTGACATCAATGACAAACATAGTCATGAATGCAACATATCAATACTTTTCAATGCTTAGGATACTCCCCCAATCTTGTATCATCAAAATTCATGCTAACAATCTTCTCCTTTGACATTGATGGCAACATAAATTAAAAACTATATAGGTTCCAAGAATACCAAGTAAACTCATATTGTTGCATATTCCTACATCATTATCTCTCTGAAAATATATCTCTCTCCCATTTATTAGGAGTACTTCTCATGCACACTCTCCTCTATGCCTTAAGAGACATTTTTCATGCCTATTTATCCCCATTGATATCAATGTCAAAGGTCTTAATCACAAAAACAATTGTTACATACCAATTGCTAATTTAATGCTCCAAATCATTAACTAGCTCGAGTGTCCAGAGACACCATTAAATACCATATACCAAATACCAAGTTTCCTCAATGACTTAGTACATACCAGATACTCCCCCATACATGAAGCATCATCATACAATCCAATCAAATAATAGTGCTCTGCACCACTGGATTGATGCACTTTCTGCATCTCCTACTCAGAAGTAGGCAAGGGCATAACCCCAAGCATACCTCTTAGGTACTCAAATGTATCTTTAGGCAAAGGCTTCATAAAGATATCTATAATCTAATCTTTAGTACTTAAATACTCTAATCTAATCTCCTTTTTTGCTACTTTTTCTCTTAGCACATGATATTTAATTGATATATGCTTTGTCTTAGAATGCAATATAGGATTCTTAAATATACTCACTATACTTATGTTATCATAGTAAATGATAATAGGTTCTTCAATCTCAATTCTTATATCCTTCAACATTTTCTTGATCCACATAACTTGATTACAGTTATTTGTTATTGCAACCTACTCTGCCTCAGGTGTTCTTTGTGAAATACAATCATGTTTCTTGCTTAATAAAGAAACCAATCTTCCTCCAAGAAAGAATTCTCCACCACTGGTGCTCTTTCTATCATCCATACTTCCTACCCAATCAGCATTAGTGTATGCACAAAGTGTGAAATCATTAGATCTATCATACCAAATTCCATGGTCAAATGTCCCTTTCAGATATCTAAATATTCTCTTTATAGCTATAAAATGATATTCTTTAGGATCAGCTTGAAATCTAGCTACTATTCCAACTGTATTTTCTATATCTAGTATTGTGTGAGTCAAATACTGCAAACCTCCAATCATTGATCTATACTTCAAGTATGTTCTACCATAGGTGTTTCATCTTTACTAGATAACTTATGACTAGTTATCATGGCTATACCAATAGGTTTACAACTTTCTAGACCAAATCTTTTCAACAAGTCTTTTAGGTACTTAATTTGTGAGATGAATATACCATCATTATTCTGCACAACCTACAATCCTAGGAAAAACTTCATTTCTCCTATCATGCTCATTTCAAATTCATTCTTCATATCTTCATCAAATTTATCACTAGCTTCATCATTGCCTCCAAAAATAATGTCATCAACAATTATTAAAATAATTAATAAACTATCTTCAATCTCTTTTAGATACAAGTTACTATTAGTTGTACCTTTAGCAAATCCAAGCTTTTCCAAGTAACTGTCTAACCTCGCATACCATGTTCTTGGTGCTCTCTTTAGACCATAAAAGGATTCCTATAATCTACATACCATATATTTGTCTTCTAATAAAGGAAAACCTTTAGGCTACTCAATATAGACTTCTTCTTCTAGTTCTCCATTCAGAAATGCAGGCTTAACATCCATATGATAATCTTTGAATTTCTTATTAGCTGCATATACCAAAAACATCCTTACTACTTCCATTCTTGCTATAGGTGCATATGTCTCCTCATAATCAATGCTTTCTTGTTGTGAATAACCTTTACAAACAAGTATGACCTTATTTTTCACAACTTCTCCTTGATCATTCATCTTATTCTTCAAAACCCATTTAGTTCCTATCACATTCTTATCTTTTGGTCTAAGAACTAATTCCCATGTATCATTCTTTAATATTTGATCCAATTCTTCCTTAATTTCTTAGATATAATGATTGACCTTGAATACTTCATCTGCACACTTTGGTTCAACCTGAACTATAAAACATATCTCATTTACTTTATTCTTTGTCATTACTCATTTGTCCTTACTTCCAATTATCTACTCAGGAGGGTGATTCTTTGTCAAATTTCTATTAAAAGATTTCATACAGTTTGTTAGGACTACTCTATTAAGAGATTTGACCTAAATCACCTGTTAAAATGTCTTAGCATAGATCTTGCGGTTGGCACTTGCTTGTCTGATAACATATCACCTCTAAACAATGTCTTCTTGATTAGATGTCTCAATGTTGTATCCTTTCTCTATCCTTTGTTCTTCTCTAGTTGATTCTACAATTCACTCTTTCTTCATAACTTCTAAGTCACCATGAATGCTCTATATGTGAACTGTCTTCTTCACTCCTTCAATTCCTTAATACACACTTCATAAAGAGTTTATGGCTTCTTCCTCTTGGTGGCTTAGGGTTAGATATGAATCTATGGCTAAGATTCATCCATTTTTCCACTTAATCCTTCCCATGTTCTAATTGGTTGCATTTAATTTCATAGGGAATCCAAATAGAGATTTGTATTTATCTCTAAAATATCAAAATACAATCTTAAGTCAACTCAAAAATGGTTTACATAGTTGTTTGTGCCATTACAAACAAATATGTCAAAACTATCTTACTCAACATATGAAGTCTCTAATGCTCGGCATGCACTATTCTTTTATACTATGACTCAGTACCTATATTACTTGGCATCCACTATTTACTCAACTCTCGAATCACTCAACATGGTCTATCTACTTGGCACTTGAGTGAATCGGCACTCATTTCAACTCGACATGGTCTAATATTTACATGTGCTTGACATATATTACTAGTTTAACATGAACTAAGTAAATGGCTTAAGTGTGTGGAAACTCACTCACTTGTCAAATCTAATCTGAGTTCAATAGAATGAATTAATGTTAAAGATTTGAGGGACTGATTCATCCCCCCCCCCCAAAGATTTTAATTTCCCTATTGTATTTCCAAAAATTAGTATCAGAGCATTGGTTCTCTGGAAATGTAAGCTTTGTAGCTTTGAGAAAAGATCTTGAAGATGGAAGTCTAAAAGTTGGGAAAGAATATTGATAATCAGAAAATTGAAATCTAGGTTGCCCTACATTAGCTAAATGAAGCAAGATATGAGTTAAAGTGATCATTAAAGAGAAGTAAAGAGATAGCTATTGAAGAGAATGACACACATTACCAAGAGATTGACACTACTAAATTATTTATAGATGGAAATTCAAGTGAATTTGATGCAACAATTGTAGATATGGTGGAAAAGAATGGAGCCCTAACTGAAGAGGTTAGAAATCTCAAGATATAACAAGAATGTAAGAATTTTCCTTAGGGCAAAATCACCCAAGATCAAGGAACTCAAGCACAAGCATATAATAGACCAAAGTATGATCAAAATAGCAATATGATATTGAATTCATGTAATGTCATGTCATATAGACTTGGAGTTCCTATATATAAAGGCCTCTAGAATGCTTCTAGAATGCTTAGGAGTTAGCACACTGATAAGTCTTACAACCAAGTACGTGTCCACTAGGAGTGGATTATCCTCCATTAAGCATAGGAGTAAATGTGATGATGAGAGGATAAGCCTACAAAGGTGTAGCACATAAAATAATGTTGTAGACACCATGTGCTTAATTAAGAGTGCAAATAATTATGTTGTCTATATGACAACTCAGTAAATTATGCAAACTCTCATATTGTAGACACCATGTGTTGAATTAGAGTTGCTTACTCCTGTGTTGTCAACAAGATAACTCATAAGACTATGCAAACTCCTAGGTGTCAAACTAATAAATAATAAAATAATGCATTGACT
Organism: Cupressus sempervirens; assembly: GCA_028749045.1. Taxonomy (NCBI): domain Eukaryota; kingdom Viridiplantae; phylum Streptophyta; class Pinopsida; order Cupressales; family Cupressaceae; genus Cupressus; species Cupressus sempervirens. The sequence continues at coordinate 947,002,946 of CM053792.1, read as the reverse complement.
TAAGTAAACTTAAGTAAAGTGTAATAAGTAAATACTTATTTACACCAAAACCCCCCCTTAAGTGCAACTTAGGGGAATGCACTTAAGCTTACAAAAACTAGGATGAATATGCATGATGGGTCCTAGCTACTAGGCCATGTTAGGTATCCATGTACATAATGCAATGCAATCTCTCATAAAATGGAGAAAGAGGGAAAACCTCATGGGAAAAACCCTCCCCGAAAAAGAGAGAATGAGAAATTAAGATGCATCGATGGATGGAGTAATCAAGACCCCCCCATTACAACATACATCAAGTATATAAAATAAAAAAGTATGAGAAGAACACCATCCCAAAAGAGGAAAAGGGCCCCCCCATAAGGAAGAAGATGAAAAGAGACAAGATAGTTCCCCCCCCCCCCCCCAAATGTAGAATGTTGATTAGTGATAGCTGCTCCAATGTAGAAGCTGATCCATAACTATTGAATAATGTTCCTCCCCTTTGGCAGAAACAATATCATAGGTACATATGAGATGCTTCCCCAATGTGTTGAAAGAATCTTGATGATGAATGGAGTCTGTAAAACCTGCTCAACTATCCTTGTGTCGATACTAATTGTCACCCCTTCCAATACTGTTGAAAAGAACAATGTCAGATCTAGCAAGGATGGATGTAGAACATGTCCCAAAGAGCCAATTGTCTCCTCAAAAGAGACCTCCTACAACTATTGTACATAAGGATCCATAATCATATCAACCTAGAAAAATTGATCATGTAGAGAATGGATAGGAGGGTTAGAGTGAGCCCTCGCAACAACTAAAGAAGGATCTGCTTCATCAAAGAGAAGATGTATATCATCAATGATGTCTCCTAAATCTGCTATGTATGACTCCACAAACAAACCTGAAATATCTATTATGTAATCATCCACTGATGTTGAATGTGGAAGACAAGGTGTACCCTACTATGTTGGACCTATCACTGTGGCAATATATGCATGTGGAATGTGTTGATGTTGTGACATCATGTTGTATTTGTCAATAGGATCCCCCATATATGAATCTATTGAATCACTATCATTGTTGTCACTCTCAATTTCCATAATGTATGAAGTGTGGAGAGGATTAGAGGATAAGCTAGGTGAACTTTCCTTGAAGTGAACATTCCTCTCTATAAAAATCTCATGAGTCTAAGGATCCATAAGTCTATATACCTTAACATTGTCTTCATATCTGATGAAAGTACAAGGCCTTGGTGGTGGTGTCTTGCATTCCCGTGAAGAGATGTTTATCCATGTTGAACAACCAAAAACTTTGAAGTGTCTCACAATTGGTTTTCTTCCACACCATGCCTCAAAAGGAGTCTTTCCATCTAAGACATAATGAGGAGGCCTATTAAGTATGTGATTGGCACTGCTTATAGCTTTGACTTCAGGTGATGGATCAAGAGACTTGGCTTGAATCATGCAACTTGCCATAGACTTAAGAGTTTTAATCCTCATTTTTGCAACACTTTTCTTTTGTGAACTGAATGCTATTGGATTCTAAAGATGAATACCCTCAAGTTCACAAATGTCTTTAAGTCTTGAGTTTACATATCTATTTTCATTATCCATGTGAAGAACCTTGATGGCTTTCCTTGATTACTTTTCAACATGACTCTTGAAGGCTAGAAACTTATCGAACGCGTCATTCTTGTGATCAAGAAAGTAGACCCATGTGTAGCATGAAAAGTCATCAATGAAAGTGAGGATGTAGTGACCCTTGCTAACTAATATTACTACAAAAGGACCTACTAGAACCATGTGAACCAACTCAAGAGTGATTGATGCTCTCCAAGACTTCCCTTTATCAATCTTCTCTTCTAGATGCACATCCATTGAACAAGTTGAACATTCACCCTTAGAAAAGTTGATTGTAGGTAGACCTTTGACCATTTTGTTTAAGAAAAATTGATGAAGATAGTGGAAGGAAAGATGTCCATACCACTCTTACAATAATGTACTTTGTGAATGAGATTGAGTCAACAAGGCATGTGAAAGAGACTTAGGCACAAAGTGGGAGAAAGAATAAAGCCTTTTGTGATGATTGACTTTACCCACTGCAACCAATGAATCATCTTTTAGATTTTTCACCATTATTGAATCAGGAAAGAACTCAACTTTATTGCCATCTCCATAGTGAGTGATTTGGTAGATTGACAGGAGATTTGAGCTAAGGTTGGGAACATAGAGAACTTCTCTAAACTCTCCATTTTCCATCTCAACTTATCCTTTCCCTTCAACCTCCATTTTTGTATCATCTCCTACAAATATGTGTGGTACCTTTGACTACTTCAATGAAGAAAAATCTCCTTTTGAAGAACCCATGTGATATGAGGCACTTGAGTGAAGTATCCATTCCCCTAAAGAAGTAGAACTAGCCATAAGTGCTTGCCCTTTCCCCTTTGAAGTAGCTGGAGTTGAATCCTTGGAAGCATTTGGCACATTGATTTTTTTCTTCTTGAGTAGATTTTCCAACTCATCAAATCTCTTAGTCTTGCAATGATGCTCATCATGATTCAGTTTCTTGCAATATTCAAAAAAAAATTTGTCCTTCTTGTCATTATTTCCCTTCTTATTAGAAGAAGAATTGCCTTGCTATGAGATTGTTGTGTCTCTAATTGTGATTTTTGCTTCCACTACTTCTTCTTCTTGTTGGTAGAAATTTTTCCACTTTGATTTGATTGATTCTCATTAGTAGCCACCAATTCTTTGGTCTTTGATGACTTGAGAAGTACCATATCTATCAACTTGGATTGTTCCAACATCAACATTTCAATGAATGCATCAAATGTAGGCTTAGTGAAGGCACTTCCCACGGTCAACCTGTGAGTGTTGTAACTTGATACAAAAGATGCATACTCTAAAGGTACCCTCTTCAAAATGTGATGAATCAATCAATCATCCTTTATGGGATTACCACAATCTTTAAGTAGTGCTCTCAATTCATTGTCTTTGTTGATATAGTCTTGAATTGTGTCAAAAAAATTTGGATCCAAGAGATGTAGGTCATCCTCAATCTAGTATCCCTTTTGCTCATCCACCTTACCATACAACCCTTCAAGTTTGTCCCAAGAAGGCTTGGCTTCCGTAAAGCTAGAAATGTGGAAGAAGAGATCTCTATGAACACAACTCTTGATAATTCCTAAAGCTTGATTGTCTTTAATTTGCCAATCAACTAGTGTTGTAGCATCTGTGGGTTTGGTAACTATACCATCAACATATAGATTTAAACCTTTTTCCATTAATCTACTCCATATAATATCTTTCCATGTAGTATAATTGTGTGAAGTTAGAAGTGAAGTTTTAGGTGAACCCATGATGCAGAAAATGAAAATAGCACAAAATAGATACAAAAAAACACAAGAGACACCCCCCTATTCACTCAATCAAAAGACCCCCCCACCCCCCCCCCCCCCCCCCCCCACCCCACCCCCCAAAAAAAAGATGTTTTTGGCACTTTTTATGTAGTGCATGTACAATAGGCCACTTGTCAAGATGTACAAATTGGACTTCTAATTTTTCTATTTACAACTGCCTTTTGAGGTTCAAATCTAACACTAAGCATTGTAGCTCAGATGTACAACAATTTTGAAAAGTAATCAAAGCAATATAATGCAAAAAAGGACCTAATTTTGAAAGCAATATTTTTGTCCACAAAAGCCAATAATTTGATTGTAGATCTAGAAAGTAGACAAAAAATTAAGCACTTTCAAAAAAAAAGAACCTGAAAATGTGTCTAGATGAGCTCATACAGAGTGTTTGAAGTTGCAAAATGTAGGATTGGATAGGTACAGTCACCAAAAAATGCAATTTATAACAAATACATGCACCACAACCAATAAAGAATAGCACCACTAAAAATTTTAAGAAATTTTACCCAAAATCAAAAAACACACACCTAATTTGGAGTCTAGATGACTAAGTTATGGCCTCCCAAAGTTGGACTATCAAATTAAAACTACATCTAAAGAGGGGTATGGGCAGCAAACTGTGAGGTTAAATTTGACAGTCAAATAGTCATCACAGCAGTTCAAATTTTCTTGAAAATGATGGTCAAATGACTGCCAAATTTAGCATAGTAAAATGCTATTGTCAGCAAAAAAAGATCACCCTGATGATGTGGTAGGTACAGTCACTGATGTGGTAGGTACAATCACTGATGTGGTAGGTACAGTTGCTAATGTGGTGGGTACAATCATTAACATGGCAGATGAGTCAGAATGTATAGATAGTACACATAGCATATGGATTACTTGGTTTTTCCACTAGAATATACTCACTACTAACTGGGTGGGGTCTACTGATGTGGACTATCCAAATGTCATGTGGTGGATAGGTAAGGTGTTAGTCCATGGACGGTGTAGACTGTGACACTTGGTAGAGGAGTTTTTGCTGCATGGAACCTTACTGTTGTGGTACAATCCACTTGTCATCGAATTGGAGTTTGCTGAGTTGTTTGCACTTACACATGGTGACTTCTTTGCCAAAAAAGGAGGTGTCATTCTATCTCTATTGAATGGTGATTAGAATTCATTACATGGGTGTCAGAGATTGAGCAGACCAGTGCCAAGTTTTTATGGCTGGTGGACAATTTTTTGAATTAATCCCACATTGGTCATGGGTGCAACTTGTGCATTGTTAGAAAGAAAGCTCACGGGGGTTAGAAATAACAAAGGCCACCGATGGTAAAAGATTGTGTGTTGGTTGCTAGGCCAGTGGTCGTTTGGTTGGTCAAAATCCGTACATAGTCTACCAGTTAAATTGCCCAAAATGATGTGAATGGGATATTCCAAAGGAACAGGGAATATTCCCTATGGGGGCTGGGGTTTCACCGCCTGGTTCTTGCAAAAAACATTCTCCGTAGGCCTAGTAAACCTTAAAAAAATTCAAAAAAAAGCACAAAAAGTAGATGGAAATTGAAGAGAAATAAAATTAGATCTAAAAATAAATTTGGAGATCTGAAAAAAGATCATACCGTACTTGTAAATTAGGCCCTCAGGTGCCATTTTGCAAAAAAATTTGCCTCAAATTTGACTATGGCATAGGGTAGGCAAATTTATAGTCAAATTTCACCAAATCGACGTTCCAGACACAATGGCGAGGTCTGTATGGCTCTAAATTCTTCCAATGACTATGATACTCTGGATCTAGGTCAAGGTATCCTCAGAGAGGTGAAGCAAGATTGGTCTCAAACAACTATGTGAAGAGAAATTCCCTCAGCTCTGATACCATGTGAGAATTTTCCTTAGGGCATAATCACCCAAGATCAAGGAACTCAAGCACAAGCACAGAATAGACCAAAGTATGATCAAAATAAAAAATATGATATTGAATTCATGTAATGTCATGTCAAGTATACTAGGAGTGCCTATATATAAAGGCCTCTGGAATGCTTCTAGAATGCCTAGAAGTCAACACACTGATAAATCTTACAACCAAGTACATGTCCACCAAGAGTGGATTATCCTCCACTAAGCATAGGAGTAAGTGTGATGATAAGAGGATAAGCATACAAAGGTGTAGCATGTAAAATTATGTTGTAGGTACCATGTGCTTAATTAAGAGTGCAAATAACTATGTTTTCTACATGAAAACTCAATAAATTATGTAAACTCTTGTAGCATGTAAAATTATGTTGGAGACACCATGTTCTTAAGTAATAGTCCAAATAACTGTGTTGTCTACATGACAACTCAGTAAATTATGCAAACTCCAGTGTTGTAGACACCATGTGCTAAATTAGAGTTGCTTACTCCTGTGTTATAAACAAGACAACTCATAAGAGTATGCAAACTCCTAGGTGTCAAACTAATAAATAATAAAATAATGCATTAACCTAAGTAAACTTAAGTAAAGTGTAATATGTAAATACTTATTTACACCAAAAATCCAATCAATATTTCTATGTGAGGTGACTGAGTAGAAAAAGAAAGCTAAAGAAAAATAAATTTATGATTGGGGATGACAAAAGGATACTAACCAACAGGCTGGAAGAGAGGACATCAGAGGTGAATAGGATCTCTCACATGCAACTAGAAACATTGAATCAAATGATGATTTCCAATCATGAATTGAATGGAAAAGATATTGATATCACAACCCTGAAGTTGCAGAATGAACAACTGAGAAATGATCTGAAAAGAGAAAAAGAATTTGCTAAAAGTTTCAACAAACCTAGTGAAGTTATCAAGTATTTTGAGAGATTGATGAGATCCCTTAGATCCAACAGTGATACTATTGGATTGGGTTACACTAGTACTAAAGAAGGAGAATCATCTAAAAGTGGTGAACAATGGAGAAACAATGGTAAGAACTACAAACCTACTTGTCATAATTGTGGTAAGATAGGTCATACAGCAAATGTTTGCATGAGCAAGACTAAAAATCAAAATCCTAAGTAAAAGTTCATTGTCACTGCCAAAAGTGCAATAAGCAAGGACATCAGGCACATAAATGTAGGACCAAGACATCAAACACACAAATATTTGAAGTTCACTACTATAATTATAAGAAGTATGGACATAGAGCATATGAGTGCAGATCAAAGCCTAACTGGTCATCAAGCAAGCAAGCTAAGGTAAACCATACTAGAAAAATCTGCAATTTGGATTATAATACAAGGTATAGTTGTCACTATTTTCAGGAGTATGGACATGTTGTTGGAAATTTCATTACAACACATTTCAGAAGTGACTATAAAAGATGGTTGAGTCAAACTACATGTTTTAGCTATTTCAAGACTAGTCACATAAGCAGAAATTGTCCAACAAGGTCAAAAGAACCTAGCAGTGAATTCAATAAAGGAAAAGGAAAGGGTGATGTTGAATAATTCAAAGTGCAAATGAACAAGACATGGAAGAAAAAGGAAGATTGCAGTACATCAAGCTCAGATGGGATCACTTCATCCAATGGATCAGGTGATCACACCATATCCAACTAGGCAATTAAGAGGTATGTGTGGGACTTGTATTTCAAAGTTCAAATATACATCAGCTCCAAGAAATTAGTTCTAAAAGGATCATATGAAGAAAGATGCAAAGTATTGGTTAGAACTTAGAAGGAATCTACGAGTTTTCATATTACTATCAAGTATGAAAAGTTTCACTATGGTTGTCGAGTGAAAGTTAGTTGTTGTTGAGCTATCAAAGGTGATAGTGTTGGCCAATCTCATTGTGGTTTCCAAGTGTGGAAGGAATTATATGGAAGCCAAGTGAGTCAGAATTTCTATTGGAGCCAAACTTATAGTTGCGTAAGTACTGAGCATTTATTGTGAAGTTTTAAGGGCTATATGGTCAATTTTCAACTCATTTGCAATTATTCAAGATTGAAGCAAGCATGAAGAGCTAAAGAAAAATTGGAAATAAAGATTCAAGCATTTGAAAACTAAATTCAGTTGTTACTCGACCCTAATCATTAGATTTCTAAGGCATTTATCGTGTTTCGAGCTATGTTGTTTGAATTTTTGCAAACCCTAGTTAGTTGTTATGGCATCTAGTTCTTATTCCAATGTGGTTAAGGAAGGAAAGGAATTTTTCAATGTTTAATTGATAATTAATGAGATCAAACAACCACATTTCTAGAAAATTCTTGACATTGCATATAAAGTAGACCCATTTGGTGCACTACCAATGATATCACCACAAGTTTTGATGATACAAGATGTAATATGTTGCTACACTTGTAAGGTTGGAAGCATGGGATATATGGAGATAAGAGACATTTATGGAAAATTGTGTGAGAATGGTGTATTGAAAGAAGAATACAAGGTTGTAGAGAGAAAAGGGTTAACTCATGCCCTAGATTTTCCAAAAGTGTTCAAAACAAAATAGATTAAGATTATTCTTAGTAGAATTCATGAAAATTATGTATGGTTGGAGGATGACCCTATTAAAATCACAAAGGTGATCATTCATAGAGTGATAGGGTATTCAACCCTAGACAAACCTAAGACAATGAGGAGTGATGCAAAAGAGGCAATTGAAAATAAGACAGGGGCACTATGGAACAATAGAGGAATGACCATAGACACAATTTCTGACCCCTAATTACATTTGCAGTGAGAATTATTACACAGAAGTTCTTTCAATCTAGTAGATTAAATAGTGTACCATGTATGTCTATGGATTTGGGCTACAAGATAGTAAAGAAAGACGATTTTTATGACCTTACCAAGTTACAACTCCAATAGTTATCAGAAAACTTAGGAGCCATAAGGAAAAAAAAAAGTGCACAATGCAAATTTGGTTCAATAATTGTTTGTATATTTTTCTATGTGCAGAACACTTTTCCCACATTTTGAAAAGTAGCTTGGAAGACTAACAAATCAATTGCAGTGAAGATTGGTGAATTTATAGAGCAACTTGGAGATAATATTGAGTCTGTGATGACTAGCTACTTTGAAGACTTTAAGAAGTCAATGAAACAAAGACAAGGGATTCCACTATCACTAGTAGAGAAGCATTTTAATAATGTTTATTTTCTAGTTGATTTTGATTTCACATATGTGCATATTGTTGTTCTAAGGGTGAGATGGATCAATCCATTGCCTTATGAGATTAATGAACATGGTGAGGCATTTGCAGCCATCACTACTTTATTGGTAGAAGAAGTAGATAAGGATGCTACTACTTTTGGAAACTATGATGTAGCAAAGTCAAAGATCACAATGGATTTGAAGACAGCTTTTGTGATGAGGAAAAAGAATAAGCTTGTGAAGAATCTCAAAGAACAATTTGGTGAAGGGGTAGAAGGAGATGATGAAGAAGAAGATAATGAAGATGATGAAGATGCACCTGCCCAAGAACTAATTTCTCTCACATAGGGTCAAGGTGAAGACCAACGAGAAGAAGAAGTAGAAATTGATGAAGGTGCTAAGGGAGAAGAAGCCAATGAAGCACCTGTTGCCATAGAAGAAAAGAAGAGAAAGACAAAGAAGCTAGCAACAAGCAAACCTAAAAGGGTTGTGAAACCAAAGCCTAAAGTTTCTATTACAAGGGCTAGCACAAGAGCTACTATCAAGAAGGCTTAGTAGGTTCAAAAACCTAAAGGAAAGAGAGCTAGTATAGCTACACAATGAGATTAACCTAAGTAGAAGCAAAGAAGAAAGTATATTGCCTAGTTGAATCAAATGAGGAGAGGATAGAGTCAGAGGATAACAACTAATTCAAAGTATTTGATACACTTGGGAAGATAGAAAAGAATAAAGTAGAAGAATCTATATATGCCATGATGGTAATTTTTAAGAAGATTCCAATTAAGATTGCCAACTCTCTACCTAAGAGCCTACAAGATAGAGGTGAGAAAAGATGGAAATATAGTCTTACAACTTAAAGAAATATTAGAGAGACTACACTTGCAAGAGTGATGCCAGAGTTGGAAAAATCTAAAATGATAAAGGATATTAATAAGTATAAGGGAAGATTTTCTCCGAAGTACTGAGCCTTTAATATCCTATAGAACAAAATTGAAGAGGTTGTTCAGCAGAGCACACATGTATGGAAGGTGATCTATGGGTTAACAACACAAAAGGCTATTGAGAAAGCACCTAATGAAGTAGGTGAAGACAAAGAATGGGAAGAGGTAGTTTAAGAAACAAACGATGAATCTATGATGGAAGTACATGGGGAAAGCACTACAGAGGCAATAGTTGAAGAAGAGCAATAGATAGACCAAAATGTACCAGTAGTACAAATGTCAGGTGCTAGTCCTCAAGCAAATATAGTAAAGGTTAAGGATGTGTCTGACACCACCATTCAGAACATCAATCCCATCATAGAGGAGGATATGCAGAAGATGTTTATTGATTCCACCACCAAGGCACAACTATGAAGTTGTCCTATTTTGGTGAGTATGGATGAGATTGGGAAGGCAAAATTAGCATCTTCAGGGGAGAAACCACAAGCATTATCCATTGCTCCCACTCAATCTGTAGAAGTGCAACTTGCCATGCATATGGTAGTATACCAAAGGAAGGACACCATGCCTTCACATATCAACACTAAGGTATAATATTTTTTAGTATTAGCAATTACAATAATTGAGAAAGAAGGGACACCTATTCAAATAGGTTAGGAAGCCAGTCCTACACCTACACCAATAGTACAAGGTGGAGCAAAAATCAAAGAGAAGGAGAAGGATAGGACTAAAGATTAAATCTTGACTAAAAATCTAGAGGAAGTAATAGAAATATAGAGACTGGTTACATTACCATACACTACTACTTCTACTCCTAGTCAAGCACTTCACAAGCCAAGTACTGAAGCTACACCATTGTAGGCAACAAGGCCAAATCCTAGCACATCTAAGGTTGATGAAGTGATATTCTATGGTGGCATCAATTTAGATGAGGTGATTGAGTTATCAAAGTATGATCTTACAACAATCACAATAGAGTAGATGAGCATATTACAGGATGCTTTGGTACAAAAGAAACACCAAGAACTACTCAAAAGGGAGAATAGGTAGAAACAAGGACTTCATGACATCAAGGACATATTTCTTGATACACTCAACCTCCCTGCACCTAATGAAGCCAAGCCAATCATTGAGCAATTGGCAAATATTGTAGAGAAAATCAATGATGAAGACCTAGATACCAATGTAAAATTATTGGAATGGTCTAAGAAGAAATTTCAAACCAAGGTGGATGAATAGATATCTAGTGACATTGCACTACACCAAGTTGAATTAGCAACCAAGATTGAGGGTGTAAAGAAATTATTAGAGAATATCTTCTCTATGTACACCAAGTTGTGTGATACAACTCTATTCACACAAGAAGTATAGTGACATATTGACACTCTACAAGGAGATATGAAGCTAATAGGTACTACTCTACCAAATTCTCCAGCTTAGAGTCAAAAGCACTTCAAGAATTTTTTGGACTTCCAAAGTTAGTTAGCAGAATTGCAAGCTCAAGATGCTAATATTTAGGCTACACTGATTAGTATCTAGTTCATGTTGACCCCACACATGGAGATACTACACTAGGAACTAGCCTTTGTAAAAATAGTGATGAAGAAAGATCCCCATCTTTCTACACATGGAGGATTAGTTTACCTTGCTGCCAAGTTATCTATCTAAATCAAATCATCGGAAGTATCATGTGATAACTAAGATGTAGCTCTGAAGATAATACTTGAGGTCCATAAAAATTTTCTAGACAAACACACTATACATGTATCACCCATTGTCATAAGTGTCAAAAAGGGGGAGAAATAAGTAAGGGGGGGACATAAGTTTTGGGGAGACATAAGAAGAAGAAAAAGGAGTCAAAGACACAATCTACTTAGCAAGAGTATTCATCTTCAAAATCACAATAGAATAATTAATTCAAGGGGGAGCTATTGAATTTTGAGGTATGACTTATGAGTCATAAGTTTTTGTAAAATTTTGAAGTTTTGAAATTTTGTATGTAAGACAAATACTAAATGGATTTTATCTTAATTATGCTTGAAGAGATAAGGATATATATGCATGACCAAGTATCTTGCCACTCATGTCAAAGAAGGATATTTTTAATCTTAGATTGGTTTTGACATATGAGTGATAATATACTTAGGTCATTTACTTAGTTCATTCCAAGAAAGTAATGTATGCCAAGCATAAGTTTCCAAATAGTATATGTTGAGTGAGAGATATACAGTATGTGCTAAGTAACTAGTAACTGTCAAGTCACTCGAGTGTCGAGCAGATAGTATGTGTTAAGTCATTTAGATATCGAGTGATTAGTGGATGTCGAGTCATTCAAAGGCTGAGTTACAACATTGAAGAGACAGTGGATGTTGAGCATAAAACACTTCAAGTGTTGAGTAAACAGCTTTGGACATAGTTGTTTGTAATGGCACAAACTTCTATGTAAAATAATTTTGAGCTGACTTAAGGATTTTTTTGCAATTATAGATGATAAGGATGAATTTTTATTCAGGATCCATGTGCAATACATGAATCAATCAGTTGAAGGTATGTTTTAAGTAAAAAAATGGGTGAATCACAATTGTTGATTCATACCTAACCCTAATTCACCTATGTCTTCTGAAGGAAGACAAACCCTAAACTTTGAATGAATGTGAAAGAAAAAAAGAGAGAAGTTTGCATGTGCAAATAGAGCATTCATGGTGACTAAGGAGTTTTGAATTGAGATACATTGTAGAATCAATTAGAGGAGAATAGAGGAAAGGAATTAGAGGATAGACGAGATACATTTGATTAGTGAGGATCAAGTACACTTCAAGAAAGAGGTGATCTTTTATCTAGTAGCAGAGTGCTAACTATAAGATCATTGTTGATACATTCTAGCAAGTGAATGAGTTAAATCTCTTAATAGAGTAGTCCTAACATGCTATTGTAAATCCTTTAACATGGTACTTAATTCATTGTAAGTTAAAGTCCTTTAATTAGGAACACTTCTAATAGGGTATTGAAATCCTTTAACAAGGTAAGATCTAACAATCTTGTAAGCCTTTAACAGTGCAGACCTTTCACAAGGTAGATCATGTTTCATGGTCAAATATTGTAACCTTTATTCGATACACTTTATTACTATAATAGTGGAGATTTGTGAGTTTCATGCCCACCCCAATTTTACCTTCTTATTGAAGGGTTTCTGGGTAACCAAATAACTTGTGACATACATGTGTTGAATATTATTTTCTTTCATACTATGGATGTGTTTTGCATAAAAATGTAACTAAAGGAAATAACACTAAGCAACTAATGTACATTCCTACATTATCATTCAAAACCTCAAAATATGAAAGAAGACATGAACAAAAAGACAACATGAAATTACAATGACTCAAACTACTAATGCAAACCTCATGAAACCATCAAGTGTAGATGATTTCATTGCTCATGGGATGTGGTTGCTCACAAATCCAGCAGCATAACAATGAGGTAGATAGTAGATTATTGAAAATGAGGAGAGGGCTCTCCTTTTATAGGAAAATGGATGCAATGGATGGCCATGATCGAATGCAGGATGGAGGGCTAGGATCCCTCAGGATTGATGAGGTGTCAATGAGGTGGAGGACAAGTAGACTCTACATGGATTAGGGTTTTGACCATTCAAAGGGGGAAAGATGCTCACACATGTGTGAGAAACCTTTGATGGTGACATGTCAATGACAAGTGTAAGAGGTGTGCAAGATCATGTTTCCTCACACATGTGTGAGACACCTTTGAAAATTACATGATCAATGAGGTGTGAGAAGCATGGCTTCTCACACATGTGTGAGACAACTTGATTCTCCTGCAAGAGGACAAGTGTACAAGAGGCATGCAAGATATGAGGGATGAGGAAAGTGTGAACATCTCTCACACATGTGTGAGGATTCCTCACACATGTGTGAGAACACACTTAGGATCAAGAGGTGATTAGCTAGGATGATTATGCAAAGCAAGCATGATTAGGAAGTGGGTAGGTTTAGCATGATGGGTTAGGTAGGATAGTGAGGTTAGGTGAGGGTTAAATGTAGGAGCCATGTGCTCAAATAGGATTAAATGTAATATTTAATTCCTAGTGAGATTAGGAAAGGAAATTAATTAAGTAAATGAAATACTTAATTAAAGTGAAAGGGTTAGGATGCAAGTGGGAATTGGTTAGGATTTAAATAAACCATAGTTTATTTAAATCGGTAAGGAAAACATAATTAAATAAATGTAAAATTTATTTAATTAACGTAGGGGAATTAAATAAATAATAAATATTTATTTAATTGGTCACAAAATGGGTTTTGGACAAATTTAGGTGTCTACATTTTGCCCCTCTTTGATATAGCATTAGTAATGTTATATCAAAGAAGAATAAAATGTAGTGGCTGAAAGGATATGACTAGTAGCATGATGCCCCAGTCATGAAAGGATGAGGAAGGGTATGCCCCCTCGAGAGGACATGCGGGTTAGAAGAACACGGATGTTCTCTCAAAATGGAAAGGAAGAGGATGGAAGGGAGTTATGCTGCAATGGCATGAACAACCTAAGTTTGATATTGTATTTAATACTATGCACCAAGGTATGAGGAACCAAGATGACAATGTGTCAAGTACGTGAAAAAGGGGTCAAATACAACCATATGCCTTATGAAACCATGATATGGAAGAACATGATTCCTGGGACAATAGGATGCAAAGACCATGATAAATGCAAGAAATGCTAATGCATACAAGTAATCAAAAACCATGCACAAAAGACCAAAAGCAAACCACCATTTTGCCCCTAGTCAAGCTGAAAACCCATGAATGGACTGATTGATGATGATTGATTAAGGATGGCAAAGGTAATGCTAAGTGTAATGCACATCCAAGGATTGGGAAGGATTCATCCCATGATAACAATGTTTGAATATGATAAATGGATTATCAACTGATTGGGTCAAAGTGATGAATCAATTAAGGATTGATGTTCAAGATTGCAAGATTAGATTGATTGAAGTAGTATTGGTTGCATAGTTGATATATTTTTTGATTTTTTGATTTTATGGTGGATAGAAGAATGAACGTGGATGAGATTGGAATAATAGATATTGATGAGATGAAGAGTGATGAGAGTAGAATAGATTTGATTTGATGTGAAAGAATTAGAAGAGTTGAAAATTGATTGAAGTAGAGAATGAATGAATTTGATTGAAGTGGAAGAATTAGATTGAATGTGACATGAACGAATAGAATGGATAGAAATGAATTGATCAAATGAATGTGAGATAGAATGAATAGAATGGAACCAATGACAAGGGAGGGTCAAGGTATGGTAAATGGAGGAGAAGCAACATGATGTTGGTGGATGCAAGGAATAGTGAAAGGATATGAGGGGCCAAATGATATGGTGGCAAAAAAATGCAGGGCCAAGGATCATGTTTGAAAGGAGTACATATGCCCCATACCAAGGATAGGAATATGGTGGGAAAGGATGTGTGAAAATGGAAAGATGGAATGAAGGCGAGCATATGGAGGAAGAGAAGGCATGTGCTCTTCCAAAGCATGTATGAACATTTATGGTATTGTGCCTCTAGCATGGATCACGAGCATGGGTATGAAAGTGGAATGAAGAAGGGATATGCGAGGGAGGGTATGAAAAAGGGATAATGATATGAAGGGTATGGATGAAATGTGGGATATGAAATGGATGAAAGGTAGGGGATAATCAAGATCAAGGACATATGAAAGAGGGATGGAAAGTACGTAGGAGTATGGATGGAAAATGGATGAAATGAACGTGACAAGGAGTATGGAATGCAAGAGATGGATAATATGTCAAGATCAAATGTATGGAAGGATTATGGAAGTATATAGGATAATGGATGGATGATGCGCAAGGGATATGGAAAGCACATATGGATGGATGAATGGAAATTGAAAGTCAAGATCAAAGATGGAAAAGGATAATGAACGGTAGATGAAGGATGGAAGAGATGTAGGGAAGTTTGGTATGGATGGAGCTTGCCCCCAGTGTAGAGTGCAAGTGAAAGAGGAAAAGTGAGTGGATAGATAAGTAGAATTGGAAGGCAATGGATACATGATAGGGAAACGAAGGGAGGACTCAAGCATCTATTTTCATGGATGGTATCCCTTGATATTTTTTTCTTTGCTTTTTTATTTTCAAGGAATTTTGATTATTTTCTCATAGATGTCGATAGGGTAGTGAACGAAGGAAAATGGCTTATGAAAAAGGTTGGATTAAGGGGGTGGAGTGGGTGGGAGGAAGATATGGTTGATGGACGCTAGGTTGTAAGACTTGTGAAGGAAGCAGAAAGATCTTCATTGGCACACACCTTGAAGGGTGATGGAAAGGAGGAAATTGTGGAGGATAGGTAGGAGAAAGTTTGAATTTTTGGATATAGGGACCCAAAATAGAGGAAGGAGATGATGGATTCGAGAAGGTGGATTTGGGTATATAAGGACCCAAAATGGATGTGGAAGCCTTTGGTTTAGCCAAATTGGATGTCATTTGGAATCTTTCTTTGAGATTCATTGCTACATTAAGTAGCTTTGGTATCCACAAAATTTTTGCATTTTTGATTTTCAGCCTTTGTGGCCTTTTGATTTTTCTTTGGATCATATTTGTCTTTTCTTGAACATTCCGTTTAGAGGGGACATGTTGATCCTTTGATTTTTGTGGATTTTTGGCATTATTTGTTTTTTCTTTAGCATCCAATTTGATTCCATTGGCTATGGTAGGGGTGCATGAAAGTAAAGGAGATGGAGAGCGTAAGGATGGTGAACATTGGAAGGAAGTCAAGGATGTGTGCCTTTTTTGATCTTTAGGAGCATGAGCGGATGAAGGGGAAAACATGGATATGGTAGATGGATGTACGTAAGGACCCAAAATGGATGGAAGGGGTGAAGGGTTTAGCGGTGGAATATAAAGATCTAGAATGGATGGAAGTGAGGAAGGAAGGGGAATATGGATATAAGGTCCTAAAATGGACTTGGAAGATGAATGATGAAAGGCTTTAGGTTTGGAAGGAGGAATTGTGGAAGGTGTACCAACATCTTGAGACGTTATTTCTTCAATGGGATACTTAGCATTTTTAACACAAGATGCTAGTCCAGGTAGATGGGATACATGAGTGGTAGGATCATGCGAAGGATTGGGATCATGAAGGGGATGATGAGGGCTAATAGGATCGTGAGATGGAGTGGGATCATGAAAGGAGAATACAAAGGTGCTTTGATCTTGACTCAAAAGAGGATCATGGAGTGGAATGCATGGGTCATGAGATGGAATAGAATCATTGAATGGAGTGGAGGGAATGAAACCATGAGGTGGCATGATTTGATCTTGACATGGAAGAATATGAGTGGATGGAGTGGAATGAGAATCTTCATGAAGCGAAGGATCTATGGATGCTAACTCATGAGATGGAATGGAATCAGTGGTACATGGAATGTCTTGATCTTGATTAGGAAGGGGATCGTGAGATGGACTAGGAGGGATAAACAGATCTTGAGGAATAGGGGAAGGATGGGATTGAGAAATGCTCGGATCTAGAGGAGAAGAGGAATCTCTAGTGACATGCTTTGGAGGAAGGTCATGAGATGGAATTGGGTGTATAACTTTGGGTGATTGGTTCTCTTCATTTTGTATTTTACACTTAGCCAAAAATGATGAGAAATACCCCTTACGAGGTGGGGATGATGTGGATTTTGGAGGATGAGGATTATGTGAAGGTTGAACTATGGGGATGGGATTGCATGGAGGGTTAGGGTTGGATGGGACATGAGGACTATGATCTGTGAAACATGGGGGAAGAGGACACATGGCATGGAAGGTGGCCTCTTGCTATTGGCTTGCCAATAGATAATTCTTTAATTGTTCAATTTCCATGGCAAGGGCATTTGTGTTGAAGTGTGTGGGCTATGAATGAAATTGTATGTAGCATAAGGATAATGAAGTGGATTTCCCTTGTCAAAGGTACAGGAATAATGGACATGAGATGGATGAGAGTTGGATATGAAGTGTGAAGGATGGATTTGATATGCAGGTTGAATGGGAGGTATAACTCCATATTGTCTTTGAAGATTGTCAACCATTTGATTAAGCAAACTCAAATCCATAGATGCTAGAAGAAGAGTGATGAAAGATTTGATGAAGGATGGAATACAAACTTAGGACTAGGAGCAAATGTTGGACTTTGACTTGATTCGAATTGGATTGCACTTGATATTGACTGGATTTGATTTTGATTTGATTTGATTTGATTTGATGTTGATTGGATGAGGGTTTGATTTGATATGATAAAAACCCTATGATATCGCAAACAAGTGAATGTGGTATTAGAATTAAAGCCCAATGTTGATGACAATGCTCCTATGTCCAAAGTAGAAAGATGTAATGCAAAGTTGAATTACAAGAAGATGTGAATGAAATTAGAAAGATCAATTATGGAGGAATGTGTAAATGGATTGAATTAAGAATTGATTAGAAAAGAATTAATTTGACAAGGGATTGGATTAGAAGAATGATGATGATGTGGAGGATTGAATTATGAATGCATTATGAGGTTGGTGGAGGAAATTGAAGCTCGATGATGATGAAGCATGACTAGGATGAATATTAGGAAGTAGATTGAATGATGAGGAAATGGTTTGGACAAATGGAGATGATGAAGCTATCAAGGAATGTTGTGAATGATGAGGACAAGAGATGTATGAGTGTGATGACTTGGATGGAAAGAAGATGTGACGTGGAAGTGATGTGGACAACTTGACTAAGAGGACCTAAACCAAGACTTGTTGTTGTTGTTTTTTAAATTTATTTTTGATTTTTTTTGGATTTTTGAAGTTTTATGATTTTTTTGGATTTTTTATGTTTTATGATGTTTTTGGATTTTATGTTTTACAATGTTTTTGGGTTTCTTAGGTTTTAAGATGCAAAAGCAAACAAGAAAATATGTACAAGGCAAGTTTAGATGGTGTTTGTCCCCTTTGAATAGGGAAGTTTTTGAACATTCAAGCACGTAGAACACACCAACAAACCTATAAGGTTGTAACTAGGATATACAAGGTTCAGCTAGAGGGTGTCCTCGATATACACAAGGTACATGAGGCCCAAGTCTATAGATGAAAGAAAATACTGCCCCATAGCCAGGGGGAGACAGTAACCCAAATCTCCTCCTTCACTTCCCAAAGGTATAAAGTTTTTTGGGGCTTAGCCAAGAGTGACAATATTATGCTTTCAAGAGAGGTGTCTTTCGATTGACCTCTTAATTTTTATACTCTTCCAGAACGCTGGAGTTGAGGTCGTCCCAAGGGGTGATGAAATCCCCAAGCAGGCCTCCTAAAAAAGAAAAACAAGACCACTTATTTCTTGTGCACCCAAGATCACCCAAAGGCACGAGGGGAGAGAATACGTAAGTGGCCTTGGGGTTCAAAAAGACACGCGTTCATTCCCAATGAAACTTTAGGTTTTGTAATCTATTTGAAGACACACATGTTTAAAGCATACAATGTTCTTTCCAATTTGAAATAGCGCCAACGTAAATGAAAAGCGAGCTCGTCAACAAGAAAGTAAATCAAGCATGTGCATAAGCAAAGTGTTGGAAATGAAATCAATTTCTCTTTAAGCATTCAAGATTGTGTGAGTTCGTTTTAAGTACCAATGCCAAATGTTTGCTAACCTAAGCATACATGTGCATTCCCTTAAGGCATTCAAGATTGAATTTGATTATTTTAGCATTTAACCATGCATTCAAAGATGAATGTTTATGCATACATGTTCATTCCAAAACAAAATTAAGGAAAAAACTTGCAAGAAATATGAGTAGTGAGAAAATATCCTTGCAAAAAGATAAGTTAGTGCATCAAAAATGTAGAGCAAACGTGAAACAACCCTGCAATGAAAAGGTTAGCACAAAGTTTGGTCTTTGACAGGAAAAATAGAGATATAAACAGCATCAAAATCTTATGAAACTAGAACCATGATGACAGACTCGGAATCATCTTTTCGGCAATATTTTGTTTTTCAAAAACAGAGCTCTTATGCTCAAGTTATAAGCAAAAACGTGAAAGTTGCTCCTTATGGTCTAAAAGAGCATGTGGACTACTGATGCAGTGCTAACATCAGCGACCTGCGAGGTTAAATTTCGATGGTTAGGAGAACATCAAGCAAAAAAAAAATCATTTTTTGAACATTTTTTTTTTAAAAAGAAATCATGAAGAGTTAGTTAAAAAGATAAAATTTAGTTTATTAAAAATTTGAAAAACAAAGTCCCCTTTACAATGCTTTACAAAGTCCCCTTTTTGGTGGTGGAGTGGCCACAGGGTTAGCCGCGGGCGGAGGTGGCGGGAGGCGGAGAGAGGCCGCAGCAACGGCAGTGGAGAGGTAGGCGAGAGTTGCAGGCACCGCACAGGGTAGGTTAAGCAGAGAGGAGGGTAGGGTAGCCGCGGCAGCGGCGGCAGTTGCAAAGCCGACAAAGGGGAGGTTGCATCGGGGTTTGAAGCGACGATAGCAGATGTTGGCACTGCGGCAGAGCGGGGGAGCAAGGCTCTTCAACGCTGGCCGTTGGGAGGGGGAGGGGGGAAGATGGCAGCGGAGGTGTCGGGTTACCAGTTTTGGCACAGGTTTTGGTTATGGCGACAGCGGCGAGAAGGATTGGTGGTGAGCGCAATGGAGCGTAGGGAGGAAGGGGGTCGCTCGACGGCGGGTTTTGACATGTAAAGAGGAAGCAGGGAGGTAACGACGGCGTGGCAGAGCAGAGGCGCCGCAGTGGGGTTTCGCACCGTGGCTGAGCAGAAGTGCAGAGGGGGAGAGTCACCGGGGAGCGGCCATGGGGGCGGCGCTCGCGGGCACCGCTCACCTGCACAAAAAAACAAAAAAAATGATTTTATTATTATTATTATTTTTTTTAAAATATTTATCCCTCCCACCTTATTTATTTATTTATTTATTTATTTTAAAAAAGTCTTCCCTCCTATCAATATGTAAATACAAATGATTTTTTTTTTTTTTAAATTTTGTATTTTTTATTTTAATTTTTTTTTTAGATTTTAGATTTTAGATTTAAACTAAACCCCTTATATTTTATTTAAACTAACATATATGAAACAAAATAAGACCCCCCCGACCCCCCCCTACTTTTTTTTTTTTTTTTTCAAACAATTTATATATTAACAAAAGAGGAGTTTTATTTTTTCCTAATAACAAGGAGTATATTCAACGTGTATGTACCTCCACAACTTAAAAATAGAGCAATAAGTAAAATATATAGTGTTTTATGTCAAAAGACTTCCCTTAGGTCCTCCAAATGCAATGATGGGCTCCTTGACTTGATTAGATGCTCCTCATGAAACTTGATCTCCAAATGCAAGTCTTCAACCTACAAGTTTGAACACTCACAAAACACTCAAAAACATATTACATGGTTCGTTCGAACCCATGAAGTGGGTCCCACTGGGCATGCCAAAAATGTGTTGCATAAAAATGTAACTAAAGGAAATGACACTAAGCAACTAATGTGCATTCCTACATTATCATGCAAAACCTCAAAATATGAAAGAAGACATGAACACAAAGACAACATGAAATTACAATGACTCAAACTACTAATACAAACCTCATGAAACCATCAAGTGTAGATGATTTTATTGCTCATGGGATGTGGTTGCTCACAAATCCAACAGCATAACAATGAGGCAGATAGTAGATTATTAAAAATGAGGAGAGGGCTCTCCTTTTATAGGAAAATGGATGCAATGGACGGCCATGATCGAATGCAAGATGGAGGGCTAGGATCCCTCAGGATTGATGAGGTGTCAATGAGGTGGAGGACAAGTAGACTCCACATGGATTAGGGTTTTGACCATTCAAAGGGGGAAAGATGCTCACACATGTGTGAGCAACCTTTGATGGTGACATGTCAATGATAGGTGTAAGAGCTGTGCAAGATCATGTTTCCTCACACATGTGTGAGACACCTTTGAAAGTGACATGATCAATGAGGTGTGAGAAGCATGGCTTCTCACACATGTGTGAGACAACTTGATTCTCCTGCAAGAGGACAAGTGTACAAGAGGCATGCAAGATATGAGGGATGAGGAAAGTGTGAACATCTCTCACACATGTGTAAGGATTCCTCACACATGTGTGAGAACACACTTAGGATCAAGAGGTGATTAGCTAGGATGATTATGCAAAGCAAGCATAATTAGGAAGTGGGTAGGTTTAGCATGATGGGTTAGGTAGATAGTGAGGTTAGATGAGGGTTAAATGTAGGAGCCATGTGCTCAAATAGGATTAAATGTAATATTTAATTCCTAGTGAGATTAGGAAAGGGAATTAATTAAGTAAATGACATACTTAATTAAAGTGAAAGAGTTAGGATGCAAGTGGGAATTGGTTAGGATTTAAATAAACCTTAGTTTATTTAAATCGGTAAGGAAAACATAATTAAATAAATGTGAAATTTATTTAATTAAGGTAGAGAAATTAAATAAATAATAAATATTTATTTAATTGGTCACGAAATGGGTTTTGGACAAATTTAGGTGTCTACAAGATGAATATGTTTAGCTAGCTATTTTAGTTTGCATGCAAATTGTAAGATGGATGTGTGGTGAATGAATTTATGGTTAAAGATTTGAAGGACTGATTCACACCCCCCCCTACCCCCCCCCCCCCCCCCCCCCCCCCCCAAGAGTTTACTTTCTCTATTGTATTTCCAACAATATTTGTACATTAATGAGATAAATTTATTTATTTATTTAATTTAAATTGATTTTCTCCATCGATTGAGTAACTTAGTAAATCAAATTTATTTCACTAATAATAATTGATCTCAACAAATAATAATAACTAATCTCAACAACTCATAATTAATCTTGGCTTTAACCCATTGCCCATCAAAAATTAAAATTAATCCACCCACTTCACCTTTTCCAAATAACTAAATAAATAATTTTTTAATTGTTTGATTAGTTATTAAGTTACATGACTAATCTTGACCTTGCACAGATTCATTGAAACTAGAAACTTTCCAAAAAAAAGTAAAAGAAACATTGCATCTGGGCATATGCACTGAGTTGTGGTGCCAAAAAGGTGACAAGTAGTTTTTTTTCCTATTTTAAATAGCGTGTACGTGCTATTTAAAACATAAAAAGTATATATGATGGGCTACAGACCCACATCCCATCATTTTCATTAGTATTTTCTTCTACTCCTATAGTGAGCAGCATGTACACGAGTTGAAAACTTAACATTTTCACCACCATTTGCCAAAATGCCTCCTCGTCGATAAAATCCAAGACCACAAGTGCACCCACGACAATGCCATAAGTGATATAAACCTAACTTTGCATTGTTTGATATGTTTTTCATATTGTTTTATAAGTTTTTTATATTGTTTTGTAGGGTTTTTACAAATTTCATTTAGATTTGTTTATTTATTTGGATTTCAATTGATTTTTTATCAGGAAATGTCCATAATAAACCAAAAAATCCACAAGAACATCAAAACCCTCAAGAACCTCAAAACCAAAACCCTCCTCAAGAAGAACAACAAATTTCACA
Organism: Cupressus sempervirens; assembly: GCA_028749045.1. Taxonomy (NCBI): domain Eukaryota; kingdom Viridiplantae; phylum Streptophyta; class Pinopsida; order Cupressales; family Cupressaceae; genus Cupressus; species Cupressus sempervirens. The sequence goes on along the minus strand of CM053792.1, from coordinate 946,979,922 downwards.
ACTCGAACCAATTGCAAGACCTCCACCAAGCACACAAGAAAATATAATAAATGAAATAGTGAGAGGCAAAATTGAATTAGAAAGACTCATTGCTCGGTTGAAAGATTTTGGACAAATCAATCCAATGAGGGCTCAACTAGCATCATCCCTCGAATCCATTAACACCCAGATAGCCTCAGTTAGTGGTCAGTTAGATATTTGGCGGGTTAAGAGGGATGAACAAAAGAGATTTTATGCAAATAAATTGTCATATGAAGATGTTAAAAAAAAAGAAATACCAAAAGGTAGTATATGTGCATTATTTAGAAAACTCAGTGAGAAAAATACTATTAGAGAGGGTAATAAACGATTCCCCATCCATTGATGCATACACAATGCTATTAGAAATAATTTTTGGGATAGATGGTGGATGGTTTTTGATGCCCCTCCTTGCAACAATCACAAGGTCCCCATGTATTTTTTGAAAAAATTATATTGTGAGTTTTTCCTTGGGGAGATCCCCAATTATTTTGATATATTAGACTCCCAGGGTAGAGGTGGGGGGTCATCATTTGAGAGGTCAAGAGCACATCGTGACCCTAATGTAGTTAGGGCACCTGTGGTCAAGCCACAGCATGAGCATGTGACTATTCTTTTAGTTGTGAAGGAAAATGTAGAGGCCAGCACTCTAGGGACCATTAATGCTTTGACAACGACCCTCATCAATTCCATGAGCCCATTAGTTGAGGGGGATCCTTCTGTGCATCGTGGTCACATGTGCACTTCATGCAGATCCCTATGCACATTTGGCACTCATACTGGAGATGGTATAGATGATGGGCTTGTCACCGATCAGTTCTTGAACGACACATTTGGCATTGACACACAATTAAATTATAATTATAATTTACTAATTTGATCACATTTCATATGTATAGTGAATGATTAATTAATTAGCATCTATTGACATTGTTCAAAATTTAGGGTCAGAGTGTTGTTGGGCCTAGCAGCAATCCTCCAGGCCCATTTTCTGTCCCTTCCACGAGTCCTGAGGTATGTATCGATTTAATCATTTTAATTAATACATATATTTATTACGTAATCATATTAAGGATTGACAAAAAAAATTATGCATGTGCATCGGTTCTCCACAGGACCCTCAACCTTTACCACAGACTCGGAGCATAGACATCATACGAGCTTCACAAAAGCACAGTTGTTTCATGTTAATTTAATTCATTTGATTATATTTATTTTATGTTTCATGTTAGATGTAACGTGTATTGTATGACATGCAGCTCATGATGTCAGACACAACTCCTCATCTGTGACAGTCTGTTGATAGTGGAGTGGCCGCAGTTGTGGCTAGCTCACAGCCACTGATAGAGGTATGAAAGAATTTTCTTTGTTTTAGTTGTTGTTTATAATAGTTAATCTCAAAATTTCTAATGTTAACCTTTGTTTATATATTACTATAGCTTTTATGGTTTTTACACAAGCAGTATGTATGTTAGGCCTACTGATACTCTTTTAATTATGGATCGAAACCTTGTTTTTGTTTTACTATGTGGTAAGGGGTAGTTTTGTTTAATGGTTATCTACTAATAGTAGGTTAGTTTTTTGTTAAAGGTTCAGCCCCCTAGTTTTGGCTACTTTTAATTCAAAAACTAGGAGTGAAGGTAGAAGTGGCAGTGAAAGAATTAGTTAAAGAAGAACTAGGAGCACATATTGAAGTTATAAGTAGAGAAGAAGTAGGAAAATCAAATAAAGGTATGAGGACTAAGAGTAGGAGATAATGAAATTAAAAGTAAAGATAGGAATATAAGATTAGTTGTATTCCAAGTTGATTGCAACTAGGAGTAGGACTTACAAGATGGAAGTTATATGTTTTCTATAAATAATAGTCAAGTTTAAAGATATAATTGGTGATTAGATATATTCACCTTGGTCTAGTAGAGTCATAAGTGTAGGAGAATTTGTGTTTTAAATTAATATTATTCATAGGCCAAAGTCAAATTTTTAACTTGATAATAGAACTAGGCACATCCTTAGGATTCAAAGAAACTATAGTTTTTGGAATCAACACCATCAACTCTCCTTCACTATTTCTTTGGAAAGAATGGAACTAGCATAACAAAATTCTACATTCTTTCATTCTCATCCTCCTCCTCCTCTCATACAAAATAAAATTGGATAAGATAACTTACTAGACTTTTGGATTCATGGCCCTTCTCTCTTCTTTTCATACTCTTATAGCTATGCTAGTGGGATAAATCATTGAGTATTTTCTTATCTTTTATTTTTGCTCTTTCTTTTCTCAAGTGACCACTTGAGCTTTTGCTATAGCTTTTACAGGATGATGCTTGAGATTGAGACATTTTCTTGAGTGAGGTCTCTTCAACTAGTTGACTTGGAATCTTAGTAAGCTTTAGGATTTTGTTGTTCTTTTATGTATCATTGTAAATGAATGTAATAGTTAGTATTCTTGGTTTGGGAGCTTTTGTCCTTCAACTTGGTGATATTTAATCTCCTTGTAGTTTTCCCAAAATCTTTACCTCTTTCTCTTTTTTTCTTCTACTTTATTGTGTGCATGAGGTGGACACATGCTTCCAATAAAGTGGGGACTACATGTATCATTTGAAAAAGTAAGAACACTTATTTGGTATTAATTTTAGCCCCATTTTAATATACATTATGGGTTCCTACATTGATTTCACACTCTCCTAACACTCATTGGACCTTCAAATTATTATTTAAGTCCTATATTGATTCATTTTCTTTAAAAACTCAAGGTTACCCTTCTCTATAAGTGTGCTTCTCTATTTCAACTTTAATAAAATAATTCCTTTCATTTATTGGACCTTATCTTACCATTTATGACATGTATTTTCTCTCTAAACCCAAAAATAAGTTGTTAGATCAAATTTCACACACTCTAAATATCTTGGACCCACAATCAAAACTTGGGTTGGAATTGGTGGGTATAAGATGACTTTGGTGATATTTACTTGGGTACAATATTTTTGTTGGTGATATGTGTATTTATAAGTAATTATATTTATTGAATTGTTGTAGGGTCTCGTCACGCCTGATCATCCACGAGCATTTGAGGTGAACTTACAGAGTGACTATTTGTTGGTGGTAAGAAAATAATTGATTTTGTGTGTACATATATTTGATTTCAACGTATAATAAATATTGATTCATATCTACTTTCTTTTTATCAGTTGGAGTTGGAGAAGAGCCTCAACAATTAGGTTGAGTGAGCATATCAGGAGGGCCCTGTCATCTCCACTGTCTCCCTCCACATGATGGCAAAGGACATCAAGAGACTTGTTTCCTTACCCTTGTGGGAAGGAAAAGATGTAGTTGATCTAGACATGTATATATATAGGCATCAGTGGACATATTCAATACATATTTGATGTATATGACATTCTATATTTGATGTATGACATTTATTTGATGTATGACATTATTTGACTTATGACTTTATTGGTTAATATATGATATGTTTGTTCATATATGACATATGATATGATATGTTTGTTCATGTTTGTTTATGTATGACATTAAATTAGATATGTTCGTGTATGACATTAAATTAGATATGTGCATGTATGAAATTAAGTTCAATACCTAATCTATTCAAAAAATTGATAGAATTTGGATTAACAATAAACTTTATCATTGTTTAAGCATAAGTTAATCATTTGCAATATGTCATCATCATATGATTTATGATCTTATAGTTTGAATTTTTGATACAATATTGATTGGTAATAGACTTTATCAGGCAATATTCATGGACCTCCTGGCAATTGGTCACCTAAATGAGAACCTTGAGATTTATTAGGAACTCGATTAAAGAAATCAGTAGTTTGAAATTACTCTATCCAACAAAATAGTGGTCTACAAATATTAGAGAGATAGACTTAATAGTTACCAAGTGGCCATCCAATTCCAAGTGTTGTGGATGTATCTCCATTCAAAGTTCAATCACATGTTAAATAATAGACATTTTAGGAGTAATAATAAGTTATCTAACCTTATTAACATTCTTTTGTATGAGTTCCAAGTAAGGTATCAAGAGTGCTTGAAATTCAAGACTTTTTCTTCTCATCTTGTCCATGTCTTTACTTAAATCAACCTGGATTAACTAAGGTACCTCAGTTAACTTAGAAACACTATTCTTTAAATCCTCATCAATATTTTTCAACTTTCTTTAAAATATATTGTGTCAAATGTAGTACATCACATAACTATTGGAGTAGGTGGATTGTCTCCTTAAGAATATTTTCTAGCTCGGTTGTAATACCACCAAGTTCAACTTGTTGAGTAGTAATGGACTCATTTAGTTTCTCCATAATCTTCTTCTCTATTCTTTTTTCTTCTAATTGTATCAAATTTTCATTAACATCAACATCAGGTGCATTTACCTATTTTACAAGTAAACTTAATTGATCAATCATTGGAGGTTTTTTATTGGCTGGTGCATCTAGAACAATTTGTAATAAGATGTCCTTCACATCTTATAATAATTGTTTGTACTTCACTTCCTATCTTTCTCTTTTGCATCTTTCCCCTTCACAATTCCCCATAATTTATCATAGCATCAGAATCCAATTTTGTATGATCATAGATTGAAAGTATGATAGCTTCATCTAATATTACGTTATCTCTTCTACTCTTTTTCATCTTTTTCTTGTCTTGTAATGTGATTGATGTTGTACTTGGTGATATAATTGGTTACACTAAATAGTTGATAATTTATATAAGGATTTAACTAATTCTAACTTGGTTGTGCATAAGGTGTCTATTAGTAAGTCATATTTTGCGAATAAGGACTCTAAGAATAATTTTGATACTTTGTTTAAAAGCTTTTCTCCACATCAAACTCCCATGCTTGATTCAATTCAAGTGTCTACTTGTAAGAGACAACAAAGCAAACCTAATGCTTAAAAGATTAAGGAGAAAATTGACCTTGGTATTCAAGCTACTCTGGAAAAAAATTTGATAGATAGAAAAAGGAAAAGGAGTGCAAAAGGCACTCCTTAGAAGAATGAGGGACCTTTTGTGAAGTGTCAGAAAAAAGATCTGCTCTCTAATCTAACTTGATGCGAGTGGTGCTGATGTAATTTTGCTTCAAAAAACAAAATTGTCTCAATAATCATATTCTTCTATAATTGCAAATTTGACTAAGTGGAACTCATTTCATGTTCATGTTGTAGGTGCTTTGGGTGGTTCATGTATTCTTTGGAACCATAAATCTTGCATTGCTATATATTCAATCTTTTCCTAACTAGTGGCAAGTAGTTGTTACTAATTTTGGTATGTCATTCACAGTGCTCAATATATATGGCCCTACTTCTACATGTGATGATAAGATAGAACTTTTGGATTCCTATTCTTAGGCTATTTCTAACATTCAAGATGATAAATTTATTGTGCTTGGGGATTTCAATGGCATTCTATCTCGAGATGAGAAAATTGAAGGTATATTCCCCCTCTTCATAAAATCATAAATTTTTTGATTTTGTGAATAATAACACCCTCATTGATATCCCTCCTTCTAATGGGGCATTTACATGGACCAATAAGGGACAAGAATTTCACCAAATTAAAAGACTTGATAGGTTTCTTATTTCTCATGATTGATTCCTTTCAAATATTAATATTAATTCAAAAATCCTCACTTTGGTATGTATCAATCACTTATTCATGATTCCAGTCTACCTCTGAGACTTAGGGTGTCCTCCAAGATCACCACATGGATTTATAGGATCTTTTTCAAGCAAAGATCCCCCAATCCTAAACCCTTCTCCACTATCTTGAGAAGTTTTCACTTCTAGCTACGTGCTAGGCTGCCATTCTCAATGAAGATCATTCAAAACCTTCAATCAAACTAGGTCTTCTTGACGAATCTTACCAACCACTTGTAGTATCATGGAAGGAGTCTCACACCCTTGCAATGTACTCCTTTATCATGTCAAAATAGGTTGCTGAAGCCTTCTTCTTCACCGATTTTACCAAATTGCTCCAAAATAGAGCTACAAGGAATCAAAGGACAACCTGCTGTCCTATCTTGTTTGTTGACCAAATGGATTGGTGGAGCACTGTCCTTTCACACAAAGAATCTCATTTAACTCCTCTTCCAACCTACTTCAGCAACCTGCAACAAAATCCACAATCTTGCAATGTAAAATGCTTATTTATGCAACTCTTCCCTAACCGAGCTTGCTTTGGCTCGCCTAGGGCAAGAGATTAAAAATGCTTGCCAACATTTTGAAGGGTCCTAATTTTTCCTACATATAGTACATTGAGTTTATTCACTATCCCCAAAAGGCTGTACAATTCCTACAGTGGGATAGTGAGTTATCTCATTTTCTTTACAAAGTGTTGTAAACTGGACAGCAAACTACCTAAAAACAAAAGATTTTTATAACTACCAAACAAAATTCTTTCAAGCCAAACTTCCTAAATAAAAATTGTTCTAAATCATGCCATATAACATATATCAGGTATAGCATGCAAAAAAAATGAAGTAAATCCTCAAAACTGAAAAAAACCAGTCTTTTTGCTCTCAAAATGCATGCTACAGCACTTGTTTTTTTCAAAATGACAACTTTTGTATTTACTTTAATGGTTTGAATCTATTCTTGAAACAAGTCATTTTCTGAATGTTTATTACTTCTTGGGGATCTAGTTTGACTCCTCAAATAATTGGTATCAAATCTAGTAGATCTATTGAGGGGTGCAAAATTAGTTACTTGTGTTGTAGATTGTTATATTGAGAAGATGCCTCCAAAAAATATATATATAGAAGGAGATACAAGAGCTGATATAAGCTACTAAAATAATGGATAGAGAGTTGAGGAAACGAAGAGAGTAAGATGTAATAAGGTAAAGAGAACTAAGACAAGTAAGCAAGTAAAATGCAACCATCTTGGAAATCTTAGAAGCTTTGGAAAGGATTCCTATGAGGGATGTGCATGAAGAAGAAAGTGATGCTTAAGCACTTGAGAATCCTCATGGAGAGGATGGAGGGGACTTAGATCTTGATGAAACAAGGATGATAAAGTTGTTGAAGATATTTCAATGTGGTAGAAGAAAGACAATAACTGATTTCCATATCTATCATGGCAAGATAGAGAGTGAAGAGGTTTTGCAGTTGATAGATTCCCAAGAGAACTATTATAATTATGGAGATATAAGTGAAATAAAATAAGGTAAAGCTATACAAAACATAGCTAAGAGGGAAAACATTGACATGGTGGAGTAGTGTAATGGAAAAGAGGTTTTGTAAGGGTGGAACAAACATGATCAAATGGTGAAGGATGTGCCTCTTCCATCAAATAATACAATCCAAAAATAGAGGATAAGGAATAACTTGAAAGAAAAGGAGATGGGTTTGATGACCTACATAAAGAAATTTCACAAGTTGAGCATAAGAGGTGGATTAGAGCATAAAGATGAAAATGTTGCAAGGTATGTTAATGGGCTCATATAAAACTTGCAAAATGAGATTACCTTGATTTTTCCTAAGACGCTTAGAGATAGTTTCCAATTGGCTATAAGTGCATAAGATATGTTCAATAGGAAGAAAGAGAGACAATAAGGTGGTAGAGGAAATGCAAATAGAGGAAGGGGAAGAAAAACCAGTAATATGGGAATAGGACAAGGAAGAAATGACAAGGGTAATGAACCTTTTTTTCTTATCAAAGAGGAGGCTATAGAGTTGGAGGAAGATTTTTTTTAGGTAGAGGAACATGGATGTTTACAGGAAGGGTAGGGAACACATCAATTAAGTGTCAATTAAATGATCAAGGTGAAAGGAAGATTAAGAAGAGGGTCAAGAAGTTAGAGCACATAGAGGTTCAGATCCTTATGTTTAACTAATTTTAGAGACTAAAGGATAAATGTTGATTTTTATAAGGGGAAAACAAAAAAAATGAAACCAAAGCTATTAATTTTTAGAGCACAATATAAGAGTCAAGATAAGTTGTGAATGACAAAAATTCATCTAGGTTCCAATGATAGTTTAGTTTCATATGAAATGGTGAACAATTTATATTTGGAACGGTCACCACACAATAGGCCGTATAGAGCATCACATGTAAGTAGTGATGATTTTCTTAAAAGATAGATGACTATGAGGTGACTATCCTGAATTGAATGACATCTCTAGGAATTGATTGGAATCTAGTTCTATATGATTGTGCTCTACTTTAAACAAATGGAAGTTCTGAGCATTGTAAATCTGTTTCAAGTCATTAGAATGTGACTTCTCAGAAGTATGTACTTATAACTATTTTAAACTATCTCAAACTCTTCATGAAAGCTATGACCCAAATGCATCACCATTGTGTTGAATCTTCTAATATATATCTCCATTAAAATATGTTTGCTGGTGTAAACCTATGAGGAATAGTTGGTCCCAATTCAGTTGTGTGTCAATATTAGGAATGTGACCAATTAATGTGACAACCTCATCATATGTCACTTAAACAAACTTGTGCATCAACTTTATTAGCCATCTTCTTTGGTGACCTACAAATGAAGAATTAACACAATAAAAAATCTAAGATAAGATTAAAAAAATGGGTCCTATTAAAGAATCTAATATAAATTCAAATAATGTATCTAGATTCTAAACAAATAAAAACTAAATCTCATCACTTACACATCATAATAATATGGTCCACCTTAGTCATGTGATAGTCTTTGGGAAGAGGTTGTAACATTGTATTTGGATCCAATTGATCACTTTTTATCTCTCTCCCTCTCTCCCTATTCAATCTAATGAGCCAACTAGATCTGCTCGACATTTTAATGTCTCAAGTATTGCCTCATGGTCTGATTCACAAACTTTCCAAAGAATCTTATTATGTGGTTTTCCACCATATTTTATCAAGTGGATATTTGATGCGACAACAAGGTTTGAATAATGAAGAATATTCCTCTCTGTTTGCTAATCCTCGAATAACCACAAGTTAGGATTCTTCATAGGATATCATCTAAGCCATGTGCCTATTACAACCACCGCACTGACATGGTACTCTAAACCTTCACCATCTATAACCGAGTGGGGTAAGTGCACAAAGTTGTGGTGCCAAAAGGGGGGTATAAGTGGACACCTTTTTCTTGAAATCAGCAAATTCTGGACTTCAACAAGAATTTGAAGATAGTTACGATCAAAATTTTAAGATATGACAAAAACAAAAGTCGTAGTCCTTTGAATCTAGTTTCTAAACTACTAATTTTTTTTCAAAATGGTTTAGTTTTAGGTCCTCAAAAAAGGGGGCCACAGAAAGTGGTACTATTTATTCCAAAAAAACATAACATAGTACAAAGTGTGGCCTCCCTAAAATTTTAACTTTTTTTTTGAAATTCTTTAATTGCTCTAGTCAAAAGTTACCTAACACTATGTAGTTTATCCCAGATTTTTCGGGTAATTTTATAATGTGTATTTTTTTTTAATGAATTTTTTAATTAGACCCATCCAAAAAATGTGAAATATCTGTGTGCTCCCCCTAGAAATGATTGAAAACTAATCTAAAATCAAAACTTCTTTTTTTCAAAGTGTGTAGAATGGAGTCTAGTTTCTAAAAAACTAAGTTGTTACAAAATTTGATGAATGAGCTAAAATCTATAGCCCAATTAGTACATGGTGGTTTTTGACAAAAAATGAACATACATTCAAAAGAAATTATAGATGAAAGACTTAAAATAGTTCAAATTAAAAATAAATTATATGGTTAGATAGCTAACACAAAGACCTATAATGTTATGTAACCTGATCTTATCGATACCCAACCACGAGGAATCTTGAAGGGGAGCACACAAGAAAAATCAATCATTTTTTGTATGTTTGCTGGAAAACACATCTCAGACCTATTTATAAACTCCAAACCTTTGGGTTGGATCTCCAAGGGAAAACCAAGCCTTAGGCTTGGTTTTAATGCAAAGCTTTGAATAGCGTGTGCACCCTATAGCACGCACACGCTATTAAAATGCTATTGAATTCGAGGTAGTGTGCACGCACTATAGTGCGCACACACTATTGAGACCTAAATTTCAAATCAAAACCAAGAGAGAGCTAGGGGGGTGGGGCGAGGGAATGGCTATTTGTGTGTGTGAGAGAGATAGAGAGTAAGTAGGGGATGGGAGAGGGGAGAGACAAAGTGAGAAAGAGTAGGGGTGGCAGAGAGAGTATAGGATGGGAGATAGAGGAAATGTGAGAGAGTAGGGGTGGCAAAGAGAGTACAAGATGCAAGAGAGAGGAAGTGTGAGAGAGAGAGTAGAGGTGGCAAAGAGAGAGTACGGGATGGGGGGGAGAGATTGAAAGTAGGGGATGTGAGAGAGAGTACAAGTTGGGAGAGAGGGATTGAGAGTAGGGGATGGGGGAGAGAGAGAGTAGGTGGTGGGAGACGGAGTGGGAGAGGAAGAGCGAGAGAGAGAAGGATGGGAGTGCATGTGTGTGAAAGAGAGAGAGTAAGGAATGGGAGAGGGTGAAGATAGAGTAGCTTGAGAGAGAGTAGGGGATGGAAGAGAGAGTAGGGGATGGAAGAGAGAGTAGGTGATGGGAGAGGGAGTGGGAGAGGGAGAGAGAGAGAGGGGGGATGGAAATGTGTAAGAGAGAAAGAGAGAGAGTGTGAAAATGTGAGAGAGGGTAGGGGGTAGCACAGAGAGAGTAGAGAGGGAGAGAGAGAGAGAGAGAGAGAGAGAGAGAGAGAGAGAGAGAGAGAGAGAGTAGGCAATGGGAGAGGGAGAGCAAGTGAGAGAAAAAGTAGAGTATGGGAGAGGAGAGAGGGGGGATGGGTGTGTGTGAAAGAGAGAGAGTAGGGAATGAGAGAGGGGAGAGAGAGATAGAGAGAGTAGGGGATGGGATAGAAAGAGAGTAGGCAATGGCAGAGGGAGTGGGAGAGGGAGAGAGAGGGTGGATGGAAGAGAAAGAGATTAGGCAATGGCAGAGGGAGTGGGAGAGGGAGAGAGAGGCGGAATGGAAGTGTGTGTAAGAGAGAAAGTAGGGGATGGGAGAGAGTGTGAGAGTGTGAGAGAGAGTAGGGGTGGCAAAGAGAGAGAGTGAGAGTAGGGGATGGGAGAGAGAGGGAGAGAGTGAGAGAGAGAGAGAGAGATAGTAGGCGATGGGAGAGGGAGTGGGAGGGAGAGAGAGAGGAGGAATGGAAGTGTGTAAGAGAGATAGAGTTGGGGATGGGAGAGAGTAGGCAATGGGAGAGGGAGTGAGAGAGAGAGAGAGGGGGGGGAATGGGATTGTGTATAAGAGAGATAGAGTAGGGGATGGGAGAGAGTGTGAGAGTTTGAGAGAGAGTAGGGGGTGGTAGAGAGAGCTTGTACAGGATGGGGGTGTGAGAGAGAGAGAGTAGGGGATGGGAAAGATTGTGAGAGAGAGTAGGGGATGGAAGAGAGAGAGTGAGAGTAGGGGATGGGAGAGAGAAAGTGAGAGTAGGGGATGGGAGAGAGAAAGTAAAGAGGGAAAGAGAGTACTTGAGAGAGAGAGAGATAGTAGGTGGTGCAAGAGGGAGTGGGAGAGGGAGAGAGAGGGGGGATGGGAGTGTGTGTGACAAATCTAGAGAGTAGGGGATGGGAGAGGAGAGAGAGAGGGGGGGATGGGAGTGTGTGTCTATGAAAGAGAGAGAGTAGGGGATGGGGGAGAGAAAGTAGGCAGTGGGAGAGGGAGTGGGAGAGGGAGAGAGAGAGGGAATGGGAATGTGTGTAAGAGAGACAGAGTAGGGGATGCGAGAGAGTGTGAGAGTGTGAGAGAGAGTAGGTGGTGGCGGAGAGAGCTCGTACGAGATGGGAGAGAGAGAGTGAGATTAGGGGATGGGAGTGTGAGAGGGAGTAGGGGATGGGAGAGAGAGAGAGTGAGAGTAAGGGATGGGATGGGAGAGAGAGAGAGAGAGTAGAGAGGGAGAGAGAGAACTTGAGAGAGAGAGATCTAGTAGGCGATAGGAGAGGGAGAGGGAGAGAGATAGGGGGGATGGGAGTGTGTGTGACAGATGTAGAGAGTAGGGGATGGGAGAGAAGAGAGTGGGGGGATAAGAGTGTGTGTGTCTGTGAAAGAGAGAGAGTAGGGGATGGGAGAGAGTGTGAGAGTGTGAGAGAGAGTAAGGGGTGGTAAAGAGAGAGTACGAGATGGGAGAGACAGAGTGAAAGGATGGGAGAGATAGAGTGAAAGGATGGGAGAGAGAGAGAGAGAGAGAGTAGGGGGCGGTAGAGAGAGAGAGTATGGGATGGGAGAGACAGAGTGAAAGGATGGGAGAGAGTGTGAGAGAGAGTAGGGGATGGGAGAGAGAGAGTAAGAGTAGGGGATGGGAGAGAGAGAGTAGAGAGGGAGAGAGAGAACTTGAGAGAGAGAGATAGTAGGTGACCTGGGAGAGGGAGTGGGAGAGGAGGAGAGAGATGGATGGGAGTGCGTGTGAAAAATCTAGAGAGTAGGGGATGAGAGAGAAGAGAGAGGGGGGATGGGAGTGTGAGTGTGTGTGTGTGTGTGTGTGTGTGTGTGTGTGTGTGTGTGTGTGTGTCTGTGAAAGAGAGAGAGTAGGGGATAGGAGAGAGTGTGAGAGTGTGAGAGAGAGTAGGGGGTGGCAAAGAGAGAGTACAAGATGGGAGAGATAGAGTGAAAGGATGGGAAAGAGTGTGAGAGAGAGTAGGAGGTGGCAGAGAGAGAGAGAGTACAAGATGAGAGAGACGGAGTGAAAGGATGAGAGAGAGTGTCAGAGAGAGTAGGGGATGGGAGAGAGTGTGAGAGAGAGTTGGGGATTGGAGAGAGAGAGAGAGAGTAAGAGTAGGGGATGGGAGAGAGAGAGAGTAGAGAGGGAGAGAGAGAACTTGAGAGAGAGAGATAGTAGGTGGTGGGAGAGGGAGTGGGAGAGGAGGAGAGAGAGGGATGGGAGTGCATGTGAGCGATCTAGAGAGTAAGGGATGGGAGAGGGGAGAGAGAGAGGGGGATGGGAGTGTGTATCTACAAAAGAGAGAGTTTATGGGATGGGAGAGGGGAGAGAGAGAGTAGCCCGAGAGAGAGAGAGAGAGAGAGAGAGAGTAGAGGATGGGAGAGAGGGGCGGATGGGAGTGTGTGTAAGAGAGAGTAGTGGATGGGAGAGAGTGTGAGACAGAGTGGCAGAGAGAGAGAATGGGATGCGGGAGAGAGAGAGAGAGTGAGAGTAGGGGATGGGAGAGAGTGTGAGAGAGAGAGTAGGGGATGGGAGAGAGTGTGAGAGAGTAGGGAGAGGGAGATAGAGAGAGGGGGATAGGAGTGCATGTGACAAATCTAGAGAGTAGGGATGGGAGAGAAGAGAGAGGGGGGATGGGAGTGTGTGTGTGTGTGTGTGTGTGTGTGTTTGTGTGTGTTTGTGTGTGTCTCTGAAAGAGAGAGAGTAGGGGATGGGAGAGAGTGTGAGAGTGTGAGAGAGAGTAGGGGGTGGCAAAGAGAGAGTACAAGATGGGAGAGACAAAGTGAAAGGATGGGAAAGAGTGTGAGAGAGAGTAGGAGGTGGCAGAGAGAGAGAGAGAGTACGAGATGAGAGAGACGGAGTGAAAGGATGAGAGAGTTTGAGAGAGAGTTGGGGATGGGAGAGAGTGTGAGAGAGAGTTAGGGATTGGAGAGAGAGAGAGAGAGAGTAAGAGTAGGGGATGGGAGAGAGAGAGTAGAGAGGGAGAGAGAGAGAAAGTAGGTGGTGGGAGAGGGGAGAGAGAGAGAGAGAGAGAGAGAGAGAGAGAGCAGCCCAAGAGAGAGAGAGTAGCGGATGGGAGAGAGGGGCGGATGGGAGTGTGTGTAAGAGAGAGTAGGGGATGGGAGAGAGTGTGAGAGAGAGTAGGAGGTGGCAGAGAGAGAGAATGGGATGGGAGAGAGAGTGAGAGTGAGAGTAGGGTATGGGAGAGAGTGTGTGAGAGAGAGTAGGGGATGGGAGAGAGAGAGTAGAGAGTAGGGGATGGGAGAGGAGAGAGAGAGGGGGATGGGAGTGTGTATCTGTAAAAGAGAGAGCTTAGGGGATGGGAGAGAGAGAGAGTAGCAGATGTGAGAGTGTGAGAGAGAGTAGGGAGATGGGGGAGGGAGAGAGAGAGTAAGAAGTGGGAGAGGGAGGATGGGATTGTGTGTGAGAGATCTAAAGAGTAGGGGATGGGAGAGGAGAGAGGGTGAGAGAGATAGAGAGAGTAGGCAGTGGGAGAGGGAGAGTGAGAGAGAGTAAAGGATGGGAGAGGGGAGAGAGAGAGTGTGTAGGGGATGGGAGAGGGGAGAGAGAGTAGCAAGAGAGAGAGAGAGTAGGGAGAGAGAGAGAGAGAGTAGGGAGGGTGGAGAGTGATGTGTTCTCACATAGTGCGTACGCGCTATGTGAAATTACCTAAAAATGGTCAAAAAGCAACTTTGGGGCCCGTTTCATTCATTTTTTGCTTTTTTTTTGTTCTGCACTCTGTTATCCCAACAAAAATCGTGGGTTTCAACATAGCAAACACTCTTTCAAGGTGGAAAACACTATTTCAAGCTAACAAACACTATTTCAAGGTGGCAAACACTTTTGGAAGCTAGCAAACACCAAATTCAATCATTGGATACATGATTTGAAGACTTTTTGAATATTCCTTGTATAGAAAAGGTTAGTGCAATCTATTTTAAATATTGTTTGTTGATATATAGATACAAATTTGATTATAATTTGACATGTTGTTTAATATATAGTGAATTCATTGAAATTTGTATGTTTCAATGAAATGTTATTTCGAAATGGTTAGAAATTTGACAAGTCATTTTATATATATATATTGTGTATTCATTCAAATAATTATAATTTTTATATGTATTTGAATAATTTGTAATTTACACATTTTAAGTAATTCAAATGTTTGAATAATTTGACATGTAGAAATCATCATCATGCCAAGGAAGAAACCAAAAAATCAAAAAAATGAAGATAGGGAGAGAGATTTGGCAATTAAAAGAGATAAAATGAAATTACTACGTGAGCAAAGAAAATTGCAAAGCAATAATGAAGAATTGACTTTCAAAGAGGATCAAGAACCACCGGTACCAAGAAACAAAGAGGAAGAATTGGAAATACAAAGAGAACGAATGAGACTGTTATGCTCAAGAAGACAATTGAATTGTGAAGCTACACCATCTTCTAATGTTGGAGTCATATCGTCCACTACACTATCTTCCAATGTTAAAGTCATATTGTCCTCTCATGTTGAAGAGACACCGATTTGTAGATCCGGCGATATACACACTCCATCATGTCATGTTGAAGGCACAACATCAACACATCAAGTAGGTGATATTCCATCTTTTGCATCTTATTGCCAAGGCACATCATCTTCGGTTCAAGGTACGTAATACACTCAACCTTATGTTGATGTTCAAAATGTTGAGAGAATTGAAGAGATTATAACACCTTCTAGAATTCATTTTAGAAGACCAAAATATTTGATTGATATTGATAGTAACATTTTGAAATCAATGCCTGACAAGATTAGCAAGCGCACTTGTCAAAAAAAAGTTAATCGTATGTGGAGATTATTTTTTGATGAATTAAATATTACAGGTCAATGCCAATTATTTGTTGAAATGATGAGGAATTTAAAATTTAGGCCTATCATGAAGATTCTTGGGCTAAGAATGATAGATGATTCAAATGAAAAAAATATTGTAAAGAATCTAATGAATGCTTATGACAAAGTGGGTTCTAAATCATGCACCAAAGATAGTAATATCGCAAGACGAGTACTTACATCAACAATAGTAAGTAGCCAAATGAAGAAAGCTTGACTCATGAGAAAGACAAGAAAAACATTAAAAATTGGTAGAGGTACTCTAAGGAGAGCCATGCTAAGGCGTGAGAGATTGGAAGATCCAACAAAAAATGAGTTATGGACATTTAGCGGTAGACTACCGCGAATGGATAAAGAAATTAGTAAAGCCTTGAAATCATTGATCGAAGATTTTTGGAAAAATAACACACGTGTTTCCCCTAATCAAAGAGATGTTGTAAGAAGGAGGATTGGTAGCCAAAATCGCGAGCCACATGCGAACCATTTTTTGGACACAACTCAGACACAATTTTTTGCAAAATTTATTGGTATGTATCCTCAAATTCGAATAGGTCAAAGATTTTTTGAGATGGGTAAACCTTTTTATGTGAAGATAAATCACACACGCACAACTTGTTGTTGTAGGATACATATTGAATTTTCAAACCATTTTGATGTTTTTAGGCATATATGCGTAATTTTGCATTCTCAGTTTGTTTTGCAGGATTGTGACATAAATGAGCCACCAAGATCTTCAAGGGAATTCATATCCAACATTTTATGTGAAATAAGGGACGGCCAAAAATTTTACAAGACATCATGCTTGGATGGTACATGCTTATTTTGTGGTTCTTTGCAACTTTTCTCAACTTGTCAACATATGGATAGTACACATGCAATTGGAAATGAAATAGTAGATTACGGAAAATTTAAGACAGTGACATATGCTCTAAAAGATGGGAAACATGGTAAAAGATGTGATTTAGTCATTGAAAAGATTCTAGTGTATGAGTTCATGAAGATTTTTCGTGAAAACATTATTTGCGAGTATGCAAGGCATACCCATAGAGCTCGATGGCTGGATTTACAATTCAAGTTGTGCAAGGATACGTTTCCACTGGATACCATTGTTTTGGTTGTAGATTTCGCAGAGAACTACACACTACAACCACAAAATGAGGTGCAAGCAAAGTATTATACTTCTCAACAGGTTTCCATATTTTTTCTCATAACATTCATGCATTCACCTACAAGTACAGAGGATGGCAGGAAGATTTTGAGGGAGTACCATTTTTACATCAGCGATGATCGATCACATTCTACGGAGTTCGTACATGATTTTTTTCAACTATTTTATGGAGATTTGGCTAACAGGGTCATCACATATCATCAGCACATTATTTGGTCAGACAATTGTGCATCTCAATTCAAGAATGCACGGATGTTCTATTGGTTGAGCAGGATGCACAAGTTGTGTAGAATTCAATACATGTGGAATTTCACAGAGGCTGGTCATGGAAAGGGAGAGCATGATGGTGCAGGTGCATGCATCAAAAGAGCCTTAGCTCGTGAAGAACTAAAGTACAAAGATGGAGCAATATTGACAGATGCAAAATCCATCATCCAATGGTGTAACGCTACAATGGGTCCAGGTAAGGAAGGTGAGTCTACGGTTCGTAGATTTTTTTGGTTGATAGATAATACTAACATTGCACCATATCAGGATTTTTGCACACTAACAGGATCCAGTGAGTTGCACTCTTTTAAAAGCTCTGATGCAGGTTCATGGAGTATCCACACACGAAAAATGGCATGCTATTGTCCATCATGTGCAAAGGAAAATTGGGATGACTGTGAGTCAACTGAATGGGTGGATAAATGGGATATACGGGTTTTGGACCCAATTGACACCTATCGTCCCCCACAAGCACTGGAAATGGTACAGATGGAATCGTCTATTGACTTTGACCACTTGTTTGATCTAGTGCAACCTGGTAATATATATATTTATATATCTTTATAATTTCAATATGTAACTTTATAACTTTTACGCAAGTATTTTCTGAATTAATGATCGCATTTTGTACATTTGTCACTGCAAGCCATGTTTTTGTTGTTATTGCACCTAAAGACAATGAAGAAGGGACAGATTATTATTTGTGTTGTTGTGTTCAAGCCAAACAAAAATTGGATCACTCGGTTATAGATGGTGAAGGTTTAGAGTACCATGTCGGTGTAGTGGTTGTAACCAGCACATGGCTTAGACGATATTCTATGAAGAACCCTAACTTGTGGTTATTCGAGGATTGGCAAACAAAGAGGAAGATTCTTCATTATTCAAATCTTGTTGTCGCATCAAATGTCCACTTGATAAAATATGGTGGAAAACCACATAATAAGAATCTTTGGAAAGTTCGCGAGTCAGACCACGAGGCAATACTTGAGACATTAAAATGTCGAGCAGATCCAGTTGGCTCATTAGATTGAATACAGAGAGATGGAGAGAGAGAGAGAAAGAGTGATCAACTGGATCCAAATACATTGTTGCAACCTCTTTCCCAAGACTGTCCACATGACTAAGGTGGACTGTATTGTTATGATGCATAAGTGATGAGATTTAGTTTAAATCATAGATTTTATGTTTTGATTTGTTTAGAATCTAGATTTTATGTTTTGATGTCTCCAATTTTTTTAAAGCTAGAACAATATTTTTCATATTTTCTTATTGTGACAATATTTTTCTTTCATTGCATGTTTTCTTGGATGACAGGAGGGAGAGAAGAAAAATAAGTAGATTTCCAAACAGCCAGCCACCCTTCTTCATGTAATTTATTCATTTTAGGTAAAAGTCCCATTTCCTTTGTTTGGCTTTGGTATTTGGTTATTTAAAGTCATTATTCTAGTTGGACCTTCGTATGTTTGAATTTGGGATTGTTTAGATTCTATTTGTTATGATTATACTGAATTATTAATTCTATGATGTTTCTATTATTTAATTATTTAAAATAAATTAAAAATTTTTGTATAAAATTATTATTTTTTATTTCTATCTATTTGTTATGATTATTTCTATTATTTAAAATAAATTAATTCTATAATATCTCTATGATGAACTATTTATATTTCTAAACTTTACATATTTTAAATTAGATATCTCTCGACTTAATTTACCAAAAAAATTAATTAAAATTTTAGGTATGCTAGTAGTACACCATGACCAACAATCAAACTATTATAACAATACAAATACATTTAAATAGTAATGTAAGAATGGTTTAGTTCACATAAAAAATAAGTCTATCTTAGATATTCTAAATACATCACAAAACTTTATCGCTTCAAAAAAATTGGAATTTCTCCCATCTACTTGAGTTCCCATCAATTGTCCATAAAACTGGGAAAGGGAAAAGGTGCTATGCTCCCAATCCCAACATCCTCCTATCCACTACTAGGAGATGTGTGTAATGTAGGATTCAGCTCCATCAACTTAGTCATTTTTTTCACTAGTTGATTGGGACTCTCACCATTTGATGCCAACTATGGTGACACTGCTTGGGGTTACACTTATTAAGTAAGAATATTTCCTAATCTAGGGATTAGAGCATTGAACATATCAGAATGTGATTTATGCTATGGGAGAAGAGGTATGTTGGGCATTAGCCTCAAATATTTCTTCATGTAAAAGTATATCAGAATATTTCCTTCATGTAAAGTGCATTAGCCTCAAATAACTTCTTAGTCTCTCTTGTTCCTTAGAATTTTGTATCCTTTTCTTTGGTAGCTATAGGAATCTACTGGGTAAACCACTATGTTGTTTTCTATCTAGTGGCATGTAACGTATAAAATCAACATCTCCATCATAGTCATTTTGGGCCTGGGTATCAAAAAATTGTTAACTATTTATTTCATCATGGTTGCCACCATTTTCAAAGCATTAGATGACGTCCTTGGGGTCAACATGTGGTGGGGATGGAATTAAAATGGAAACATTTTCATCCCCACAAGTATTTGGTACCCAAGGTTTGTGACAACCTCCTACAACCAGTCTGGTTATGAATCTTGCATTAGCAAGCTTAATCTAATATCAATGTTTGTTGTATGCTCAAGGTTTTATCTCCTATAATAGTCCACTAGCTGGTTCAGGTTTTCTGGTTGGGTATTTTTAGGTGCAATTGTACCTAGTCCCTTCATATTTTGTCCATAACTCCTCAACAAATTGTTAATTGGTTCATCTAATAAGCCATTGATTTTTAGGAAGGATTCAATAGTGATTTCCTCCCCCTCGCTTTACAACTCATCAATATTTGCATCATCTACAGTAGTTGTTTCTTCTGATCCACTACTTGTGGGTTGTGGTTTAGATCCCTATTTTCCATCCTCATCAACAATGAAGCACTTTCTTGGGCCTATATCATTCACTAAAACCTCCCTATTCAAAGACCATATCCCTATCCTATGGAAACCACTCATTATATTATCGGGTGTAAGTGCCAAATTGGAGGCTTTGCTGGATAACATTCCTAACTCCTCACAACCAATATTGATTTGAGGGTTCCTAGCCAACCACACATTCCAAATATTTTTTAAGTAAGATTTTAATGGTGAGAAAAAACTAACATCCAATGATTGACACCTATAGATGGTATACGCTACAAGTGACACACAATCTATGCCCAACTTCTTTGCTTTATCAATTATTTTCCATGTCATATGGATTCCATGATCATCAAATACTAGAAGACACCTTTTTGAGAGAAACACCCCACATGGAATTGTTCTTACAAAATGGTCTAGCCAATTCAAGAATAATTATTTCATCATCCATCCATGTACTTGGACTGCCATGCAGGCCTTGAGATCATAATTGAAAATGTAGTTTTTTATATGTCTCTTAGCCTTGAACAAATAAAAATTGGAATTCTCTAACCAACAGTAATGTAAGGAGACCCACCCTGCTAATGCCCAAACTAACCAATGACTTCTTCTTATCCTATAGGGTTTCTTCCTGACCCTATTCCCAAGAGGATATCTCCCAACTATCCCCTTCCCTAGGATCTATGCACACCAATTGACTATGTCAACTTCAATCACCCCAATATTCAAATGAAGGCATTTTCTCTCTACTAGGAAAAATTGGGCACAAACCCCAATGCAATATGTAGGGTTATTATATGGTCCTCAACTTGATATTTCCAAACTCTCCTAATCATCACAAGACTCCACTCACCAACCCAAATCATAGATGTCCTTTTCTTTCTTACTTGACCTACTAGGTCTAGAGCCCCAATTAGGCCAAAATTTTCAAACTCACTAGGTGCTCTTGCACCATTCTCCCCATGTGACAAAGAACTCATGGTGGATAAATCTGAAGGAATTTTATAGGAATACCTTTCTTTCCAAAATCACTCTCATCTATCCATGTTACTTTAGATTCTGGTTGATCCTTCCATTTGATAAGATGCTCCATATAGGTGCCATGACAAGTCTTCTTCTTGATTCTTGAATCCATAACCTTTTCAGCTTTTGGCTGAGATTATAATGGGATAGTGATTTCTTCAACCTTTGATTTTGTTTGTCCTTCTATGAATGTAGGCCCTTTATATTGAACTTAGTCCTTGACATTAAAGATAAGGTAAATTTCCAAGTTTGGTGGGAGTTCTATTTTTTCGGCATTAGAACCATAATTTGCAAGTACCTTACAAGGTCCTATCCTATGCATTTGTAGCTTGGTTGGAACACCCTATGCAAGTACCAAAACTTGTCCTTGGCATCATATCATGGCCTCAACACCTTGGATGATCTCAAAACATCTCATCTAACATGTTCCAACTCCTTGCACACTCTCAGCAACTCATCTCTTACACTTTCTCAATTTTGCCTCTTCTAGGCTTGTTCCAACTAGCCCTTGCCAGTCACTAATTTGTTGTTTTCTCCAAAATTTTCCACAGAACTTCCTAAAATATTGGGTGATTAAAATACCCTTTTCCTCACTCTAAAATATACTCCAAAACCAACTACACTTGTTTTGTAAAATATCACTCAAAACTGGCTATTTCAATCTGCCAACTAGGCCTAGTTTGAGGCCATTTACAAAGCAACTCACAATCCCTTGACTTTTGGAACTCCCATGACCCAAAAAAGTCTTAAGACACGACTCAAATGCAAGGATTCTTCTTTTTTTTGGTCTCATGATCAACTTTACAATGGTTTTTACAAAACCCTCCTTTCTAGCCCCTTTACCCTAGGGCTTTCTAGAACTCTTACTTTGCAACGTCTCTAGAACCCCAAAATGGTTCAAACACCTTCACTTTGGTTATATTAGATGACTTCAAACATAAAATGCAACTCTTGTTTGGAGAAAACACTAAATCCACCTTGGGAGCAATCACATACCCCTTTTTATGCACTCAAATTTTAGGGAAAACTATGCAAATACTTCTTAAATGGTTTCAACACTCAACTTTTCAGATGGAAATGGTTATTATAGACTCAAAACAACAAGAAAAATTCCAAACTTGAGGTTTCTCAACACTCAACAATCAAATTTCAAAACTGTTACCAGCACTTACTACTAGGACAATTTCTAGTTTTAACGGTCAAACTCCCAAACCATACAAAGGACCCCACGTTGTTTTTGCATTTTTAAACACTCTTTTTGGAGACCTAAAATAACCTCTCTCACTTTTTGGAGATCACACTTCGTTTTCATTTTACGACGCCATCTCGGGTGATGTTGAAACTTGCAATGTCAGCTAGTACAAAGTTGCCAACTGCCAAATCTCTCTCACCTTTCCTCGTGGGATCAAACTGTCTACTCTGTTAGCTCTGTGTGGCTGGGTAAACCCTATCCCCAACCTCATCCTATCCCCTTCAGTGCTTGAACATTCTCAGGCACGCCAATTCAGAATGTCCCCAAGGGTTACTAAATGCCATAGGGCTGCAATCTTTGATGGGGCATATCTCAAAGCTCGTGTGAGGTATGGATGCGATTCTAGTTCCTACAGGACTGTGTTGCAGATACATACAATAACCTCTCTCACTTTTTGGAGATCACACTCCATTTTTGTTTTACAATGCCATCTCGGGTGATGCTTAAACTTGCAGTGTGGGCTAGTACAAAGTTGCCAACTGCCAAATCTCTCTCACCTTTTGTCGCGGGATCGAACTGTCTACTCTATTAGCTCTGAGTGGCCGAGTAAACCCTATCCCCAACCTCATCCTGTCCCCTTCAGTGCTCAAACATTCTCAGGCATGCCAATCTGGAATGTCCCCAAGGGTCACTAAATGCCATAGGGCTACGATCTTTGATGGGGCATATCTCGGAGCTCGTGCAAGGTATGGATGCGATTCTAGTTCCTACAGGACCATTTTGCAGAGACCTACAATAACCTCTCTCTCTTTTAGGAGATCACATTCTTTTTTCATTTTACAATGCCATCTCGGGTGATGCTGAAACTTGTAGTGTTGGCCAGTACAAAGTTGCTAACTGCCAAATCTCTCTCATCTTTCGTCGTGGGATCAAACTGTCTACTCCACTAGCTCTAGGTGGCTGGGTAAACCCTATCCTCAACCTTTTCTTGTCCCCTTCAATGCTTGAACATTCTCAGGCACGCCGAACCCGAATGTCCCTAAGGGTCACTAAATGCCACAGGGCTGCAATTTTTGACAGGGCATATCTCGGAGCTCATGCAAGATATGGATGAGATTCCAATTCCTACAGGACCATGTTGTAGAGACCTACAATAACCTCTCTCACTTTTTGGAGATCACATTCTATTTTCATTCTACAATGCCATCTCGGGTGATGCTGAAACTTGTAGTGTTCACCAGTACAAAGTTTCCAATTGCCAAATCTCTCTCATCTTTCGTCATGGGATCAAACTGTCTGCTCCATTAGCTTCGGGTGGCCGGGTAAACCCTATCCCCAACCTCTTCCTATCCCCTTCAGTGCTCGAACGTTCTCAGGCACGCTGAACCAGAATGTCCCTAAGGGTCACTAAATGCCATAGGGCTGTGATCTTTGATGGGGCATATCTCGGAGCTCGTGCAAGGTATGGATGCGATTCTAGTTCCTATAGGACCATGTTGCAGAGGCCTACAATAAACTCTCTCACTTTTGGAAATCACATTCCATTTTCATTTTACAATGCCATCTCGGGTGATGCTGAAACTTGTAGTGTTGGCCAGTACAAAGTTGCCAACTGCTAAATCTCTCTCATCTTTCATCGTGGGATCAAACTGTCTGCTCCATTAGCTCTGGGTGGCTAGGTAAACCTTATCCCCAACCTTGTCTTGTCCCCTTCATTGATCGAACGTTCTCAGGCACGCCAAACCAGAATGTCCCTAAGGGTCACTGAATGCCACAGGGCTACGATCTTTGACGGGGCATATCTCGGAGCTCATGCGAGATATGGATGAGATTCCAATTCCTATAGGACTATGCTGCAGAGACCTACAATAACCTCTCTCACTTTTTGGAGATCACATTCCATTTTCATTCTACAATGCCATCTCAGGTGATGCTAAAACTTGTAGTGTTGGCCAGTACAAAGTTGCCAACTGCCCAAATCTCTCTCATCTTTCGTCGTGGGATCAAACTGTCTGCTCCATTAGCTTCGGGTGACTGGTTAAACCCTATCCCCAACCTCTTCCTATCCCCTTCAGTGCTCGAACGTTCTCAGGCACGCTAAACCAGAATGTCCCTAAGGGTCACTAAATGCCACAGGGTTGTGATCTTTAACGGGGCATATCTATGGGCTCTCAATACTTCGACTATACTTTAAGTCAACGATTATCAATATGTGAAAAAATGGAACTCGTTGTATTTTGAAAAACTGAGAAGATGGCCTTGCCCTTCCGCAGGAGTTTCAGAAATGGGAGACATTAGGTAAGAGAGTGAAAATGTTACTATCGCTTCAACGCACATGACGCAATTGGAAATGTAAATTTTGATGGTAATCATTTTGTGATAAGGGAGAGACAATGGATGATCATTGTTACTATCTCTTTAGTAGTGGAATTTTGTTTTCTCTTGAATTTGGTGGTGGGGGATTAGTGGTAAGTCTCCTTGGATATTCCTTCTTATGATGTTAGTGACAAGTGTTGCTCTTTGAAAACACTTGTACAATCTTTTTTAAATTATTAGATAAAAACATAGAATTGTAAGTATTAATCATGATTAGCCTTTAGTTCCTAGAAGATCTTTATTTCCCCATCAATGCATTTAGAAAGTTAAGTTTTAAGAAGATCATAAATAGAAAAAATTAGAGAAGCGATTTAAACATTTATATTGATTGGAAACATGTGAGTCTTGAGTTTCCTCTACCTTTTAAAGAACGTTCCTTAGCTAACAGACCTAATTCCACATTCCATAAGACTGTCATTGTGCTAAAGATTTAGGAAACCAACTGCTCTAAGATAAAGCTTCCCGGTCAATAATAATCTAGCCTATTGAGGAACATAATACTTCTCAATTAAACTTGTGTTAATTCAGTATTAATTTTGTAATTAACTACAATTTCGGTATCTGTGTACAGGGGGTGACTAAGAAAACTATTTGAGGTCCAATTTGAAAATATATTTGTAAGGATCTCGACCAAGGTTCACAACTTCGATGATTAATACATTCATTCAGGCTAGAACCTCACTACAAAAAAATAATATATATAAAAGGTAGTGAATAATGTCATGTCTAGACCCAAATCAACCAATGAAAGTCAAATTAGCATAATGTGGAACAACAATGTATGCATTGAGTGGGTTGTCATAAAAAAGCTTCATAATAAAATTCATGTCTAGAATTAAAAGACCTTAAAGAACATTTATGCTTGTAACACAAATGGCCATTCAAAACTAAATATGATTACAATATGTGAAATAGCATTACAAGAACTTGTAATGCTCTTGTGAACATCATGTTAATTCTTGTAAGAATCCCTAAGATGCTTGTTATACTCAAAATTTTGTTGAAATTGAATTAATTTTTATCCTTTCGGTTAATTGGCTTAGGGTGATATATGCTTCTTGGATGGAATAATGAGTTCGTGATTAACTCTGTATTAAGATTCATAGCATCTTCTAGTTATTTGCAAAGGAAATTTATAAATTACTTGCTAATGTCATATGGCTTGCTTGAGAAAGATGTATGTGTTCTTATTGATGGGTACTAATGACTATCCACATTTAGTTCTTCAATATCCTATTTGACAAGCTTTCCATAGACATTTCTTTGCCATACTAAGTATTTTTGAAAACATATTTGAGTAGAAGGACTACAGTAGATACTACATGATGTTTTAACAAATAAAGTAATGGGTTAAAGACTATTATTTCCAAGGTATTATGTCATAGTATTTTAATTGTAATGATCTTAGACTAATGATATTCTTGAAGGTAACTTCGACATGCAGCAAGAAAGACAACCTACAGCCAAGGCTATATTGTGCCTACAACCAAAGCCATAAATGCTCACAGCCAAAGCCACTAGTGCACATAGCCAGACCCATGGATGCTTATAGCCAAAGTTACAAGTGTTTGCAGCCAAAGCCATGAGTACATGAAGTTGATGATCACAATTGTTTACAACTATTCACCAGAAACAACTTCTTTGCAGTTTTTGAGAAATACTAATAAAGAAAAAAAGAACATCTACTAGTCGGTAGACATAATGGCAACTCTCTAGCAATTGAATTTAATTTCATACATGCACATATCTAATTTAATGTCATACATGAACATATCTAATTTAATGTCATACATGAACAAACATATAATATAAAATGATAACCAATAATGTCATATACATTAACAAACACATAATATATTATGATAACCAATAATGTCGTATATGAACAAACATATCATATATTAACCAATAATGTCATACATCAAATATAGAATGTCATTTGTACATCAAATGTGTATTGAATATGTCTCTCAGATGTCTATATATATACATGGGGAAGGAAACAAGTCTCTATATATATGTATCAAATATCTCAACTACATCTTTTCCTTCCCACGAGGGGAAGGAAACAAGTCTCTCGACATCCTCTGCCGTCGTGTGGAGGGAGACAGTGGAGATGACGGGGCCCTCCTGACATGCTCACTTAACCTCTTGTTGAGGCTCTTCTCCAGGTCCAACTGATACAAAGAAAGTAGATATGAATCAATATTTATTATACGTTGAAATCAAATATATGTACTCACAAAATCAATTATTTTCTTACCGCCAACAAATAGTCACTCTGTAAGTCCACCTCAAATGCTCATGGACGATCAAGCGTGACAAGACCCTACAAAAATTCAATAAATATAATCACTTATAAATAAAATTAGAAATTTTGAGATTAACTATTATAAACAAAAACTAAAATGAAGAAAATTCTTTCATACCTCCGTCAGTAGCTGTGAGCTAGCCACAGCTGCGGCCACTCCACTATCAACAAACTGTCGCAGATGAGGAGGTGTGTCCAACATCATGAGCTGCATGTCATACAATACACGTTATATCTAACATGAAACATGGAATAAATATAATCAAATGAATTAAATTAACATGAAACAACTATACCTGTGTGAAGCTCATATGATGTCTCTGCTTTGCGTCTGTGGTAAAGGTTGAGGGTCCTGTGGAGAACTGATGCACATGCATATTTTTTTTGGTCAATCCTTAATATGATTACATAATAAATATATGTATTAATTAAAATGATTAAATTGATACATACCTCAGGACTCGTCGAAGGGACAAAAAATGGGCCTGGAGGATTGTTGCTAGGCCCAGGAACACTTTGACCCTAAATTTTGAACAATGTCAATAAATCCTAATTAATTAATCATTTACTATACGTATGAAATGTGATCAAATTATTAATTTACCTGTGTGTCAATGCCAAATGTCTCATTCAGGAACTGATCGGTGACAAGCCCATCACCTGCACCATCTCCGACATGAGTGCCAAATGTGCATAGGGATCCGCATGAAGTGCACATGTGACCACGGCCTATAGAAGGCTCCCCCTCAACTAATGGGCTCATGGAATGGATGAGGGTCTGTGTCAAAGCATTAATGGTCCATAGAATGCTGGCCTCTACATGTTCCTTCACAACTGAAGGAATAATCACATGCTCGCACTGTGGATGGACCACGGCTGCCCTAACTACATTAGGGTCACGACGTGCTCCTGGCCTCTCAAATGATGACCCCCCACCTCTACCCTGGGAGTCTAACATATCAAAATAATTGGGGATCTCCCCAAGGACAAACTCACAATATAATTTCTTCAAAATATACATGGGGACCTCGTGATTGTTGCAAGGAGGGGCATCAAAAACCATCCACCATCTATCCCAAAAATTATTTCTAATAGCATCATGTATGCACCAAAGGATGGGGAATCGTTTAGTACCCTCTATAACAGTATTTTTCTCACCGGGTTTTCTAAATAATGCACATATACTACCTTTTGGTATTTCCTTTTTTCTAACATCTTCATATGACAATTTATTTGCATAAAATCTTTTTTGTTCATCCCTCTTAGCCTGCCAAATATCTAACTGACCACTAACTGAGGCTATCTAAGTGTTAATGGATTCGAGGGATGATGCCAATTGAGCCCTCATTGGATTGGTTTGTCTGAATTCTTTCAACCGAGCAATGATTCTTTCTAATTCAGTTTTGCCTCTCTCTATTTCATTTCTTATATTTTCTTGTGTGCCTGGTGGAGGTCTTGCAATTGGTTCAGGTTGTGGAATTTGTTCTTCTTCTTGAGGAGGGTTTTGGTTTTGGGGTTCTTGAGGGTTTTGATGTTCTTGTGGATTTTCTGGTTGATTATGAACATTTCCTGATAAAAAATCAATTGAAATTCAAATAAATAAACAAATCTAAATGAAATTTGTAAAAACCCTACAAAAGAATATAAAAAACTTACAAAACAATATGAAAAATATATCAAACAATGCAAAGTTAGGTTTATATCACTTACGGTGTCGTCGTGGGTGCGCTTGTGGTCTTGGATTTTCTCGACGAGGAGGCATTTTGGAAAATGGTGGTGCAAATGTTGAGTCTTCAACTCGCATATGCGCTGCTCGCTATAGGAGTAGAAGAAAATGCTAATGAAAATGATGGGTTGTGGGTTTGCAGCCCATCATATATACTTTTTATTTTTTTAAAGTGTGTACGCGCTTTTAAAAATAGGAAAAAAAAATTTCCTTGTCACCTTTTTGGCACCACAACTTGGTGCATATGCCCAGTGATCCAATTTTTTTTTGGCTTCAACACAATGACCCAAATAATAATCTGTCCCTTCTTCATTGTCTTCAAGTGCAATAACAGCAAAAACATGGCCTGCAGTGACAAATGTACAAAATGTGGTCATTAATTCAAAAAACACTTGGGTAAAAGTTATAAAGTTACATATTGAAATTACAGAGATATATATATATATATATATATTACCAGGTTGCACTAGATCTAACAAGTGGTCAAAGTCAATAGACGAATATATCTCTACCATTTCCAGTGCTTGTGGGGGACGATAGGTGTCAATTGGGTCCAACACCCATATATCCGATTTGTCCACCCATTCAGTTGTCTCACAGTCATCCCAATTTTCCTCTACACATGATGGACAATAGCATGCCATTTTTTGTGTGTGGATACTCCAGGAACTCGCATCAGAGCTTCTAAAAGAGTGTAACTCACTAGATCCTGTTAGTGTGCAACAATCTTGATATAGTGCAATGTTAGTATTATCTATCCACCAAAAAAATCTACGAACTGTAGACTCACCTTCCTTACCTGGACCCATTGTAGCGTTACACCATTGGACAATGGATTTTGCATCTATCAATATTGCTCCATCTTTGTACTTTAGTTCTTCATGAGCCAAGGCTCTTTCAATACATGTGCCTGCACCATTGTGTTCTTCCTTACCATGACCAGCTCTATGAAATTCTACATATATTGAATTCTACACAACCTATGCATCCTTCTCAACCAATAGAACATCTGTACATTCTTGAATTGAGATGCACAATTGTCTGACCAAATAATGTGCTGACGATATGATATGCCCCTATTAGCCAAATCTCCATAAAATAGTTGAAAACAACCATGTATGAACTCCATAGAATGTGATTGATCATCCTTGATGTAAAAATAGTACTCCCTCAAAATCTTCCTATCATCCTCTGTACTTGTAGGTGAATGCATTAATGTTAAGTGAACAAATATGGAAACCTGTTGAGATGTATAATACTTTTCTTGCACCTCATTTTGTGGTTTTAGTGTGTAGTTCCCTACAAAATCTACAACTGAAACAATGGTATCCAATGGAAACGTATCCTTGCACAACTTGAATTGCAAATCCAACCATCGAGCTCTATGGGTATGCCTTGCATACTCGTAAATAATCTTTTCACGAAAAATCTTCATAAACTCATACACTAGAATCTTTTCAATGACTAGATCACATCTTTACCATGTTTCCCATCTTTTAGAGCATATGTCATTGTCTTGAATTTTCCTTAATCTACTATTTCATTTCTAATTGCATGCATACTATCCACATGTTGATAAGTTGATAAAAGTTGCAAAGAACCACAAAATAAGCATGTACCATCCAAGCATGATGTCTTGTAAAATTTTTGGTCGTCCCCTATTTCACATAAAATGTTGGATATGAATTCCCTTGAAGACCTTGGTGGCTCTTTTATGTCGCAATCGTGCAAAACAAACTGAGAATGCAAAACTACGCATATATGCCTAAAAACATCAAAATAGTTAGAAAAATCAATATGTATCCTACAACACCAAGTTGTGCGTGTGTGATTTATCTTCACATAAAAAATTTTACCCATCTCTAAAAATCTTTGACTTATTCAAATTTGAGGATACATACCAATAAATTTTGCAAAGAATTGTGTCTGAGTTGAGTCCAAAAAATGTTTCGCATGTGGCTCATGATTTCGGCTACCAATCCTCCTTCTTACAACATCTCTTTGATTAGGAGAAAATGTGTATTATTTTTCCAAAAATCTTCAATCAATGATTTCAAGGCCTCGCTAATTTTTTTATCCTTTCGCGGTAGTCTACCGCTAAATGTCCATAACTCATTTTTTGTTGGATCTTCTAATCTCTCACGCCTTAGCATGGCTCTCCTTAGGGTACCTCTACCATTTTTTAATTTTTTGCTTGTCTTTCTCATGAGTCGAGCTTTCTTCATTTGGCTACTTACTATTGTCAATGTGAGTACTCTTCTTGTGATATTACTATCTTTGGTGCGTGATTTAGAACCCACTTTTTCATAAGCACTCATTATATTCTTTACAATATTTCTTTCATTTGAATCATCCATCGTTCTTAGCCCAAGAATCTTCATGATAGGCCTAAATTTCAAATTTATCATCATTTCAACAAATAATTTGCATTGACCTGTAATATTTAATTCTTCAAAAAATAATCTCCACATACTATTAACTTTTCTTTGACAAGTACACTTGCTAATCTTGTCAGGCATTGTTTTCAAAATGTTAGTATCAATATCAATCAAATATTTTGGTCTTCTAAAATGAATTTAGAAGGTGTTCTAATCTCTTCAATTCTTTCAACATTTTGAACATCAATATAAGGTTGAGTGTATTGCATACCTTGAACCGAAGATGATGTGCCTTTGCAATAAGATGTAAAAGATGGAGTATCACCTACTTGATGTGTTGATGTTGTGATTTCAACATGACATGATGGAGTGTGTATATTGCCGGATCTACAAATCAGCGTCTCTTCTACATGAGAGGATGATATGCCTTCAACATTGGAAGATGGTACTTCAACATTGGAAGATGGTGTAGTGGACGATATGACTCCAACATTGGAGGATGGTGTAGCTTCACAATTCAATTGTCTTCTTGAGCGTAACAATCTCATTTGTTCTCTTTGTCTTTCTAATTCTTCCTCTTTGTTTCTTTGTACTAGTGGTTCTTGATCCTCTTCAAAAGTCAATTCTTCATTATTGCTTTGTAATTTTCTTTGTTCACGTAGTAATTTCATTTTATCTCTTTTAATTGCCAAATCTCTCTCCCTCTCTTCATTTGTTTGAATCTTTGGTTTCTTCCTTGGCATGATGATAATTTCTACATGTCAAATTATTCAAACATCCAAATTACTTAAAATGTGTAAATTACAAATTATTCAATTACATATAAGAATTATAATTATTTGAATGATTACACAATATATATCAAATGACTTGTCAAATTTCTAAACATTCCAAAATAACATTTCATTCAAACATACAATTTTCAATGAATTCACTATATATTAAATAACATGTCAAATTATAATCAAATTTGTATCTATATATTGACAAACAATATTTAAAATGGATTGCACTAACCTTTTTTATACAAGAAATATTCAAAAAGTCTTCAAATCACATATCCAATGATTGAATTTGGTATTTGCTAACTTCCAAAAGTGTTGAAATAGTGTTTGCTATGTTGAAACCTATGATTTCTATCAGAATAACAGAGTGCATAACAGACCAAAAGCAAGAAATGGATGAAATAGGCCCCAAGGTTGGTTTTTTACCATTTTTAGGTATTTGAGATAGTGTGTATGCACTATAGCACGTACATACTACAAAGCGCATAAGCACTATGTGAAATCACATCACTCCCCATCCTCCCTACTCCCCATCCTCCCTACTCTCACTCCCATCCCCTCCCTCTCTCTCTTCCTACTCTCTCTCCCCTCTCCCATCCTTTACTCTCTCTCACTCTCCCTCTCCCACCACCTACTCTACCTCTCTCACCCTCTCTCCTCTCCCATCCCTAACTCTTTAGATCTCTCACACACTCTCTTATCCCCCCTATCTCTCTCCCTCTCCCTCTCCTACTACCTACTTTCTCTCCCCCATCTCCTACTCTCTCCTCTCCCATCCCCTACTTTGTCTCTCTTACACACATTCCCATTCCCCCTATCTCTCTCCCTCTCCCTCTCCCTCTCCTACTGCTTACTATCTCTCTCTCTTAATTTCTCTCTCTCCCTCTCTACTCTCTCTCTCCCATCTTGTATGAGCTCTCTCTACCACCACCTACTCACTCTCACACTCTCTCTCATTCCCTACTCTGTCTCTCTTACACACACACTCCCATTACCCCTCTCTCTCTCCCTCTGCCACTCCCTCTCCCACCACCTACTTTCTCTCCCCCATTCCCTTCTCTCTCTGTCCTCTCCCATCCCCTACTCTCTCACACTCACACTGTCTTCCATCCCCTACTCTATCTCTCACACACACACACTCTCATCCCCCCTCTCTCTCTCCCTCTCCCACCGCCTACTTTATCTCCCCCATCCCCTGCTCTCTCTCCTCTCACATCCCCTACTCTCTCACACTCACACTCTCTCCCATCCCCTACTCTGTCTCTCTCACACACACACTCACATCCCCCCTCTCTCTGTCCCTCTCCCACTGCCTACTTTCTCTCCCCCATCGTTGTACTCTCTCTTTGCCACCCCCTACTCTCACACTCTCACACTCTCTCCCATCCCCTACTCTCTCTCTTTCATAGATACACATACTCTTATCCCCCCACTCTCTCCCTCTCCCTCTCCCACTCCCTCTCCTATCGCCTACTATCTCTCTCTCTCAAGTTCTCTTTCTTCCTCTCTACTCTCTCTCTCTCCCATCCCTTACTCTCACTCTCTCTCCCATCCCCTACTATGTCTCTCTTACACACACACTTCCATACCCCCTCTCTCTTTCCCTCTCCCACCACTTACTTTCTCTCCCCCATTGCCATACTCTCTCTTTGCCACCCCCTACTCTCACACTCTCTCCCATCCCCTACTCTCTCTCTTTCATAGATACACACACTCTTATCCCCCCACTCTCTCCCTCTCGCTCTCCCACTCCCTCTCCTACCACCTACTATCTCTCTCTCTCTCTCAAGTTCTCTTTCTTCCTCTCTACTCTCTCTCTCTCTCCCATCCCTTACTCTCACTCTCTCTCCCATCCCTTACTCTCACTCTCTCTCCCATCCCCTACTATGTCTCTCTTACACACACACTCCCATCCCCCATCTCTCTTTCCCTCTTCCACCGCTTACTTTATCTCCCCCATTGTTGTACTCTCTCTCTCTGCCAGCCCCTACTCTCACACTCTCACACTCTCTCCCATCCCCTACTCTCTCTCTTTCATAGATGCACGCACTCTTATCCTCCCAATATTCTTCTCTCCCATCCCCTACTCTCTACATCTGTCACACACACTCCCATTCCCCCTCTCTCTCTCTCCCTCTCCCTCTCCCACTCCCTCTCCCACCACCTACTTTCTCTCCCCCATCCCCTACTCTCTCTCTCCTCTCCCATCCTCTACTCTCTCACACTCTCTCCCATCTCCTACTCTATCTCTCTTACACACACACACTCCCATCCCCCCTCTCTCTTTCCCTCTCCCATAGCCTACTTTCTCTCCTCCATCATTGTACTCTCTCTCTGCCACCCCCTACTCTCACACTCTCTCCCATCCCCTACTCTCTCTCTTTTAGAGATACACGCACTCTTATCCCCCCACTCTTCTTCTCTCCCATTCCCTACTCTCTACATTTTTCACACACACTACCATCCCCCCTATCTCTCTCCCTCTCCCTCTCCCACTCCCTCTCCTACCGCCTACTATCTCTCTCTCTCAAGTTCTCTTTCTTTCTCTCTACTCTCTCTCTCTCTCTCTCTCTCTCTCTCTCTCTCTCTCTCTCTCTCTCTCTCTTCCATCCCTTACTATCACTCTCTCTCTCCTATCCCCTACTCTCTCTCATGCTCTCCCATCCCATAATCTCTCTCTCTCTCTCTCTCTCTCTCTCTCTCTCTCTCTCTCTCTCTCTCTCTCTCTCTCACACACACACACACACACACATCTTGCATGATCTCTCTTTGCCACCACCTACTCTCTCTCACACTCTCACACTCTCTCCCATCCTCTACTCTATCTCTCTTACACACACACTCCCATCCTCCCTCTCTCTCCTCTCCCATTCCCTACTCTCTAGATTTGTCACACACTCCCATCCCCCTCTCTCTCCCTCTCCCACTCCCTCTTACACTGCCTACTATCTCTCTCTCTCTCAAGTACTCTCTCTCCCTCTCTACTTTCTCTCTCCCATCCCCTACTCTCACTCTCTCTCTCTTCCATCCCCTACTCTCTCTCTCTCTCTCTCTCTCTCTCTCTCTCTCTCTCTCTCTCTCTCTCTCTCTCACCCCCATCCTGTACAAGCTCTCTCTGCCACCTCCTACTTTCTCTCAAACTCTCACACTCTCTCCCATCTCTTACTCTATCTCTCTTATAAATAAATATGCATTCCCATTCCCCCCCTCTCTCTCTCGCAGTCCCTATCCCACTACCTACTCTATCTCTCTTACATGCTTCCATTCCACCTCTCTCTCCCTCCCACTCCCTTTCCCACTGCCTACTATCTCTCTCTCTCTCACTCTCTCCCTCTCTCTCCCATCCCTCTACCATTGCCTACTCTCTCTATCTCTATCTCTCCCTTCTCTCATTCTCTACTCTCTCTCTCTTTCACACACACACACCCATTCCCCCTCTCTCCTCTTCCATCCCCTACTTTTTCTCTCACTCGCTCTCCCTCTCCCACTGCCTACTCTCTCTCTCTCTCTCTCTCTATCTCTCTCTCTCTCTCTCTCTCTCTCTCTCTCTCTCTCTCTCTCTCCCCCTCTACTCTTTCTTACATTTTCACACTCTCTCCTATCCCCTACTCTCTCTCTCTCTCTCTTTCTCTCTTACACACATTTCTATCCCCCCTTTCTCTCCCTCTCCCACTCTCTCTTCCATCCCCTACTCTCTCTCGAGCTACTTTGTCTTCCCCCTCTCCCATTCCATACTCTCTCTCTTTCACGCACATGCACTCCCATCCTCCTCTCTCCCACTCCGTCTCCCATCACCTACTCTCTCTCTCCCAACCTATACTCTCTCACACACTTCCTCTCTCTCCCATCCCCTACTTTAAATCTCTTTCCCCCATCCCGCACTTTCTCTTTTCCACCCTTATACTCTCTCACACTTCCTCTCTCTTGCATCTTGTACTCTCTCTCCCATCCTATACTCTCTTTGCCACCCCTACTCTCTCTCCCATCTTATACTCTCTTTGCCACCCCTACTCTTTCTCACTTTCTCTCTCCCCTCTCCCATCCCTACTTTCTCTCTATCTCTCTCTCACACACACATGGCCATTCCCTTATTCCCCCCCCCCCCCCCAACCTAGTTCTCTTATGCAATTTAGGTCTTAATAGTGCATGTGCACTATAGCGCACACGTGCTACTGAGAAATCATTTTTTAGATAGCGTGTGTGCACTATAGCGCGTGTGCACTATAGGGCGCACGCGCTACTGAAAGCTTATTTAAACCCAAGCCTAAGGCTTGGTTTTTCCTTGGAGATCCAACCCAAAGGTTTGGAGTTTATGAATAGGTCTGAGATGTGTTTTCCAGCAAATATACCAAAAATTATTGTTTTTTATTGTGTGCTCCCCTTCAAGATTCCTCATGGTTGGGTATCGATAAGATCAGGTTACATAGCATTACAGGTCTTTGTGTTAACTATCTAACCATATAATTTATTTTTAATTTGAACTATTTCAAACCTTTCATCTATAATTTCTTTTGAATGTATGTTCATTTTTTGTCAAAAACCATCATGTACTAATTGGGCTATAGATTTTAGCTCGTTCATTGAATTTTGCAACAACTTAGTTTTTTAGAAACTAGACTCCATTCTACACACTTTGAAAAAAAAAAGTTTTGATTTTAGATTAGTTTTCAATTATTTCTAGGGGGAGCACACAGATATTTCACGTTTTTGGGATGTGTCTAGTTAAAAAAATTATTTTAAAAAAAGTACACATTATAAAATTATCCAAAAAAACTAGGATAAACTACATAGTGTTAAGTAACTTTTGACCAAAGCAATTAAAGAATTTCAAAAAAAAAGTTAAAATTTTAGGAGGGCCACACTTTGTACTATGTTATGTTTTTTTGGAATAAACAGTACCACTTTTTGTGGCCCCCTTTTTTGAGGACCTAAAACTAAACCATTTTGAAAAAAAATTAGTAGTTTAGAAACTAGATTCAAAGGACTACAACTTTTTTTTTTTTCATATCTTAAAATTTTTAGTGTAACTATCTTCAAATTCTTGTTGAAGTTCAAAATTTATAGATTTCAGGAAAAAGGTGTCCACTTATACCCCCCTTTTGGCACCAGAACTTTGTTCACTTACCCATCTTGTATATTTCTATATAGATAGCTCAAATTTATAAACTATCCATCCTTGGGATTATTTTAGGTAAGAGATCTCATTTATGCAAACCACTTTTATTTCATAGGCTATGTGATTTTCTTTTTGGTGGTCACATATTGTTCCCATAGAATTCTAACGGAAGTGAGGTAGGTTTCTTGTGCTACAAACATTACTACATTATAAACTTTTGTAGAGTATTTTTGTGGGTTACATCCCCACTATGTTTTTTTTCTCAATATGATTTCCAAACTAAATAAATACTTGGTTTTATGGTGTTGTGGATGTTTGTTTTATGATTTTGTACATTACTTTTTATCTTATGCTATCTATATTGAAGAATCAAGTCTTTATGATTAAAAATTGCAAAACACTAATTCAATGCTCTCCCCCCGCTAGTACTAACAAACCCACTATCTAAGGGTAAAATTCCCAAGAGAAAATAGGATTCTTCAATAATAGCTCACTAACCAAGAGGATTATAAAATTGAGAAGCACAAAGACCATACCGTAAAGGTACAAGGCTAATCAAACAACTACATAACAATATGTAATCTAGAACATTTAATGAAAAATAGCATATGAATAGAATTATAATACTTTGAAGACAAAGAAAATAAAGTAAGATCTTATAAAATACCAATGTATAATATTTTGACATGTTGCTTCAATCTTCTCTTTGAAACTACACACAAGCTGGATGAGGAAAAATGTTGTAGTTGTTGTCTAGAGGGATACCAAATTGAAAACCCTTTTTTTTTTCTTTCCATCTCCATAAATAAACAAGATGGATATTTATTCATTTAAAAGTGATAATAGATAAATATTCAAGGATTTAACACTATTGATATTTTTTAACAAAAAAAAAGTGAGAAAGATTGTAAGGGTGGAAAGGTCTCCTCTTCAACTCCAATAAGTTGGAGCTAATGGGGAAAAAGATAAGTTCAAGAATTCCTATGAGAGATGCAACTTGAACATTGATGGCAATGCCAATTTGATGGACAAAACATAACAATATATATTGTGCGGATGAAAAAGAAGAAAATGAAGTACTAAGAGAATGTGGGAGAAACCAAGAAGTTCAAAATTGGCATAAAGAGAGAAATAATTTTGCAAAAGACACTACAAAAAAAATAGAGCAAAATGAGAAGCATAAAATGAAACTAAAAGAATTAAAACATTGGTGGGCTATAAGATGATGGGCTAGCTTGGTTGACCTTGATAGAATGAACCATGGAGTTCTCAATATCAATTTAGTGTTGTACTAGAAGTTAATTGGAAGATGAGAGAGGTGATTCCAAACTTATATATTAAATCTAAGGACTTTGCAAAACTATTAGAAGAAAAAACCCATTAATTTGAAAAGAAGTATACTAGTTCCAAAATCAAGAATGATGCTCAAGGACAAGATTTTAACAAAATGAAAAATCAAAAGAAACAACAAAGAAGTAGATAAAATAAAAATGGACTTAAATTTTACCTCATGTGATAGTCCTCCATTACTAATAAATTCAATATTTTAGATTACTAAGCCAAGGGAAATATCTACAAGTCTGTAAAAGAATCTCCTTAGAGAAAAGATCTAGATTCTTTTTTATAAAACTACATCCCCCAAATGTACCATATGTATAAAATGTGCACATAAAAGAAATATCTGAAACTTAGGGTTGAAGATGGGAAATATTATAAACAATGTTGTTTAGAGGGAGAGAAGAAACATACTATAAAGATGAAGAGAACATAGCATGTACATAATATTTATTTTGTATTGAGGTAGTAATGCTAGTTGAGAGAGTAGTGGTGGGAAAGGCACCACCAACATAGACAGTAGGGATATTGTGGGAGATGAGACGAGGTGCCTCCAAGACTATGAAACATATAAAATTGGAGTTATGATTTAAAGGAGAAAATGGACCATTAGATATCACGAAAGAGAGAGTGAAAGGAGAAGCGTGATTAGGAAAATTAACATAAGAAGTAGCACTTACTAAATCTGAACCCATGTCAACAATATCAATAGCATATCCATAAACAACTAAATCACCTAGCACTAAGAATAAAAATATTAGCAACTAGTTTCTAGAGGTAGACCAAACAAGTATAAGTCTTATAGCAGAAGATGCAATACAAACAAAGGGCGTGATAAATCATATTCAAACATTGTGAGATTTTTGCAATATATAATAGTTTTTCAATACAAAGAAAAAAATATAAACTTTGTCTTTAATATTTATCTATTATTTTATTTTTTTGCAAAAAGAGGGGTAAAAATTTATTAAGACAGAAAGGAATACAACAAGGAGAGCTCAACAAGGAGCTCGATCCTGAGCAACAAGATCATCAAATTCTTGCACCATCTCAAAGGACAGTTGCCTCCTATCCCTAATATTCCAACCTGGATCATGACTAGATGCCCATTTGGCTAAACAATTAGCAGTTCTATTCCATTCACGAGGAATATACGTGAACCTAATGAACTGAAAAGAGGAAGAGAAGAAAAGAATCTGCTTAACAACAATGGCCAGCTGCCAACTAACATCCTCAAGCTCTTGCGAAGAAAGCATGTTCACCACCACTTGGGAATCAGACTCACAGATAATCTTACTCCATCCCCACAAGCAACACTGTTCCACAGCATATAAAATAGCCTAAGCTTCCATGAGATTGTTAGTATAATCACCCTTATGAAATGAGAAGAAAAATTTAACATCCCCAGAACTACAACGAGCCACTCTGCCAATACCAGTCGGACCAGGATTCCCACGGGAAGAGCCATCAATGTTAATTTTCAGAACTCCACAAGGAGGAGGAGTTCAGTGCCCATCCCGGTTAACCCGACCCTTCCTTTGATGGTGAAGCTGCCTGGACATAGAAGGAAACCTATGAGTTGCAGCCCCATCCTGCAGATGAAAATTGAGGCGATTATAGATAGCAAGATCAATCGGATCCACACCCCCATCAAGCTCACACTTCACAAGAATAGTTTCCTGAAGAGAATGTGATATTTTCCACCAAAGATGCAGAACACCAAGCCGAACATCTTGGAATATGCGACAATTCCTCTCCAACCAGATATGCCAAAGCATGAAAGATGGGCCAGCAATCCAAGCAGCATGGAGAAAAGAAGACTTGGAGGGAGCAGTACCCAAGCAGGCCCAGAACTCATGCAAAGAGGAAGCATGCCGACAAGAGCAACTCCAAGCGTGCCACCAAAGGTGCCATATCTGAGTAGAATAGGAGCAATGGAAGAATAGATGGGAGACAGACTCCTCTCCATTACCACACAAAACACAATAAGAGGGGCCCTGAAATCCATGTTTACAAAGATTATCCCAGGTAAGACAATGGTTGTGAGCCACTAGCCACATGAAAAAATTGCACTTGGACCAAGAAACTTTATTCCAAACTTGCTTCCACCAAGGGACCTCAGCATCCCCAAATAATTGTCTAGTTATCTCCTGATACCCAGCAGAGACATGATATTTACCAGACAAGGTACCGCCCCAACCCAAAACATCTGGACCAAGCAAAGAAGAACACTCTCTAGAGGCTAGAATTTGAGAAAGCTCCTGACGATCCATGTCTGTACCTCTAGGAGGCCAATCAGAAGAATGCTTCCATCTGTAACCAACAACAGGTC
Source organism: Cupressus sempervirens (assembly GCA_028749045.1). Lineage (NCBI taxonomy): Eukaryota > Viridiplantae > Streptophyta > Pinopsida > Cupressales > Cupressaceae > Cupressus > Cupressus sempervirens. The sequence goes on along the minus strand of CM053792.1, from coordinate 946,939,449 downwards.
CCAATTGATAAGGAGTCTTGTAATGAGCCACTTTATCCCATCCAGCGGCAAGAAAAGAGTCACAAAGAGGCTGAAGATGAGGGTATATGAATAAATCTATTATTATTTTTAATTAAATTATAGATAATTTTATATCATTCACAAAATACTTATGTTACTTATATATGGAAGCATAAGCTTAAGGCTGAAATCTTTTGAGTTGAGAGCCAAGAGCTCAAAGACATTTATTCAGCTAAACATATTAGGATCACAATCAAATCATTTAAAACTAAAAGATTTGAAAGAAAAGAAGTATGAAGATAATTTAAGACTCTTGTTCCTTAGTCCCTTGAGCTATTCAATAAGGTAAAGATTTCTGAAATTATCAATTCATTTATAAATCCATAGAGACTTTAAAAGGGTTTTTTTTTTTTTTTTTTTTTATTACTTTCCACTACCAAATATAAAGATCATGAAGAACAAGTGCTGAAAATTTTCAAAAAAATCTATTGTATTTTTTATTTTTTGATTAGTCCCTTGAACTATTCAATACATAAACATTATTGAAATCATTAATTTGTTCATTCAATCCCAGCCCCATTCATATAATAATATGACCTTACCCTAGACAAAACTTAACCCTTGATAAATTCTTTAAAGCCATACAACTTCATAAAAAGGGATCTATTTATCTATTTTTTATTTTAGACCATAGCTAAGCTCTATACATTTAAATGTATAGAGACTTAAAAAGGTTTTTTTTTTAATTCTGCTTTCCACTACCAAATCTAAAGATCATGCCTGAAAATTTGAGAAAATTCTATTATATTTTCAGTTTTTTAAAAATTTGATCAACCATAAATTTTATATATGAAAGATGGATTATTTTATGCTATACCACTTTTACCCTCCTTTCCTCCAGAAAACCCAAATACGTACAAGGAGAAAGTATAACCCTAGAAACAAAAGAAGCTGGGAAATAGTTAACCCGCTCTAGTTAAGTTAGGATCACATTCTGCCACGGTGTATACAGATGAACATAAATAGCTTGTTTCCATTTCATTCAATGCGATGTTTCTTATCATCACTGGAAAAGCTTTATTCAACGCGGTTCGTCTATGTCCACCCAGATCCAAAAACTTTTTATAAAAATCCATTTTCATTAATGCTGACATCGCAGATTTCCAATGCTTTTCAATCTTTGCTCAGTCCTCCTGTACAATGTTCACAATAACAATATATAGATATTAATGATCTTCAGAGAGAAATGATTATGTTTCCTTTTGAATTGCTGTATTCTGCAATTAATTGGCTTCGGCTTGAAATTTTTCACTGGATTCCGTCCACAGCGATTTTCATTTATTGCACCTCCTCTGTGGATCTTGTATATTATTTAAGCTTCTCTGATTGGCAATAAATCATGCTTCATACTGAAAGATTTGTTTGTTGGGTATACAACATTCCATGTGTATGGTCTTCTTGTCAACCATTTTATTGCATAGCCTTCATCTCATATGATATTATTCTGTTTCATGCATTTCAGATATAGCAAATGAGTAATCATGAATACCCATTTCATTTGGCCCGGGCGAATTTGGCAGCGTGGATGCTCCTCAGTCCTTGGCTCTTAGCGGAAGAGGTGTTCAGTATTCAGGCACATGTGGACCCGTATCGGGTACCTAAAACTGTTAATGGTGGCCTTCGCTGGTTGGTAGCTCGCAGGCTCCGTGCCTCGCTGGACTGCCTCGCAGGTCTGAACCCTCCATCCAAAAAAAAAAAACCATTTCATTTAATTTAATCCACCCAACTGATACACATCAGCTTTTACCCTTGAGAAAACTTAACATGATTTCAGCATTCCTGACTGCATAATATGCATTGAATTCTCCAGAGTCAAGCATATACGCATAGAAAATAATAATGGAAATATTATCCGGGCTTAGACATGATTGTCCAGCCAGGAAAACAGCTCACCACATTAATGGGGAAAAGTTTGAAAGTGGCCATGTCTCCCTTTCCATTGGAACTACTACTAATGTTGTCTTCGCATGTCTACTCAGAAATTGATTAATATGATGAATGCTTTATTAAAAAAAGATTTCTCTTGAATGATGTCCAGTACTGAGAAATTTTTAGAAAAGATCTCATGTCTCATGTTTGTGGGTATCATTACATTAGATAGATCATTTGTTTTTCTAAGAGATTGTGTGAATTGTTGAAGCATTGCTTATGGATCAATATATTTATTCAGAAAAGCCTCCACGCTCCATTCAAGTTATGAACATCATCTTTGATGCAATGGGTGTTGAATGTGTCAATCATTATCATGCAATGAGTGTTAAACGGATCTTTTATTTTCATGAGAGATGTGCTCATCTTAATTGCTAAACTAATCAGAAAAATATGGATCAAAATTTTTAGACTTATAAAATAAAATAAATTATACAACTGAATTCAGATATTAAAAACTAAGAGGAACATACAATTATTTTTAGACAACTAGCATGTACATTTCATATTATTGTTTGGGACTACACTAAATAAATGCTGCTTTTAAGCATAGCTGAGAGAGTCTCTGCCAAGCAACCAAGGCATCAAGTTACAGTGTAATATATGGTCCATAAATCTGCAACGCGTGATAGTGATTCAACAAAAAGCTTTCTATGGTTATTGAGGATGATACTATTCGGCTGACTTGTATGAATTTTTTAAAGGTATGAATACAGGACAGTGCTTTTATAAGCATATACAGATGATTAATTTAAGGGGAGGAGGACCACTTCACAAAGAAAGAATCAAGGACCACTGTACCAACATTCCATTCCATTTACGCAAAACTGTAGTCTCCATCAGCTCTGAGAAAAATGCACATTCAGTCTTACGACATTAGAGTATCTGGCACCTTTATTGTACTATTATAATTATTATAGTATATATTCGCATTATAGGAGAAAGGAAAAAGAGATTAAAAAAAAAGACTATGGTTGAATGATGTAAATTAAATATATTTTAAAATGGAAGTTAAACAGTACAACTAATTTTGATAATAGGAAGTGAAGGGTGAGATCTATGTTTTTTAATTGAAGAAAGCAATTATATTATGAATAAAATAATAGTAATGTTGTTGTAGCACCAGTTAGATAATGAAAACAAGTGTCACATAGTGACATAATAGAAATAAAAATGATGCATTATATAAGACTAAAGTTATCAAAATAATTGAAATTGTCAAGCTTCATATACCTTAAACAAGTTATTTAACTTAATTTAATTATTATTTGAAACTTATATAATAATGTATTCCAAAAAAAGTTATAGATTGTAATTTATAATTGTTTATGTAAATTAATGTCTTGACCCATTTGTTACATCTTCTATCGTATAACTTGAATAATGATCTCATAAGATGTCATGTAACTCATCATAATAAAGAGTAATCAAAACCATGAAGCATTATTTTAAAACAAATATTTAAGTTTGAAAAATCATTATGTCTAGCATAACTTGATAGAGAAGAGTATGTTGGAAACGTATTTGAAACATATGCAAATATTTTAATAGAAATGGATGAGTTGACATCCCTTTTAACTCTATCTAAGTGAAACTAAATCTATAATTTTACTAGAGCTTAGTTTTTAAAACGTATAATAAATAAATATTAATGTTAAAAAATATTGCAATAAAAAATACAAAATATTTTATTGATAAATAGTTATCTTTGGAATAATGATGAACATTACATCATGCCTCTTTCTTCCTAAAAAAATTAATTAATGACTTTACAACAAATATAAATATAAATATTACTATCTAAGAAATTTTTTTTTAAGATCAAACTATTAATTTAAATATTTATCAATAGAAATATTATATACTTATAAACTTTAATTAAATAAAATTGTATATTTGTCAACTGTAAATAGGTTATGATTAATAATTTGTATATAACATCTCTAGCAAAAACTTTAAAATATGGAAGAGCCTCCTAAAAAGGGCTTCTACAACACAAAACTATTTCAGCCAATCTTTAGATTATTATATTATATAAAATTCATTAAAAATTAACAAAACATTAGAAATATTTCGGTTGCAAAATAATAGTTACTACTCGTTGGTTGAATTGGTTGAAATTAATTTAATTTTTGAAGAAAGTGAATGCAATAGTACATTGCCTATGACAAGTACAAAAATGCACATCAATATTGTTGATGCAACAAATACAAAACAAAAAAAAAGTTATAAGCACTATTGTAACAACTGCTACTGTAAATAGGCATGGACATCTTACAAGTAAAGTCAAATATTTCTTACAAAACTATAAAACTTTCAAAATCTGATAATATAGGTGGACAAAAACTATCTCTAAATCCATAAGGAAGTCACAAAGCATAGTGAATCGGAAACCAAAATGTTAGCCCACTATCTCCATGAGTGTTCAGATAAGCCTTCATCAATATCTCAATTGTTAAAGATAGAAAAGTCCCACTAGAAGACACAACCCAAAACCAGTCACTGAATTGAACAATAGTAAACCAATACATGGTGAAATTGCTATGATTGCCCTATACTTGAAGCTTGTGGGTTTTGCTCAAACTGATGAATCTGCTTTTGAATTCTATCCAAAGATTTATAAAATGGCTAACATTTTGGTTAGTTAAGAAAGAACCAAATATGGAGGGATAAACTCAAGAAGACCATGTGAACTTCAATATGAAAGGGAAGAAAAGAATTAGAGAAGACAGACAGATAACAAGACCTCCACAAATGTGATTAATGATGACTTGTCTCAAAGTTTGGGTAATGATATTGTGAAGAGAAGATAGTCCAAGGAGTACAGTTCTCCATGACCAAGGATGAGTGAAGAGGGTTGGGAGAGTGGTGAAAAGTGAGTGTCGTAGATTGCGAGCATGAGTACAAAGCCAAAATGCATGCTTGATAGTCTCTTTTTTGGTGCAGAATGGACAAGCTAGTGGTGGGAAGATGAAAGAGAGACAGTCACCAATTGGCAGTTTAATATGGAGTAAATTACATTCTATTAATTGAGACTATGGATTATCCTTAGACTTGCAGACTTAGTTTTTTCCATCATGCTTGACCCAAGTTGCATTTCCATTTAGCATTGAGTCTTGGAGCCAAGTCAATCATTGGGAGAAGCTGCCAATAAATAATTTTAAGGGGAAATTTTATAATGTTGCACATGTTGGGCCATTCCTAGTCCTTTAGGAAGTTATTGTGGTATGGGGTGGATAACAAACAAACTAGCTCAGGAGTCACCATCTCTTGTAATACAAAACAGGAAGTTTGTTTGAAGATGACAAATTAAAATGTGCCTCTTTCAATGACTGCCATGATAGCAAATTCAAATTAGTGGGATCCTAAAAACCATTGAAGACTTGATTTCCTTTCTTAAAAAAATGTTTCCCCTTCATATTTTTAATGTACCCAAGAAGTTTGTCATCTTGTTGAACTAGGTAATTCCACCAGATGGAGGGTGTAGCAAAAATTAGATCGTGGCTCATAGAGTGGTCAAACCAAGTAAGTCTGGTAGAAGTAATTTTCCAAGTAGGACAAATAGAGTTGAAGGGAGAAGACCCATTGGTTTTGAAAAAAGGAGTGAGGATAAGATTGTCTTACCAATTGACAAAAGTCCATGTCTTCTTGTGGAAAATTGGATACGATAATGTACCAAACTCTTCCAAGGAGCATCTCCATCTAAATTTCTAACAATCAATTTAGTGGTAAGACAAATACCTTGGGTATAAGGGTCAATAGTTCCTAAACCCCCTTTATCTTTAGGTTGGATACAATGTGTCTAGGAAGTCATGGGTATGCCTTCCTCATTCCATAACTTAGCCCAAAGAAAACCCCTGATCATTTCTTTCAACTGGTGGTAACAACTTTTAAAGGGCACCCAATGCCAAGCTATGTAAACATGGCTAGCAAGGAGGATTTTATTAGCCACTTGTATTCGTCTAGCCATAAGAAGGAAATAGTTGTTCCATTCATAAAAAAAATTCTTCATCTTATTCATGAACTATTTCCATATATATTTAAGGGATAAACCTATTCCAAAAGGGATCCCTAAGTATCTATTAATAGACCTATGTTTCAGTTCTTTCCACTCATTAGGAATCCAAGGAGGTTGGGGGTTAGGATGAGTCATAATAAACCTATTTTTATGCATGGTCAATCTAGAACCAGAGATAGTACAAAATAGCTCCAAAATGTTGACTATGTGAGTGACCTCCTACATTGAGTTTTGGATAAACAACATGATTTCATCAGTAAAGTGAGAACTGAGGGCTTTGTTATTTCTTGGTAGCGATATACCATGAATAAGTCTGGTCAATAGAGCATGCTAAAAGAGATATCCAAGCACATCAACAACAAGAAGAAAAAAGGAAGGAGTGAGTGGGAAGCCTTAAAAAATGGATTTTTGTAAAGGGAATTGAGGGGAAAGAGAACCATTTATAGCAATTTTTTCAATGGCATCGTCAAAGAGCATATTGATTTTCTTACTTAGTTTAGGACCAAAGCCAAGGTAATTTAGCATTTTCAGAATGAATGGCCAACAAATTTGATCATCAACTTTATTGAAGTCTAATTTAAGAATGAGAGCATCTTGGGCAGTTTTTTGGGCCCATTAAGCAATTTCACAAGCAAGCACAATATTATCAAGGATGAATCTTCCTCCCAAAAAAATACTTTTGCTCAAGTCAAACTATGTCTTGGGAAATTTGTTTGATTTTCAATGAGCAAGAGACTTAGCGATGATTTTGTAGTGAGTGTTGAGAAGGGTAATAGGATGACAATCATTAATAGGGTCTTCATCATTTCCTTTCATGGGAATAAGTTTAATTGTTAATTTTTACTAAGTTTATATCAGATTGGTAGTATGACTTTCTTTTGGTTCAGAACATTATTGTTTGAATATGGCTATGTTGCAGATTCAAACTTCAATATTTAATTGATCTAACTTCCTATAGGGATTTATATGTATATGTACTATTATAAAGATAAGAAATGTTTTTAATCACTCAACTTTAATTGTTATCCAGATCTTGCTTTATATTTATTGATTTCAATACTTACAAGAATAGATTCGTTTTATATAAATAATCAATGATAGGGTAAATGTGTGAATGGGCATGTCTCTAATTAGAGACATGACCATTCACCCTTATATCTTAACATAGATTAGTTTTTCGATCAAAACTACCTAGATAGTTTTGATCAAAACTACCTAGATAGATCTAAGGTCAATTAACTATGTGTGTAACCTATCCTAATAGTTTAATAAAAACTATAGGATTTTGTTTCTATCGAAACTAAATTTTAAAGTTTCAATAGAAACTTAGTTTCTTTCAAAACAAGCTAATTACAAGTCTTCTCCAAATGTTAAAATATTTTCAGTGTTTTCATGGCTTCCATGCTCAATTAACAGGTTCATATGGAGTACTAAAGACATGTCATTTTGCATGATAGAAGTAAGTTCTGAAAAAGCTTTCTAATGACTATGAATTTGATAAATTTTGAATTTTTTAGGTATACATTTTTTTACGTGAATTGAATAGAGGTTCATTATAAAGAAATAGGGTAAAAGTACAAAGCTACGCCACCTTTTAGGCTGACTTATCAAAATGACTAAATTTGAGTAATTATATCTAAAACTTAATTTTTTTCAAACATATGATCTTGATAAATTCAATCTAGCTAAGTTACATATGGTCTCACACTTTTCCAATTGGAAATGTCTATTAAATGTATGTTTTATACTAGTTAGTATCCAATTACTCAAGAAATACAATTATTTCATAAAATTGATTTTTCAATAATGTAAAGATAATGGGTGTTGCACACTTTGAATAATATTGTTATATTGTAAGTTATTTTATTTTATTATGTAATGTTGCACCTAGATAGACGTGCAACATGTAAAGATTCCCATGGGATATACTTGATGAGTTGTATTGTAACATTGTGATAATATTTCATGTAATTATTTAATATTGGAGAAAAGAATTAAAATTTCAATATTAAATGTGGGGTCAATGGGTTAGGTAGCACATGGTTTATGTAATACCACTTGGTGGTTTTGTGGGACTTGCTATTATATAAGCATCCACAAGGGTAGTTGTTGTGCGAGAAGACAGAAGGCAAAAAAAGGGAGAGAGTTGAGCCAGACAAGGCTTGACAAATTAGCCAAGGGAGCATTTGTGAAGGTTGGAAGCATGACATGGGATGTGTGGATTCATGCTTGTTCACATAGATTGTTTGGTTTTGGCTATGGCTTTGAAGGCTTCCATGGTTGTATTGCAATGATGTTTTTGTTGAATAATACATGGTGATGGATGCTTTTCAAGGCTGGGTTTTTCCCTTAGTGAGGGTTTCCCAAGGTATATCTTGTGTCACAATTTTTGTGGGTATGTTGTCTATTCTCTTGCATACGAATTTTAATTGCTTATTTATTTCAAATCTATCATGGGTAATGTGGAAATGATTATATTCTTTGTTGCAAGTTTCCTTACAAATAACTCTTACTATTTTTTATGACTTTTTTTAATAACATATAAACACCATTTTATAGAGCTCAAAGTCAAGAATATTCACATATAGAGTTCATAACTTGTTTTAATTAGATATAGTATTTTGTAATTGAAAAATTCTACAAGTACATATTTTAACACTCGAGAGGATGTCGATTTTGAGAAAGAAAAAATATTAAATCAAATCAATAATAATTGAAAATTATATGATGTTCTAGAGGAGAGATTCCTCTTTAAAAATCTATAAGTTTTCTTTTGGTTGGAATAGAATTATTTTGAAAATTGTGGTGGAAGATGAAAACTATTGATTTGAATAAGTTGAAGTTTGAATCATTATTAAACAGAAAATATAGGTCTAAAGCCAATTTTTTATTTTTTATTGTTCTAGCTACATATGTTATCTATAATATAATATGAGATCAAAGGGAAATAAGCTTATTTCCATGTAGCTTTGTGGTGGGAACTAGACCCCTGATTTCTAGCATTTTTCAGCAACTAAAAAGTTATCATTAAAAAATAGGAAAATATATCATTTCTTATTCCAAATAATTATTAAAAATTTTAATCCTAAACTTCATTCATTTCTACACATTTCATTAAATTGCATCATTTTCAAATTCTAACTAATAATACCAATTTTATGTAATTAAAGATGAATAATTATACTTTTGTTAGCCTTTTCCTTTGTAAAAGAGTGACACGGGTTTGTGATTTTACCCAATAAACCTCTATATTGGATGCTCATGGAAAAATAGAAACTAAGAGAAAAAAAATTTTAAAAATAGCTATAGTCTTTGTATTTGAGTCCTTTTTCAATCAAAAAAGAAATTTTGAAATCAAGTAAATATATAATAAGTTACATGTGTCAAAAGCCTCTTATGTCCAAATTAGTGTTGTGCCAACTTTAAACTATAATAAAATATGAAATACTAAGGATATAGACATCAAAACACCTCCACGGTTTTGGTATGGACGTTAACAAACTAAAATCAAAATAATCACATAGATATCTACCGTAGAAAATAATTTGTGTGTCAAAAGAAATGTCACTCTTTCAAAATAAGGTTTTTGATAACATATCAATTTTTGTGGGAGAAAATTTAATTCAAAAAAAATAAAAATATATATTTAGAATCTAGGTAGAAAATATTAAAAGACTCTAATTTACTTCATCTTCAAATTCATAACCATTGAACAAAAATATGCATTTTAAAGTGAAACTTTTCTTAAAAAATCACAGTTCAATGTCAGTTTAGGCAAAAGAGTGTAACTCGTTATTGTGGATCCACCCAACTATAATCATCAAATAACTAAAATTAATATATGAACATACAAAGCATCATCATTGAAAGAATAACATGAAAACATGAAATAATTGAGTATCAAGTAGCTCCTCAAATACATAAACTAAGTATGAAATAACATCCAATCAAATCAAGTAATTGAGTACTACTAATCATAAAACATAACCATAAAGCTGGCCTAAAAGAAATTAGAAATATAACATGAAATGTACACTAAGGGTAGGCACTAAATCCACTCCCCTAGACTTAGGCTTACTCCTAAAAGCCTACAAGAAATATAAAACTCAAGCACTCAGTGTGCGGGTCCCATCGGACCCTTTCCCCCTATAGGAGGATAAGAATCCATTAAAAACACCCTCTATGATCTACCCATATGTCCAATTGTGGGTTCCAAAATTGTAGGTCTCTAATCAAAGAACTGTAGTTTCTATTGAGGACAATGGGATGACTTATGACCACGTTGTCCGCATGAAAAAAATTCTCCATCAAAACTCCCTTGAACTCTAGTTGCACTAGACTGTTGAAAACTACTTCTACTAGCAAAATAATTAGTACTGTGTTGGTTGGTCAAATTGATTGCTTTTATTGCACAGAGAGTATTGAGAATCCCTACCATGTGAACCACCACCACTACTCCATGTTGGAGGATAAGATCATCCTTGTTGTTGCTACTATTGATTTCCTCTTGAAGAAGGAGGCTTCCTATTACTATGTGATCCCTAGTTTTGTGTGCCCTTGGACTCAAATGGTGCATGTCCACTAGCAGGTGCACCCACAAAACCACCATGTCCTAAAATGACATTCTTCTCTTCAAGAATATCCTGATGTACCACATCCTTGAGGGTTTTAGGTTGGAATACCTTTACACCCCCAATGAAATGGTTATTCATACCCCAAATGAAATAATGTACCATCAGTGGTGAGTTGACACTGATCCCTACATAATGCATGAGCTCATAGAATTTTCACTTGTACTCTACCACGGTTATGGTATACTACCTTAGATTATGAAATTCATCTACCCTCTACTAGTGTCACTTCTTTGGTTAGGAAGTGATCATGGAATTTTTCAAGGAATAACTTCCAAGTAACAGTGTTCATATCGACACCCAATTTCTTTTCTTCAATGTTCCACCATGTAGTCGCAAAGACTTCTAGGTGTGTGATGGCATATATTTCTTTGACATTGGAGTCAAACTCTTGCATCATAAAACATTTGTCTAAGGAAATTAACCACTGCTCTGCAACATATCATGTACCTACTCCAATGAAAGGTTTGATCTTGGACCTTTGTAGGACCCTCATCTGAGCAACCTTAACTAATCTTTGTCTATCACTATGGAGGTCTCCCTTAGGACTCATAGATATCCACCTCTATTCATTCCAAGCATGATGTGATTCCTCATGGTCATCACCCCTTGGAGGAGGTAGGTAATCTAAGATTGTCCTCATCATCTATCTCAAATTAGCCTCCTCTGAGTGATGCAGTAAAAGGAAAGAGAATCCTCAAAAGAGATGTCCAAACCCCCAGCAAACAACCACACAGTAGAAATACAACAACAAAACAACAATAATGCAAGATCTAATACCAAATCATAATTCTTTATTCATAGATGTAATTGATTATGTGCAATATGCCCAACTATAAGGCCTTCTAGGTTAGGGCCAAATACAAACAACAATTACAAAATTAGTTCTGCAAGATCCAACAAGATCCAACTTACAAATCCAATCCTAGCTAGTCTAGATACACAACTAGATAAGAACAACAAGAAAAATCCACACGTGTACCCTTAGGTCCACCAATCAATCCTCTGGTTCCTAAACCACAGCCCTAGCTCTTCAAAATTTGCATCGACACTTCATCCCCTTCTCCAAGCTATGCTAAAGACTCCACAAAAACCTTTGTTTATACCCAACTAAGCCACAAGTCATCCCAATGCATTAAAAACTAAATAAAACCCCTTACATTAAATATAGGTCAAGCCACAAGTTGGCCATGACACAAATTAAATACCCATACATAAATTAATGCCAAAAGTCAGCTCACAGACAACTCAGCACAAACAAAACCAAGACCAATACTGGAACTCGGCACATACAGGAACACTCAGCACCAACAAGTTCACTCAGCATCCACTAAGAGCTACTATTGGAAATATGTCCAAACATTCAGATAAGGTAATTTATGGTTGTCATTTATGGCAACATATTTTTTTTGCAAATTAGCCTTATTCAGTTGCAAAAGAAAATTGTTTAAGTATCAGACAGTGTTACAGCAACAAGACAGTTTTGATGATAATAGAATATTCCCTTGGAATATTCTCTTGTGTAGTTGACTAGAGATGCATGATGTCATAATGATGACATATACTAGTGTGCATGTCTTTATAGTCAACCAAGTTCAAGTTATGAAGAAATTTGTGATGTAATAATGACATAGTGCAAAACAGAGCATATCAGCAGAATGTGTTTAGCAATTTGATTTATTGTTTTGAGTTATAATTTCTTGTTGAGCCAACTCTAATGATTCCATGTGATCCGACTAAGGAAGAATTTACTAAAAAAAATTATATAAGTAAAGAACTTTATTTGTGAAGTAAAAGAGTGGAAAGAAAGTGCGAAAGTGAATGATGATTCAGTGATCAGTAAATGCAAAGTCAATATGATCTTGTGAAATGCGAGTAACAAGTGAATGTGATACTTTTCTATATGATGCAAAGATATGATGTAGTCTGATATGTGTGTAGTCACTCTTGTGTGAAGAATCATCAATCAGAAGTTTGGCAAAGTACAACAAAACACTCAGTATTGTATGTATACCTATTTCTTGAAGAAATTATTGTATAGTTTCATGTTAGGGTAATGGACTCTACTTGCACACATTTGTATGTAATCCACCAACTCCTAACAGGGTTGAGGCTTCTAACAAGGCCTAGTCTCCTAACAAGGACTTGAGACACTATACATGCTTTATAGACTACTAACAGGGTCAATATCCTTAACCAAATTCTTTATATAGCAGATCATCTAGTGGGTTCCATCCCCACCGAGGTTTTCCCTTGGCCAAGGTTTCCCTAGTTAAAAAAAATGGTGTCATGATCTCTCTTTGTATATGATTGTTTACATTGTTCTACACTATTGGTTTATTTTCTTATACACATGATAAAGTAATTAATAATATTTAGTTGTGGGTAGAAAGATTGAAAATACTGATTCACCCCCCCCCCCCCCCCCCCCTCTCTCAATATTATCTATTTCTAGCAATTGGTATCAAAGCTTAGTTATTCAAAAGAGGCTTAACAACTTGAATAAGATCCCTATGGATATGGAACAACTAAAGAAAAATCTTGAAGAAGCACTTGAATAGATTGATCTTCTTACTAATGAAAGAGATGGACTCAAAGATAGATACAAGGATGCTAAAGCCTACATTGGTGAATTAAAGGACAAGATAGATGACCTAAAGAAGAAAGGATCTACTAATAAAACTAGTGATAATGATATTGAAGATTTGAAGAAAGAAAATGAGATCCTAAAACATGAGTTAAAGATAGTTGAACTTAAGCAAGTCTTAAGAAAAATGGATGAAAGATTGACTCTAAAATAAAAGCTAAAAATGCATATCTAAGATCCCAATTAATAAAGGTAACATCAGAACTAGAATCTATTAAGTTAGAACATGTAAAATTAGAGAAATACAACACCATTGTAAAAGGAGAATTGGTACAAACCAAGCAACAACTTGAGAAATTATATATCTGCAATGATAAAATTGAAGAACAAATATGTGCGCAAAGACCCAGTTACGATTTGAGTGGAACCTATTACTCTTGAAGTCAACAAGGACCTAAGCAAGACAGATGATACATCTAAAGACAAAGTGAATGTTGCTCACTTTAAGAAAGAAAAAGAATTTGATCAAGGTATGAATACCAAAAGAAAGGAATCTTTTGCCTAGTGTGATGAACCTGAAGACATTGAAGTTAATTATGAAGGTAAGTCTTTCAAACCTATTTCAAAATTTTATTGTCATAATTTTCATGGATATGGTCATTATGCAGTATATTGTAAGAAACCTAAATTTGATAATGAAAATGCAAATAGTAGGATGCATAGGAATACTAACTATGCAGGAACTAGAAGAAGATCTCACAGTAATGAAAGTGGAGAAAGAAGATAGATTATTTGCTACATATACAATAATCATGGAAACATTGCAAGGAATTACAGAATGCCTAATGACAAACTAAATGAACAAAAAATAGATGTACCTATATGTCAACTATGTAACAACTTTGGTCACACAGCGAGCTTTTGCAGAATGGATAGAAGAGATCTAAACAGGAAATAGAATTATAGAAGGAACAATAGAAGAAATGAAGTAAAAGAATAGCCAAATGAATTAAAGGATTCATTTGTGAAGACAAAGGAACCAAAAATCTCTCATACAGCTATAGAAAATGCACCTGATAGGAAAATGAAGTCACTTATTATTTGTGACTCCTCTCACCAAAATTGAGCATTCTTAGTGGAATAGACTGTCAGTTGTTAATAACTAATGCTAGAGGAAATATTAAGGGTTGCGTAGTTAACAGTAGGTAGTAGACATTGAGAAAATTCTACAATAAAGTGTGCATTGCCTGATATGATCAGGGTGAGGATATATGAAAGAATCAAACTATATGTTGTACAAAGATAGTATACTAAACTAGTGGTAAATATGTATTTATTGTGTAGTAAAGATTTTAAAAGATTTAAAGGAAGTGAACTGACTTGCATACATCATTTTCTTGTGTGAAGTTTGTGTGCGAGATTAAAGCAAGATTTGGAGAATTAAAGAGCCCTGCAAGCACACGAGGTCGTTGAAAACCCTAGAACACAAATTTGAGGTATTTTTCTAAATTGCTGAGCATAATCCTTCAAGAATGGCAAGGGAAGAAATTTATCATGTAAGTAACAAGCCTAGGTATATGTTGTCACTTAGGTTTGCACCCTTGTCCAAAGCCTATGCATGAGGACAACCTAGTGAAACATGGAAACAACCTCCAAGCTGTGGGACTTGAACTGTGAGGTTGAGTCTCTGGAGAAGGTTGGCTTCCTCTTACTATCAGAGTGCACCTAACTACTCTTGGAGGGGAAAAGGGAGAAGGAGAGCATGAAGCAAATCTACCTAATCTAATCTAAAGAGGTGATGCACCAAAATAGAGTGTTCAGACCAATCTCTACCCATACATGCACTATCGGACTAGAATGAAACCAAGGATATATGCATTCAGACTTGCTTTAATCTAATAATCACATATAAGATTAGAGAACCAGAATGAATGACACAAGGAAAGAGAAGATTCACTTATACATCATTCACAGGCCAAAAGAGATACAGTCATGCAGGTTACAGATATCCACAAAACACTAGTGGAGGCAAATAGTTCTTGCACTTTCACGCCAATGGTTGAAGGAGATAAGGCAGTATGTCATACAGTTCAGAGGCATAGGGGAATTTATACTGGAATTGCAGAGCAAAAGTAGAGAACAAAAGAGAATGATCTGACATTAACAAAATCTACAAAAGTTGCCTTTATAGTTCAGGCATAACTGAGATCTCTTCCAGCTGAAGTGACTTCGCAGCTACCTACCATTAAGTTCTGTAGAGAATAATCAAGGGGAAATCTAATCTGGATATGGATCCAGACACAATGATTTGGAACAGGGCCCTGAGAAGATAAAAATGGCACCATTAATTGTCCTGGTCAGGTAGATGGGTCAAAATATGGGTGATGGAGTGTTCTTCTTGTTCTGCATTCATTTCATGGTAGTTAGGATCGATCATGAAGATCGGATCGCGCAACAAACCTGATTCCTTATCATTTTTGGTGCATGAATAAGCAAGGTCAGCCAGTCAACCTATTTCTATAAGCAGGACAGACCACGTGGACCAACAACCTCTTTTTTATTTTGTCACCTCGTGGAAGTCCTACATAGTTTACCATCTCTTTCATCACTAATCGCACCAACTCCTCAAACTCTAGCTGCGACGGTTACACTAACTGCTAGCCGTTAACTGTCAACCTTAGCCAGGCTCGCAAGACACACTTCACCAAGGTGCTATATTGCTATGGTTAAAATTCTCGCAGTTCTCCATAGTGAGATAGCACCCATCGTTGATCTTTCTTAATCTAATGATCATGGAGACTCGTCGTATCCTGCACTTTTCTTTTCAACTTTTGGGCCCACGAAATGTTGTCAACATACCTAGTATCTACCTAGCATAATCTGGCATCATCCTTGAGGTTCACGAGATAATACGGGCCTACCTTACATGTGTCACTAAGGCACTATGTTGCTATGGTATATAGTGTGCAACTTTCAATAGCGCAATAATGCCAACCATCGATCTTCCTGAAATCTGACGATCGTGAAGACTCATCGTAATAATATGCTTGTTCTTACCCCAGGCCCATCATACCTGGCACCATCTTGGCAACTGCACCACACTCGAATGACACCTGGAAATCCTTGGCACACATACCTTGGCGAGACCTGGCCCCCCTAATCCATGTGGCAAAAGGGCGCTATGTCACTATGGTTAAAATTCTCGCAGTTCTCCATAGTCAGACAGCATCTGCCATAGATCTGCCTTAGATCTATGGTGATCCACAAAACTGTACAACTGCGTCTTGAGCTGGCTGAATGGACTAATGAAAAAATGCCACCGTATTCTGACCCATCTAACAACTACCACTGAGGATGAGATGTACTATCACTTTGAAGAAGGGCGGGCCCATTACGTCATCTATGCCACGCATTGTCAAGGCATTATGTCGCTATGGGTATTTATCGTGCAACTCTCAATAGCGACATGATGCCAACTATGGATCAAATTCATATCTACGGTGCTCAAAGTCTTTGCAGGACTGCATACTTGGTTAATTGGATGGGCCAATAAGATCTGCCTACGTACTCTAACCTGTCTAAAAGCTACCATGGAAGAAAAGACACATGTTCATCTTGCAGCCCACAAGATGAAAATGGACCCACATACCACGTGTCATCGAGGTGCTATGTCACTATGGTTAAAATTCTCGCAGTTCTCCATAGCGAGATAGCGCCCATCATTGATCTGAACTAATCTAACAATGAGCACTACAGATCTAACTTCTCAGTGCGTAGCCAATAGGAACTGGCCACGTGCCAACTGTCTGATGAATCCTCATTGATATCTAACGGGGCACACTTGGGACCCACCGTACTTCCAAACCTTTCCGCAGGATCACTTTTCGTCTAGGTGCTATGTCACTAATGGCGAGAAGCTCAGATTTTTTGATAGCATCATGGCGCCCACTGTGGAACTAGAAAAACTTGGCACCAGAGAAACAATCGAGGAAAAGGGGACCCACCTGACACACGGCAGAAGGGTGATATGTTGCTAATGTATCCACCGTGCAACTTCCCATGGCGAGATAGCATCAACTGTAGATATTCTTTAGATCTGACGATGCAAGACTTGTGGTCCGCAGAACATATTATAAGGTTTGATCGGGTATTTAAAATAATATTAACTCTGCACACTAGTCGTTGGCAGGTAAAACATTTAAAATTTGAATCTTGGTAGGGCGTAAAAAATGATAACAGTATAATTTTAAAAAATGCCCATTTGTTTCTTTGCTCGATGATCCCATTGGAGCATTTTCATGAGTTCTAGAAAATGTTCTTCATGTGGAAGATATCAGAGGTTATATACACTGCAAGATTGAAAGTATAGGTGATTCAAATATTCACAAGGATTTGAAGAAGATGTACAACAATTATTTATCATTGAAATATGAACATAGATATCTAGTTAAGCATATGTTCTACGGATTTCAATAATAATGATTGGACAAGAATAATCCTTAGCAAAGTACATGATGATCTTCTATGGCTAGGAGATTCTATCATTAGCATTGACAATGACTTAATTCACAAGGTCACAAGATTGAGCAATCAGGGTAGCAATCCAGTAAACATCAAGAATGTGCGCAAACTTGTTGAGGAAAATCTCAACACATATTTCGATGGAAGGAACATGAAATTCAACTCAATCCAAGATGATGGAGTAAGACTTATTTATAAGATTTTGGGTTACAAGTATAATCATGGATCAAGAATAGATTTAATCCCTGCAGGATTTCTACATGCAGCTTACCTAGCAGTAAGAGGTGAAGAAGTGAACATGTGTGATATTGTCAGAATACAACTGTTGGATACTATCTTGAGAATCCAGAAATCAAGAATTGTAGTATTTGTAAGGAAACTTGGCAATAAAGAATATAACTGTTTCCACATAACCCATAATAGATCTGAAATAAATATGGAATTAAAATCCACATGCAAGAGAATAGACAACATACCCACAAAATTGTGACACAAGATATACCTTGGGAAACCCTCATTGAGGGAAAAATCCAACCTCCAAAAGCATCCATCACCATGTATTATTTAGCAAAAACACCATTGTCATACAACCATGGAATCCTTCATGGCCATAGCCACAACCAAGCAAACTATGTGAACAAGCATGAATCCACACGTTCCATGACATGCTTTCAACCTTCACAAATGCTCCCTTGGCTAACCATTCAAGCCTTGTCCCACTCGACTCTTGCCTTTCTCACTCTTTTTCTACAACAACTACCCTTGTGGCTGCTTATATAGTAGCAAGTCCCACAAAACCACTAAGTGGTATTACATAAACCATGTGCTACCTAACCCACTGACCCCACATTTAATATTGTGCATTTAATTCTTTTCCCCAGTATTAAATAATTACATAAAATATTATCACAATGTTACAATACAACTCATCAAGAATATTCCATGGGAATCTTTACATGTTGCACGTCCATCTAGGCACAACATTACATAATAAAATAAAATAATAAAATATAACAATATTATGCAATGTGTGCAACACCCATTATCTCAATAGTATTCATATTTGAATCCCTTCTGACACGCATATTCTTCTATGCTATCAATAAGTTCCCTGGTATCATAGTTTGGAATGAAAATGAGTGTGTTGTGCAGCAGATCACTCGAGCTTATAGGTAAAGACTTGAAGCAATCAGAGATAGTGACTTGGATAGGATCATGAAATCTTTCCAAAAATAAATGAAGAAAAGGTATAGAATAGCTCTAGTGCTAGTGGAAAAATATAAGGATGAGTTATGTTTCATGGTTGAGACAAATTTTACATGCATGGAGGTAGTAGTTCCTTGGGTGAAATTTATTGAACCTATGGGATATGAGATGAGTGAGGATCTAATTGAAGTATATGTGTAGATAATCCTTCATTCTGAAGTTGATTCTAATTGTCTTAGATGGGGAACATATTCAGAGAAAATGAGAGAAGTGAAAACTAGTCAAGTCATGAAGGACTCCGAGAAATAGGTAGAGAAAGCTATTGATTCTATATTAAAAGAATATGGAATGAAAAGGAAAGAGTTTGATGAGGTAAAGGGAATTGCTATGGAAATGAAGGCCAGTGATCAAACTGAGCTCTTATCCCCTACACCCATTATAGTGTCAAGACCTATTGAAAAGGTCACAGTTGCCCAAACAAGTGCGTAGACTTCTTTTATTCCTTATGCAGCAATCACACAGCAACAACCTCCAAGAAAACTAGTAAAGACAAAGGAAACATCAACATCAAGAAAATCCACAAGGATAACAACCCCTCCTAAAAGGAGAGTAAAGCAGACCATCAGTGCCCCAAGAAAAAGAAGGAAAACTCTACAGATTAGCGTGTCTAAATCTGAAGAAGAGATTGGTGGTAGACTAGTTGAAGCAGTTGATTAGGAAGCCAAGACATTAGCAGGACATAGAGCATGGAAACCAAAGGTAGAAAACCTTAACATGCAAATTATTAATGATAACAATTTTTTATAATTAAATAAATACTATGACTTGTATAATGTTTTAGTTAGGAACATGATTTTGAAAGATAAGAGGTTTGATACTATAAAAGGGAAAATACCTAAAGATTTATACAATAGATTGGTAAATAGGAAAAGCAGAGTTATAGAAGAGGATAACCAGATAAGAATAAACATGGTGAGAAAGTTATGCACTATAAATAGTGAAGAACACATAAAATAAATTTTGAAAGTTATAGCACCATTACTAAGGCATAAGAAAAGATCAATTCTTATTTTGGGAGGAAATTATGAGGAATTCAATAAAGAAGCTTAGGAGGCTATAGTTTCTTTCATGTCCACTATGCCTAAGAATAGTGTGCAAACTAAGAAGGCAAGCTAGATGCCTGGAGAAAGTGTGCAAATACCTAGAGATAGTGTATAGATGCCTAGAACAAGTGCATAGGAAAAAGAGGCAAGTAATGATGCAAGGAGAAAGATAATAACTAGGGCCTAGGCACACCTAGCTATCCAAATCCACTCTATGCGAGTTAACATAGAAAAAAACACAACACAAATACAGCACCAAGGAGAGAGAACAAGATATCATTATTGATTCTTCAAGTAAACAACATACATCCCGAGTTGTAAGGCCTTCTAGGTTATGGCCAAAACAAATTACAATCTTCAAATTCTCACTTCCAAGCACATATCTTATGTTCACAATCTCACATCTAGCTTCTATCTACTTATCCCTCTCTCACTACCTAAAACCTAACCTTAGAATTCCTTAAATACTTGCCAAAATAGCTTATAGAAGATTCTAGAACATAGAAAGGCCACTAGTCGGCTCTTTACCAATATTAGCTACCTAACAAAAATTAAATGCAAGTAGAGTCGACCCAAATTGGAACCAGAAGCAGACAACTTGGCAAATGAAAACTGGCACTCGACATCCACACGAGCTTGGCATCTAATGGAATCACTTGGCACCAAATACAAACTTGGCATCCTCCAACACTCAGCAACCAAAGGAAATCACTCAGCAACCAAAGGATTCACTCGGTATCCAAAGAATTCACTTAGAAACCAAAAGAACTCAGCAGCAACTAAGACTAACTCAGCATCCAAAGAGTTCACTTAGCAACCAAAGGAACTCAGGAGCAACTAAGACTTGGTAGTCACTGATAGAAAGAGAAAAAGTATAGGATTGCAAGGAAACCTAGGATGCTCCTACATCAGACAACCAGGGTTGGAAGAAATGATTCTCCTAAATCATGCAAGTGTCACAACTTGAGCTAAATCCAACTCAGATTGATAAATCCATGTAGCATATTCAATAGGTCTATTCCTCCACTTCAAAAAATACTCAGTAATATTTTCCTCTTGTGCTCTTACAAATTCTTTGACTCAATATATGTTTATCTTCTTCAATCTATTTCTTAGGGTAATCATCAAGTATAGCAACTTCATCATCTGACTCATAATACTTGTATAAATCAACAATATTGAATATAGGAGATATAACCATGTCATTAGGTAACTAAACTTCATAAAGCATTACCACTATCAAACTTCTTCAAGATCTTACAAGGTCCAAACTTCTTCATCTTCAACTTACTATATGTTCGAACTAGGAATCTTCTTTTCTTCAATTGAACCATCACCTCTTCACCAACTTCAAAATCATGATTTCTTCTAGACTTATCAACTTACTTTTTATATTTCTAATTACTTTGTTCCAACATCAACTTCACTTCCTTTTGCAAAGACTCTGTAAAATCAGCAAATTCTTCTCCTGCAGCACTTCTCTTTTCTTCACCAGCAACATCTCTCAAATCTGATACTCCTGTAGGCTTCATTCTAGTAACAATCTCAAAAATTGTCTTCCCTATACTCCTATTCATAGAATTATTATATGCAAATTCAGCTTGTGCCAATTCCATCTCCCAATTACTTGGCTTATTCCCAAATAAACATCTTAGCAAATTATCTAAGCTTCTATTCACAACCTCTTTCTATCCATCAGTCTGTGGATGGAATGTAGAACTAAAATTGAACTTAGTACACATCTTCTTCCACAAATTCTTCCAAAAATAACCAACAAACTTATTGTCTCTATCAAAAATAATACTTCTTGGTAATCCATGCAATATCACAATCTTTTTAAAGAATAGTTCAGCAACATGCTTTGCATCTAATGTCTTCTTACATGGTATGAGATGATCCATCTTAGAAAATTTGTCCACTACAACAAATATGGAATCATACCCCTTCACTGTCTTAGGTATTCCAAGAACAAAATCCATACTAATATCACTCCAAGGTCTCTCAAGAATAGTAATAGGTGTATACAAACTAGTATTTTAACTTATTCCTTTTGAAATTTGAAAAACTCCACAACTCTTTACAAATTTTTGAACATCCTTATAAATTTGTGGCCAATAATACTTCTCTTTCAACAAACTCAATGTCTTATCAATTCAAAAATGTCTAGCTAATCCACCACTATGTTTTTCCTTAATTAGATTCAGCCTCATAGAACTTCTAGGAATACATGACTGAATACCTTTGAACAACATATCTTCTTGAATAAAATAATCATCATACTTACTAATGTGATCTGTCAGATTTGGTGTTGTACACTCTCTCTATGCCTCAGAAAAATAAACATCAACATCATACAACTCTTTCATTTTATTAAAACCAAGAACGTCAACCTTCATTTTAGTCAACAAAGAATGTCTTCTACTCAATGCATCAGAAACTCTATTAGTAACTCCACTCTTGTGCTTAGTGACAAATGTAAAATTCTACAAATACTCAACCCATTTCATATGTCTCTAATTCAATTTATGTTGATTTCCCAAGTATTGTAAAGCTTTATGATCAGTATACAACACAAACTCCTTAGGAATCAAATAATGTATCCACTTCTTCAATGCTTGAACAATAACATAAAACTCCTGATCATACACAGAATACTTCCTTTTGGCATCATTCAACTTTTCACTAAAGAAAGCAATAGGCGTACCTTCTTGACTTAATACAGCTCCAATAGCATTACCACTTGCATCACATTCAACTTGAAATAATTTGTTGAAATCAAGCAAAGTCAATATAGGTAATTCAGCAACCTTTTGTTTCAAATTCTCAAAACTTTTATTAGCTTCATGTGTCCACTTCAATTCCTTTTTATCTCCCCTCATTGTTTCAGTCATAGCATTACAAATAGCACTAAAATTCTTCATTAACTTTCTATAAAAACTAGCCAAACCATGAAATAATCTTACCTCACCCACATTCTCAAGTGTAGGCAATTCCAAAATTGCTTTAACCTTCTTAGGATCCATCTTTAATCCATCAGTTAAAATCACAAATCCCAAATACAAAATCTCCTCTTGCATAAAAGAACACTTTTTTAGACTAATAAACAACTTTTCCTCTTTTAGCCGTTGCAATACTTGTCTAATATGCTCAAGAAGTTCTTCCTTAGTTTTACTGAATATCAAAATAACATCTGAATAAACAATCACAAACTTACCCAAGAATCTTTTTAGAACTTTATTCATCAACCTCATGAAAGTACTAGGTGCATTAGTCAAACCAAAAGGCATAACCAACCATTCATACAAACCATATTTTGTCTCGAAAGTAGTCTTCCATTCATCACCTTCTCTAATTCTAATCTGATGATAGCCACTCTTCAAATCAATCTTGGTAAAATACTTTTCTCCACTCAAGCAAACCATTATGTCATCCATCCTCGGCATAGGAAACCTATATTTCACTGTTATCTTGTTAATGGCTCTAGAATTAGTACACATTCTCCATTCTCCATTCTTTTTAGGTGCTAATATAGTAGGTACAGCACATGGACTCAAACTTTCTCTGATCAAACCTTTCCACAACAACTCATGTGCTTGTTTGTTAAGTTCTTCATTATCTATAGGTGTCAATCTATATGGTGCTTTGTTTGGCAAACTAGCTCAAAAATTAGATCTATACAATGACTTATACTTCTTACTAGAGGTAAACTATCAAGAATATCATCAGCAATAATGTCTTTATACTCATTCATCAATTTTGTAATTTCTACTGGTACTCGGCTATCACTAACTATTGTCACTCATTCATTACTACCAACACTTGGTCCTCTAGGAACTATAGCAAAACAAATTGTATTCTTCTTTACTTCCTTTTAAAATTATTTTCCATTAACCATGCAAACTTTTATTACAGTATAACTAACCTCATCTGGACTTTCAATCAAAGGCAACAACGTTTGTTTCTTCCCATTTACCCAAAGAGTATATTGATTCAATCTTCCATCATGTATAGCATATCTATCATATTGCCAAGGTCTATCCAACAAAATATGACAACAATCCATAGGCATAATATCACACAAAACTTAATCAAAGTAATGTCCAATTTTGAAATTCACAAGGCATTGCTCACTTACCAATATCTTATGCTCATCTTTTATCCATGAAACATGATAAGATTTGGGATGTTTTAGCCTCTGCAAATGCAACTTTGTAACCAACTCTTTTGATGCCAAATTTTTAGAACTTCCACTATCAGTGATTACCTTGCATCATTTTCCATTCATCTTACATCTGGTCTTGAAAAGAATTTTCCTTAAAATAGGTTCCTTATCACTTCCCTTATTACATAAGGTTCTTCTCACCATTTGATTTTCTCTAGCATTAGGTTCACTTGGTGAACTCTCATCATCTCCTTGAATCACAACATTCCTATTACCTTGTCCACTTTCAAAGGATCTACATTCAAAAGATCTATGTCCCTCTTTACCACATCTGAAACAATTACCATGAAATCCACCTCTAGAATAAGAATTACCACTTCCTCAGTAAGATCTAGTACCTCCTCGGTATGAGCTACCATTTTTCCACTTGGTCTTGTCTTTGTCATCATTCTTCCATTCAGATTTTCCTTTATCCTGTACAAAACTTTCAAATCTACTACCTTCACCATAAGATCTACCTTTGCCTCGCTAGAATCTACCACCTCTACCTCTTTGTCTTTGCTCATGCTTCTTTGCTAAGATATCCTTAGCTTTCAAGGCATATTGACATGCTTCTTCAACACTTTCTAACTTCACAAAACTTATTTCATCTTGAATTCTAGATCTCAATCCATTTATTTATCTTGCAATTTTCTCAACATCATCATCCACATGTCTAGATCCGATGTCCAATCTATAGAATTCCTCAATATACTCCTTCACACTCATGTTGCTTTGCCTCAAATTTTGCATCTTTCTCAACAAGCTAACTTGGTAATCAGCAGGAAGGAATTTGTTCTTTTCCTTATTCACCATCTTTGACCAAGTTCTGATCTTCTCCTTTCCTCTCCTTTTTCTATTAGTTTGCAAATGCTCCTACCATAGCATTGCATGACCTTTTAACCTAGTAACTATAATCTTCACCTTTCTATTATCAAGAGTGTTTTCATACTCAAAGAACTTCTCCATATCTGAGATCCAATCCAACACAACATTGGTATCCAATTCTACATTATAACAAACAACTTCTATAGCAAGCTTTGAATTTTCCCTAGACAACACTTGAAACAATCTTTCCTCATCTTGATCTTCTTCAAGTTCTAGATTACGGTTTGGTGCTATTGCTTCATCATCACCTACATCATCAAGATGTGCTCCTCTCCTCTCGGCTATCTACACAGCATCTAATTTGGCTGTAATTTGTTTCAACTAATCCAATATAGCATCATTAGCATTTCTTCTACCATGAACCATCTTAAAAAATTAGGTTCCTGGAAGATCGTAACCCTCTACAAGTTATAGGTCAAATATTTAGATTTGTCACCCTACAACCAAATCCAAATTAGGGTTCTACATAATCCAATCTCTACAAGGACTAACCTCAAGCTCTAATACCACCTGACACAAGGAGAAAGTGAATAACCAGGGCCTAGGCACACCCAGCTATCCAAATCCACCCTGCAAGAGTTAACATGGCAAAAAACACAACACAAATATAGCACCAAGGAGAGAGAACAAGATATCTTTATTGATCCTTCAAGTAAACAGCATACATGCCCAGGTGTAAGACCTTTTGTGTTATATCCAAAACAAATTAGAATCTTCAAATTCTCACTTCCAAGTGCATATCTTCTGTTCGCAATCTCACCTCTACCTTCTATCTACCTATCCCTCTCTCACTACCTAAAACCTAACCTTAGACTTCCTTAAATACTTCAAAAATGGATTTAAAAAGATTCTAGAACATAGAAAGGCCACTAGTCAACTCTTTACAAATATTAGCTACCTAACAGAAATTAAATGCAAACAGAGTCGGCCCAAACTGGAACCAGACGTAAACAACTTGGCAAATGAAATCTAGCACTCAACATCCACATGAGCTTAGCATCCAAAGGAATTACTCGGTACCAACTACAAACTCAGCATCCTCCAATGCTAGGCAACCAAAGGAAATCACTCAACAAC
The DNA here is from genome assembly GCA_028749045.1 of Cupressus sempervirens. Taxonomy (NCBI): domain Eukaryota; kingdom Viridiplantae; phylum Streptophyta; class Pinopsida; order Cupressales; family Cupressaceae; genus Cupressus; species Cupressus sempervirens. The sequence continues at coordinate 946,913,228 of CM053792.1, read as the reverse complement.
CAAAGGATTCACTCAGCAACCAAAGGATTCACTCAGCATCCAAAGAATTCACTCGGCAACCAAAGGAACTTGATAGCAACTAAGACTGACTCAATATCCAAAGAGTTCACTCAACAACCAAAGGAACTCAGCAACAACTAAGAACTCTGTAGTCATTGGTAGAAAGAGAAAAAGTACAGGATTGCAAGGAAACCCAAGATGCTCCTGTATCAAGAAAGAAGCTTGAAGTAAGTGCACAATCAGTAGAAGCCAGCCATACACCCAAGGAGAGTGTGCAAACAAAGGAGGATAGTCCTATAGCTTACATCCCTCCTCATAGTATTGAACTAGTAGCTACACCAAGTCCTCCTCACATCACTATTGGCAGTGACTCTATGCAAGTAGACAACACCAAAGTGACTATTGACAATTTAGAAGATCCATTTAAGGATTTTGGTGCCAGCATTGTTGGCAATATTGTGGATTACAGTAGTTTTGATGAAGAAGAGGATTGGGATACTACTAAAGAAGTCACACAAAATATTGAAACAAGCACTAAAGAAGTTATCTCAAGTGTGCCTTTGATAGGAATAGTAGTATTAGGAACTTCCACTCCTCCTACCCAAACAGCAGCAGCAGCAGTAGATCCAGCTCAATCTGATGAAGAAGATGAGGTGAAGAACCTTATATCTTCTCTAAGAAAACTTCTTGAAAAGAAGAAATCAGTCAAGTTACTTGAGAAGACTTTGACCACAGTTTTGGACAAGATGGAAAAGGTAATAAGCCATGTTGACACCCCAACTGATATTCAACAGCATGCAACAATTTTGTGTAAGGCTTTTGATAATGATTTTTCTACACTCATGAATGTAGCTACCATTCAAGCACAAACTAAGAATGATGGTAATCTTCTAAACACCATGTGTACTAACATGATAAATGATATAGAAACTCTCAACATATGTATTAAAGCACTAAGGTAGTGCATAAAGGAAGGAAAATAGGCATATGTTAAGTGTAACTTAGCATACATTTATCTGAAAGAATATGATGATTAGATCAAGGATAAAGTGACTGAGCTTCAGATAGTCACTAACAAATTTTTGAAGCAGAATCAGAAAGTGGACACCGTTGATCATATAATTTAGCTACTTCATGATAATATAAGGGAAATACAAGTAGAGAAGGAGAAAATTCTAAAGAGGTTCACTCTTTTGAGAGTAAATTTATTCCCTCAAATAACATTATTGGAAAACTAATTAGAAGAATGCTTGTCTGCAAAGTCTTCATATTACAAATTTGAATGCAGGAGAACTAGCAGCATATGCCTTATGTGCACTCATCAATAAATCTGAGGCACTAAAGGACAGTTGGAAGAAACAACTTGAGCAATTGAAGACCAATTTTAGCGATTGTTTTTCCAAGTTTTGATATGCAGCTACTAGATTTTGAAATTTTTTGATACCTTTGACATTGATGTCAAAGGGGGAGATGTATGGAAAAATTGTATTGTAAGAAATTGTAATGTGTATAATATGTAATGGGGAGCAATAAGTTGTAATAGAAAGTTATAAGAGATGTATTCTTTCATAAGATGAATACAAATGTTTTTTTTGTGTTCTTATGTTATGGCTATTTGTTTTGATTGGCATGACAGCATGTTTGGGACTTAACCAATTTTCCCAAAATGTTGCGATCAATGTCAAAGGGGGAGATTGTTGGCAATATGTCCAAACAATCAGATAAGGTAAGTTATGGTTGTCATTTATGGAAACATATTTTTTTTGCAAATTAGCCTTATTCAGTTGCAAAAGAAAAGTGTACAAGCATCAAACAGTGTTACAACAATAGGACAATTTTGATGATAACAAAATATTCCCTTGGAATATTCTCTTGCACAATTGACTAGAGATGCATGACATCATAATGATCACATATACAAATGTGCATATCTGTATAGTCAACTAAGTTCAAGTTATGAAGAAATTTGTGATGTAGTAATGACACAGTGTAGAACAGAGCATATCAGCAAAATGTGTTTAACAATTTGATTTATTGTTTCAAGTTGTAATTTCTTGTTGAACCAACTCTAATGATGTCATATAACTATGGAAGAATTTACTAAAAAGTTTTGTATAAGTAAAGAACTTTATTTGTGAAGTAAAAGAGTGGAAAGAAAGTACAAAAGTGAATGATGATTCAGTGATCAGTAAATGTGAAGTCAATATGATCTATTGAAATGTGAGTAACAAGTGAATGTGATACTTTGCTATATGATGTGAAGATATAATGCAATCTGATACGTGTGTAGTCACTCTTGTGTGAAGAATCATCAATCAAAAGATTGGTGAAGTACAACAAACTACTCAGTATTGTGTGTATACCTATTTCTTGAAGAACTTATTGTATAGTTGCATGTTAGGGTAGTGGGCTCTGCTTGCACACATTTGTATGTAATCCACCAACTTCTAATAGGGTTGAAGAAACTCCTAATAGGGTTGAAGCTTCTAACAAGGCCTAGTCTCCTAACAGGGACTCGAGACACTATACATGCTTTATAGACTCCTAACAGGGTCTATATCTGTAATCAGATTCTTTATATAGTGGATCATCTAGTGGGTTCCATCCCCACTAAAGTTTTCCCTTGGCCAAGGTTTCCCTAGTTAACAAAATATGGTGTCATGATCTCTCTTTGTGTATGGTTGTGTACATTGTTCTGCACTATTGTTTTATTTTCTTATACACATGATAAAGTAATTAATAATATTTAGTTGTGGGTAGAAAGATTGAAAATACTAATTCACCCCCACCCCCCCTCTTAGTATTATCTATTTCTAACAACTATAGTAACTATGCACCCACTAAGAGCTACGGTAACTTGACACCCACTAGGATCTATAGTAACTTGACATCCACTAGGAGCTATAGTAACTCAAACCCACTAGTAGCTATAGTAACTCAGCACCCACAAAGAGCTATAGTAACTTAGCACCCAGTGAGAGCTATAGTAACTCAGAACCCACTAGGAACTATAGTAACTCGGCATCCACTAGAAAGCTCAGCAATAATAGAAAATTAGAAACCATTGGCACTCAGCTCCAACATTCAGTATTGCAAGAAAGCCTAGGATGCTCTTACATCAGACACTCTGAGTTTGAAAAGATGTTCTAGTAACTGGAAGAACATCTTATGGGATTTAGCACATAAATCCCAAACTGGTTCTTGACATACATATCCTCCAAATCTTCAACTTGTACACTCTTTCCCTTGTTCTTATTCTGCTTCTTTACATCTATCTTAGGTGTGCTATAGGTCTTCTTTCCACACTAATATCCAACCTTCTCAGAATCTTCCAATTTAACTCAGCTACCAATACTCAGGTTCCTCCTACTAAGCTCTTCACTCTACAAAGGAATTAGGGAAAACTTCATGTCACCTTTCTCAACAATAAACACATTCTTGACACAATCATACATAGCCCTACAATCATACTACCAAATTCTACCAAGAAACACATGGAAATTATTCATGTCCATAATATCACACAACACTTGGTCCTTATACTACCCAATCTAGAAATCAACAAGGCATTGCTCCCTCACTTCCAAAGCATGTTCACCTTGTAACCAGCCAATCCTATAAGGATAAGAATGTCTTACTCTCTCCAAACCAAGTTTATGAACCATCTCCTCAGCAACAAGGTTATCAGTACTACCACCATCCATAATCACCTTGTAGACTTTACCACTAGACTTACAACAAGTCCTGAATAAACTAGTCCTATGACAAGAATCCAATGTCCTCTCACCAACTAGTACTCACCGAGCTAGCAAACTTTCTTCTTTCTCAGGCTGGCTATCTTGAACTACAACATCATTCACAATAGTAGTTTTCCTACCAATTAGGCATTCAAAAGATCTATGCCCTTCTTTACTACATCTAAAACAATTACCTCTAAAGCCACCTCCACCTGTTCTCCATTTCCAATCAATAGGTTTTGGTTCACCTTCAACACTCAATTTAGCTTGTGCCAAGCTATCATGCTTCTCCTTCCCTCTAGCATTACCTTGACTTTTCCTCTTCAACTTATCCTCTACCTTCAAGACATATTGATAAGCATCCTCAACTGAAGAAATATTCAGCATACAAACCTCATGTTGAATATTGAGTCTCAAACCATTAATGTATCGAACTACCTTTGGCTTTGAGAATTCTCTATAACCAAATAGAATAGTCAACTTGTAAAACTCCTCACTATAATCTTTCATAGTCATATCTTTCTATTTTAGATTATGTAACCTTTTAAACAACTCAAATTCATAATTAGCAGGAATGAACATAGCCTTCAACTTAGTCATCATCAATCTCCATCTAGAGATCTTCATTTCACCTTTCTCTTCTCTGTCTCTTTGCAATTCCTTCCACCAAAGAGCTGCATGTCCTTTCAACTTATCTTGCATCAACCTCAATCTAAGTGGATCCTCAATATCCTCAAGCTCAAAGTAGTCTTCCAATTCACCAATCCAATCAATTAGGTCTTTAAAAGTCAAATTACCTAAGAAATTAGAAACCTCGATCTTATGCTTCAACTTCAAGTGAGATCCAGGTCTAGCATACTGACCAACCCTAGTTCCAATAGGTCTTCCCACATGATCAATTCTATCCTCACCACTAGATATAGTAACTTCAAAGTCTTTAGAAACTTCCCCATAGCTACCTTCAGTGCCCACATGCCTAGGTACACCACCTAAAGTACTCACAATTTCAGCAATCATGTCACTTTTCATCAATGCAATCTTAGATCTAAATTCTTCTCTTATCTTCTCTGAGATTTTTTTCTTGCACAACATCACTAAGATCATAAATTTCCCTAGGGTGCAATCTTCTTGGAGGCATCTTGTAGAATTTTAGCAAACCCTAAGCAATAGATCCACAAATCTAGAAGATCAATCAGCCACAAGATGAATCTTCTCTGCAAGTCTTCATGTAAACTACCATAGCTCCGGCAATCTATACACACACTTAGGAACAACCTTTCTCTGATACCATCTGATAGAGTGCAAGGTAGGAGAATCCCCAAAGGATATGTCCAAACCCCCAGCAAACAACCACACAGCTAAAATACAATAGTAAAACAATAATAATGCAAGATCTGATACCAAATCACAAATCTTAATTCATAGATGTAACTGATTACATGCAATATGCCCAGTTGTAAGGCCTTCCAAGTTAGGGCCAAATACAAACAGTAATTACAAAATTAGGTTTGCAAGATCCAACTTACAAACCCAATCTTAGCTAGTCTAGATACACAACTAGATAAGAACACCAAGAAGAATCCACACTTGTACCCTTAGTTCCACCAAGCAATCCTCTGGTTCCTAAGCCGCAACCCTAGCTCTTCAAAATTCACATCTACACTTCATCCCCTTCTCCAAGCTATGCTAAAGACTCCACAAAATCCTTTATTTATACCTAACTAAGCCATAAGTTAGTCAGTGAATTACAAACTAAATAAAATCCCTTACATTAAATATAGGTTGAGCCACAAGTTAGACACACAAAAAAAAAAAAAAAATACCCATACATAAATGAAATGCCAAAAGTTAGCTCATAGACAACTTGGCATGAAAAAAACTAAGACCAATATTGGCACTCATAACATATAGGAACACTCAGCACCAACAGGAAGATTGGACACCAACAGGTTCACTTAGCATCCACTAAGAGCTACAATAACTTGACACCCACTAAGAGCTATAGTAACTCATCACCCACTAGGAGCTCTAGTAACTCAGCATCCACTAGGAGATATAATAACTTGATACCCACTAGGAGTTGCAGTAACTCAAAACCCACTAAGAGTGACAGTAACTCAGCACCAAGACCAATGTTGGCATTCAACACATATAGGAATGCTTGGCACCAATAGGTTCACTCAACATCTACTAAGAGCTATAGTAACTTAGCACCCACTAAGAGCTATAGTAACTCGACACTCACTAGGAGCTACAATAACTTGACATCCACTAGGATCTATAGTAACTCGGACCCACTAGGAGCTATATTAACTTGACACCCACTAAGAGTTAGAGTAACTTGGCACCTGCTAGGAGCTATAGTAATTTAGCATTCACTAGATAACTTGGTAGCAAAAAAAAATTGGAAACCACTGGCACTCAACTCCAACATGCAGGATTGCATGAAATCCTAGGATGCTCCTACATCACTAAGTCAGCATGCTCTTCTCTATGGCTATCCTTCCTATTTTTTTCATGAATAGGACTCTCTCTATGAGTCGGAGGAGTACTATCATGTCCACCTCTCTCATGAACTCTACCTCAGCCTAGACTACAACATCTAATAACTAATCTAGTCTCAAACACCATCCTCCTACAACATCCAAGAAAGAGAAACAAAATGCCCATAAATCAACAAAGGAATACTACCTTAAAGAAAAATTATTGGAAAATATGTTTGAAATCCAACTCAAGAACTATTCAAGTTTTCCCTTCTACGATGTTCAAGTAATCAAATTTTAAGTTCAAAGTGTTCAAGTTGTGATAAATACATATAGATGTTTAAGTTTCTATTGTCACAAAAGTTTGCACCCTTGTTCAAAGTTTTTACCTAAGGACAACCTTGTGAAACATGGAAACAACCTTCAAGCTATGGGACTTGAACTATGAGGTTGAGTCTCTGGAGAAGGTTGGCTTCCTTTACTATCACGGTACACTTAACTAAACTTGGAGAGGAAAAGGTAGAAGGAAAGCATGAAAGAAAATCTACCTAATCTAATCTAAAGGATGATGCACCAAAATAAAGTGTTCAAACCAATCTCTACCTATACATGCACTTTTGAACCATCATGACACTAAAAGATATACACATCCAGACTTAATTTAATCCAAAAATCCCATATAGATCAGAAAACCCAAATAAATGACACAAGGAAAATGAGATTCACTTATAAATCATTCATAGGTCAAAGAGATGCAATCATGTGAATTGTAGATAGCCACAAAACATTGAATAGATGAAAATAGGTCTTGCACAATACAGCAATGGTTGAAGGAGATAAGGCAGAATGTCATTAAGTCCATAGGAAAAGGTGATTTATAGTGAACTTGCAGAGCAATATTAGAGAAACAAAGAAGGGTTGACCCTAAGATATTTTTTGACTAAAAGTTACTCCACAACTACTTTCATTAAGTGCTTAGAGAATAATCTAGGCAATCCAAACAATAGATATAATTTGGTACACTTGTAGAGGCATAAAAATCATGAAACCCTGACTTGGAAGAAACCCTGAAGTGAAATAAATGGTGCCAATCAATGCCACAATTCCTCAAAATGGACAATCAGGTAGTGAAAAGAGTGCCTCTACTTCATTCCTATCAAATCATTAACTCTAGAGTGGTTAAGATCGATCAAAAGAATCAAATCACACAAGTAACCCTATCTTTCTTCATTCTTGGTTCATGAATCAGCAAAGTCAACAAGTCAACCCTATCATGCAACTAAAGAAATCCATGTGGACCAACCATGTTATTTCATTTCACCAACTTGTAGAGTCTTCACAAGTTTGACCATTTAAACTAACTAATTACACCAGCTTTTAAAACCTTAATTCTGGTTGTCTTATGAAACTACCAACTTAACTGTTGTTGCAAGCTACTACTCCCCACTCAGGCCCACAAGGACATCTATACAATCCTTTCTATGTCTCTATAACTAAAGGTCAATCATTTTTCTATAGTGACATAATGAGAGACGTCGATCTTCCTCCATCTAACAGCCTAGAAATATGCAACAAATTCACTAACCATGCCAGAATCCAAACCAATTAGAAATTTTTCATATGTCAACATGTCCAATAAGTCCTCATTTTTGCAGCCCACCAAAAAAAAGGACCCATATTCCACATGGTAAGTGCTCTCTATGTCACATAAAATAACTCCCTTGTAACTCTGAAGCAGCAAAGCAATAATCATGGATGATTCTTGATCTGACGGTGAGTAAAATGAACTAAAGGAATTAGCCCACACCTTGCCCAATCATCACCTTAGCCAATGAGAAACCAACATACTGCCAACATGTTTTGACAACTACCCAGCTTCTCTGATAGGAAAGGGTCCACCAAAATCCACATGTCGATTCATCACTATGTCACATAAAATAACTCCCTTACATCTCTGCATAGCGACATAATGATGATTGTAGATCATGAAAAGATCTAATGGTGGATGAAAATCATGCAATTGACTGCATTGACTAAAAGGAAAGGGGCCCATGGTGGATACATGGCATGCTATCACTTTATCACTATACCTAAAGGTCGATCATTTTCCCATAGCAACATAATAAGAGACATTGATCTACCACCATCTAACAACCTTGAAGGTACACCCAACCTATTAGTGCACCAACCAGTAGAAACATGGCCTTTTGCCAACTTGTTTGTCACTTCATCCACATCACTTATAGCTCAAAAGTAAACAAGACCCACACCTACATAGTCAACACCTTGGCCAATGGGAAACCAAAAAAATGCCAACTCATTCTAACAACCACCTGACTATTCTGATAGGAAAGGGTCCACCAAAATCCATGTGTCAATCCATTACTATGTCATACGAATTAATGTACTCATAGCTTTCAATAATGACATAGCAAGGACCATTGATCCTAGGAAGATGCATGATGCACTCTATTAGAACTGGCAGAGGAGGGTCCACCATGCTAGGTGTTCACTTGTTGCTTTGTTGCTATGGATAAAGAACATGTAACTCCCCAAAGTGACAAAGCAACAACCCTTGATCTATTTGCATTAGATGGTAGATAAAATAGGATCCCACAAGGAGATGTTAATTGCACATTGCTTAGGAAAAAAGGTGAAAACTAGGTTTAATATAAAGCATTTCGTGCCCCATATTTGAATATTATGAATGCTAACTAGGTTTGAATTCCAATATGGAAATTTTGGTGAGAAGGCAAAAAATGACCAACAAATCTGGTGACTCAGGGGGGATGCAAGCTAACTATGCATAGACCAGTAGCTTGTGCATCCATTGGGAAATAGAGTCAAAAATCATGAAGATTTTCCCAGTAAAAACCCTAAAATTGTAGAAAACATGCCTAGGAACCTCAAAATTGCCTCTCTACAACTGAAACTAGGAACCAAAATCCTCTGCAACCTCTACAAAACTTCAAAATTTGTCCATCCCATAGAGAGATAACCTATGCTCATGCACTTCTTGGAAAATAGGAAAAGACAAAAAACAAAACTATTCTACTTTGTAAATGACTTTACATATATGCAAGGTTAAACAAAGCCATTGACTGGTTTGTTGAAGTAGCTTCCTTTCCTCACAAGTTGATTCTTTCTTCCCTACATAAGGGCAACTAAAAATAGTAGTAAGTGTGACAAACACACTGCTACATGAAATACCTTCCTCCCATGCTAAAAGTAATGAAGCTTTCCAGCACTGGGGCATTACCTTGTGGAGCAAAACATACCTGCTTCCCCTTGTGATCTTCTTCCTTATGCTCAAGTGTAAGCATGGCTAGGGACAACTTGCTAATTTTTTGTAGAGCTAGATGCCTTATAGGGCATCCTCTTGATGGTTTAAGGCCAAAGGAATCATCCTTGATTATATTGTGCTCCACAATGGTAGCATTGAACTGATTTAGAAGTGGCTCCTCCTCTTATGAAGAAGAAATCTCCACCTTGTCTTCATGTTGTTCTTGAACCACCTCCTTTGGAGCTACTAATATGGTGTGACTTTCCACTTGTTTTTTTTGTGAGACATGCTCTTCATGTACAAGAGATGATGATTCAACATCCATGGTAGATTATATAGCATCCAGCTCATCTAAAAGATCATCCTCATCATTGACCTACTCCATCATAGTTGTACAGATATGCATAGGTTGAGGGGCAACCTAATCCAGGTTAGCATATTCCTCCTCAAGGATAGAGCTATCCTTGAGGCTCTCTTTTCCATCTTCCACATCATTTATAACTATCTGTTGCAAAAAATGATCCTCTTCCTTCTCTAGTAGAAAATCCTCATTATCTTCTAAAGGCTCAAAAGCCATGATTAGTTCCTCAAGAGAAGGAACAACCTTGTTGTCTTCTTCTTCCTCCTCAATAAAGGAGGGGACCTCTTCAAATAAGAGAATTGGATCCTCTTCCTTCTTCTCAATAGCTACCTCCTTATTCTCCTCAATAGGCCACAACTCCTCTGATGATAGCTCTGTGGGCTTGTTTTCACTCCTCTAGAACTCCATATTTGGACCATCAAGAGTCCATACAACCGGTCCATCTTGAAATAGGGAACTAGTGATAGGTTTGGGGGCTCATGACTAACCCAACTTTCTCTTATAGGGGATGGAGGGGAAACAACATAAGGCTCATCTAGTGGAGGGGGATTCTTAAAGCTTGGGATAACATACTTTGGAGAAGGGGGGGATCTGCTTCCTTGGCATCTAGAGATGTTTGAATTGTAGATTGAGGTTCAGAGCAGCTTGAAATAGGGGGTTGGGGAGGGCTACTTTGTCTAAAATTGGAAAACTTCCTCCTTGGAGGCTCCTACACTTCAGCCTTTTTTGCTTGGGCAAGCCTAAGCTTTACTTCCTCCAACTCCCTCTTTTTTTTTTCTCTTTTGTTGTTGATCCTTATCTGCCTCTGCTCCTCCTCCTAGTAAAAATGGGAGAGAGCCTCCCTAGCCCTTCTAAAAACCATTGCAGTCTCACTCACCACCTCACAGGTATAAAAGTCATGAAACCATGTCTCCCTACCTCTATGCATTTCATCAACCCAAGATCTCATGTGGAGCATAAAGTAAGCAAGGTTCCCACCACATGAAGGCTTATAAGGATTATGGATCTTTTCAAAAGTTCTTCCCAGATTGGAATAGGCTGAGGAAAGACTATCTATGCAGCTATAGAGCTCCTCCATCATGGCTTTGGAAATGGTATAAGATGTAGTGGGAAAATGAGTGGGCTGGTCATAACTAGGTTGTGACTAACATAGGGAATTAGAGGACTGAGGGATAATCTTCTAATGATATGGGGAGAATAGTAACTATTTCTTTGAAATGGGTCCATGTTAAAGCTTCAAAAAAAATTGTAAACTCATAGAAAATCTAAAAATCACAAAGATCAAGGATGATTTTTACATACTAGTACTGTGTGTGTATGAAACCAGTAGATATGCACTAGAGTCACCATGATGTTTGATTTAATGCTTCCAAAATCTCATGACACTAAGAAAAACACCCAATTTCTCAATGGACTTAGATCAACTGGCTAATTGATAGTCTTATGCAATTGAAACTTCTTGTCCCACTGAGCATGCCAAAAACTGTTGTCACAAAAGTTTGCACCCTTGTCCAAAGTTTTTACCTAAGGATTGTATCTGTGAATATGTGGCCTATGCTAACACACACACTTCAACATAGTCCTTATTTGCGGATTCATCTCGGAATGAACGTTGAATTGTTCATCCGAAATCAGCCAGCAAGGCGACCTATTGCCTTCTATCTAAAGAGATTTTTCTTGTTAAATATCCTTAGATTTGAGGTGTTAAGCAACCAGACCCTCTACAAATGAAGGATTTGAAAGAAAATGAGACTAATCTATATGAGAATGTAGATTAATCTAGAATGGAGTATGCACATTTAATCTAAGAACATGTAAAAGAAAGCTATGCTAAAATGTATGCATATTATGCTAAATGAGATTAAACTAGAAAATGAATATCTTATGAAAATAATGAGCTCAAATGAATGCACAATCCAGTAGCAATTCGATACAAATTCTCATTCAACCTCTCTGAAATGGAGAGAGGAGGGTCTCTTATATAGATTTTCCTGAAAACCTCCGACAGTTGAGATTGATTTCAATCAACGGTCAGGATTGAAGATGAAGTTCAGTCATAAAGGAAGATTCCCAAATTAGAGGGAGTTAATTGATTTCTTTTGAGTAGAATAAGGAGTTAACTGATTTAATTTGAGTAGAATAAGGAGTTAACTGATTTAATTCCTTTTTGATGAGTAGTGAACTAGAATTTCCTTTTTTGAACTGAAGAGAGATTTTGATGAGATATTTAATTTAATAAAATGAGATATGCTCTCATAATTACCTTTTCTATTTAATTAAATAATTATATTTAATTAATCATAGACACTTTTCTTATTTAATTAAATAACTTCATTTAATTAATTAGGAATGGCTTCCCATTTAATTAAATAACTTTCTTTAATTAATTAGAAGTACGTTCTCCATTTAATTAAATAATTTCATTTAATTAATTAAAATAGGTATATTTATTAAATTAAATAGATTTAATTCCATAGTACATTAGCCTTAGGATATAATTTAATTTAATTAAAGTATAAATACTTAATAATTAAATTAAATATTAATCAATAGGTTTAATGTGACTAATATGAGTAAATACTATAGGAATTAAATAATAAGCATGATGAATGTAGATTAGGGTTTTTTGCATCTGACAATTAAGTCAAGTAGCGAGTAGTAGAATAAAAATTTGCCTAGTGACATAGCACTTAAGAATCGATCAGAAATAGACTAGATTTGGTTGAGATGCCAATGAGCCAATTTTGGGGTATTACATTTTGCCCCTCTTTGAATGAATGTGCAAGCAACATGTTCAATTCAAAGAAAAATCAAAAAGTGTGATGCAAAGATGAGATTGGTTCTGAAGGTGATGACATGGAGACCAATTGATGAGATTTTAAGGACCATCTCTTAAACAGAGCTTAATCCTAAGGGATCCAAGTAGAGCACTTAGATACCTAAGATTGATAGCATTTAAAAGACTATCTCCATAACAGAGCATAATCTGTAAGGATCCAAACAAAATGCCTAGATACCTTAAATTGATAAGCATTTAAAAGGTTATCTTCAGAATGAAGTTTGACCTTTAAGGATCCAGATAGGACACCTAGATACCTAAAATTGATAAGCATTTAAAAGGTTATCTTTAGAATGAAGTTTGACCTTTAAGGATCTAGATAGGACACCTAGATACCTGAAATTGATAAGGATTTAGAAGACTATCTCTAGAACGAAGCATAACCTTTAAGGATCCAAATAAAACACCTAGATACCTGAGATTGAAAGCATTTAGAAGATTAACTCCAGAATGGAGCTTAACCTTCAAGGATCCAAATAGAACACCTAGATACCTGAGATTAATTAAAAGATAACACGATCCAATCATGAGTCGTAGAATCATCCCCAGAACAATTGCATTGTTCTTTGTTTAAAAGTTTTATTTTTGTGCTCAAAAATTGCATTGTAATTTGTTTTGATGCATCGTTTTGAGTTGATATTGATTGTTTCTTTTGTTTTTTTTTTTTGTGCATGTAGGAGGTCTTTGGTGACATCGCATTCAAGTCTCATTTTCCACTATATGGGGAGCTATTGTGAAGTCTCAATGACACTGATCGGGCACACATTGCTCAATTGGGTTTGTCTTCTTTGAGTCGGATTCTAGCCGTGATGGTGAATCACGGCCTTCTCACTACATTGGTACAGCGTTTCCATTCAGAGATGAACACATTTCACTTGCTGATGGGTGAGATGACTATCACACCAGAGGACATATGGAGGATTTTGTGGATTCCTTTCCATGGCACCTGGGTTGTCTATGATACAGTGCCCCGAGCAGGGACAGAGGCACTGTCTATTGTATTTGGCTGAGAGCTACCAAAGGGCAGGGCCATCAGCTGGGATGAGCTTATGCACACTTATGGACTGACACACAGGCTGGAAGCTATATTGGCTATATTTTTTAGTTGTTTCCTATGTCCTGACAGAGGACAGCATGGTTTGGAGTGCAGGTGGGGAGTCATGCTCTGCAGGATGTTAGAGGCACCTGAGATCTTTGGTTGGGGTCAGTTCATGCTGGCTCACCTTTTCCATGAGATGCACGAGGTTGTCTTCCACAAGAAGAAGACCATGGTAGCCAGAGTATATGTTTTGCAGATTTGGGCCTGGGAGCATCTTTTCGTATGCAAGTTGATTTTTGAGGATGCCAGAGAGCCCATGGAGCTTGATATTTGCAGATATCAAGGGCATATTACCTAGGTCCACCTAGGTAAGATAGAGCAGTGGAGGATACATCTTGATGACCTTGTGTCTATTGTATGGTGACCCTAGCGAGAGACAGAGGACTAGGATGATGCCCCCAGAGAGTTACCATGGATGTTCAGTTCTCAACCTCTAGTAAGCAGGACAACATCTATTATTAAGAGATTTGTGATCTCACAAGTGTGGCGGTAGTATGGCTTACTACAAGACATTTCTGTTGAGTACTACACCTATGCTAGGTTGTAGAAGGATGTTGAGCGGGGCTGGCTAGCATGGATGGATCCAGGGCGGTCCATGATAGATATTCATAGCCTAGTTGTAGTTCGATGGGATTACCTACCAGAGGTAGTAGATGCAGGGATGACACCTGCATATCAGGCATTTTTTATCAGCCATCCTTTCCCATGTTTTACAAATCTAGTGGGGATGGTAGGGTAGGCAGAGAGACAGGTGCCCCAGTAGCAGTAGGCATAGCCATAGCCACCAGTTTATCCATAGCAGTAGCCATAAGTTTGGCATCGAGTACAGCAAATGTCAATTCCCCCATGTTAGATGGGATTAGATGCAGGTGTCAGGGGTAGTAGGATTGGACAGAGTCAGCACCGCAGGTAGAGGACAAAGGAGGAGGCCCCTCAGCAGGAGGCTCCATAGCAGTAGGTGCCACCACGGCAGGAGGTGCCACCATAGCGGCAGGCACTAGAGATGTTAGATGAGGATATGCTAGATCAGCTGGCAGGTGGGGTGCAGGACATGGTACGACGGTATCGAGAGTGGGAGTCCAGGATGCGCAGCTGGTGGAGTGACAGTGGGATACAGATCTTTGGAGAGAGTACACCAAGACTAGGGAGAGAGAATTAGAGCTGGTGCAGGATGAGATCCAATTTTAGTTAGCTCGAGCAGCGTATTACTATGCTGCATATATCGGCATGGTGCTAGATGAGACACTCGAGGTGTAGCACTTTTCTTAGTATGCGTGAGAGTCTAGGGGCGTACGACCTCTTGCCAAACTAGATATGCCACCGCCACCTACTGCTCCTGCTCCTCCTGGAGGTGAGAGTGCAGGACAAAGTTAGATGCTCTATGCTTAATCTCTGATTTTGATCCCTGGCTATGTATCGACTGGTGTGCCAACACCACATGTATCATTTTTTTGATCAATTGCGCTTGAGTAGTGCCCATTTTTGTACTGATCCATTCTTTTGATATATATATATACAAGATCTTGAGCTGAGTATTCCTATGTACATGTCATTATCTATTTTTCTTTACTTTGATGTACATGAGATGTATGTTGTACTTGGATAGAATGCATATGTATGGACTAACATCTCACGTAGTGTTGCGTGTTTTAGCTTGACAGTGATAGGGATTCCATTAAGGAGCGTGAATCGACAAACCAAATGCTTGTGTAGTCATGGAGGAATCTTATACATGTGGAGATGCCCCCAAATCCTTCATTACAAAGGGTAGGAACAGAATGACCATCGAATTGTGTGCTTATGCAAATGAAGTATGTAATGCAAGACTATGTTAAATGCAACCCTAGGTCTGGTTACCAAGCCTCGATATTTAATCATCATCGGATATAGAACAAAGCTCGGAGGTCATACAATTCCCACTAACATTGTAATCATGTAAATATGAATATAACATACTCGTAGGTCATACAATTCCCACTAACATTGCAATCATGGAAATATGAATATAACATATGTTATTGGTTTGTCGGGATTAAATGTAAGCATTTGAGGCACAAGAAGCCAAAATGACCAGAACATTTGTCCCTTTTTATGTAGCAAGTTAACATAAGCATCAGAGCATAAATGCTAGGATTACCTAAATGTTTCTTGCATAATAGACACACCAAACACACGGGAGATCCATCTTATGCTAAGCATTCAATATTTATTATGTCTGCAATGACCCTTGCATTCGTAACCTTAAACAAAACTCGTAGTGACCCATACGTTCACTTAGCAGGACGAGTATCAATATTTACTGTAGCATGAAGATTTTACTCCAATAAACAAGGAGAAGAACCAATGTTATTGGCATATTTGTATAAAAGGAGTCGAGGTACACATGACCATCCAATACGAGATGGAGGCTCTTATAGTGGACACTCCTCTTATAGGAACAGATCAACTTATTGAAACTAAACTGCAAACAGAAAGCAAAGAAAAGATCATGCCCCCAGTCATTACTTCTCTAGTCGAAGATGACATCATTGAGTTTCTCGAGGGGATATGATAAAGAAAAACAAAGCAAACAAAGAAAATGCTCAGCATATCCAAACAAGTATATCATTTTTGAGTTCAATTTTTTAGGATTGATGTCAAGTGTCAATGTCCAGAACATGTTTGAAAGAAATCTCTTCAGTAGGGTGATGACGGTAGGCAGACGCAGTCAGAACGATTGGTGACTGAGGTCAAAGAGGAATCTTCACGATGAAGAACCTAAGAAGGACTAAGCGATAGTAGATAGACATAGTCAAGATGACTGGTGACTGACGCAAGAGATTTTCCATAAAGGAATCTGGAGACATGACCTTGGCAATAGTAGGAAGACATAGCTGAAACAACTGGTGACTATTGCCTAAGAGATTCTATGAGGAGAATCTTTAAAAGAGTGACACTAGCGACAGTAGGCAGACACAGTGAGGACCACTAGTGACTGTCATGAAGGAGATTCTATGAGGAGAATCTCAAAAATATTGACACTAGCGATAGTAGGCAGACGCAGTGAGGACCATTGGTGACTATCGCGAAGGAGATCCTATGAGGAGAATCTCGAAGAAGGGTGACACTAAGGGGGAATACCCCCAAGCTATGACAAGACTCAATCCATGGATACATGAGTGAAAAGTAGGAAAAGCAAGAAAGTGAAAGCATGAAAGTGACTGTACAGAGTAGCTACAAGATGCACTACAAGATGGAGCATTGGGAACAAGAGGCGCCTATTTACCAGGTTTTCACCTTCTCAGAAAGATTCTCTTTTTTGCTACCATGATTCCTGTTTCTAGGTTTTCACCAATGGCACTTTTTTTTGTTTTTTTTTTTTTTTTTTGTATTTTTCTCTTTTTGATTTTTTTCTGGTGTTACCAAGGTGCCTATTGCTAGGTTTTCACTAGGGTAACAATTTTTTTTTCAAGACTTTTTTTGATTTTTACAATTTTTTTCAGGACATTTAGATATGTACAGAGAGCTTGCTGAGATTAAATCAACTGTAAAACCACTTCAGGTGGAGAGTGTTGACTGGCTCTTTAAGTACTTCCCCTTTGGTTGTGGAAAGTTGATAGGTGCCAGATCCATATACTGTAGTAATGATGTATGGACTGAGCCAGTTTGGTTCAAACTTTCCCTTTTGCACTCGTTGTTGTTGATTCTTAGGGTTCTCTCTTAGGACGAGGTCACCCAACTGGAAGTCATGTGGCTTGACCCTCTGATTGTAGCTTCTTGCCATTCATTGTTGATATGCTCACAGATGATCACATGCCACTTATCATCGTTCATCTAGTAACACAAGCTCTTGAAGTCGAGCTATCCTATAGTCATCATCAGTGATAAGGCCTTTCATAGAGATTCTCAAGGTAGGAATCTCAACCTCTATTGGAAGCATAGCATCTGCTCCATACACCAAAGCAAAGGGATTCGTACCCATTGGAGTTCTGATGCTTGTCCTATATGCCCATAGAGATGGATTGATCTGAAGATGCTAGTCTCTCCCTGATTTTCTGATTGTGCGATGAAGAATTTTGAGGATTGCCTTATTGGATGCCTCAGCCTAGCCATTACCCTGGGGGTAATAAATGCAAAACCAATGTTGTGTGATCTTGAATTTCTTGCACAATTCTTTGAGATCTTTATTCTTGAATTGTCCTCCATTGTCAGTAATGATTGATGATGGTACACCATATCTACAAATGATGTAGTTTGTGATGAAAAATGCTACAATTTTGCCATCAGCAACTATGAGAGGTACTGCCTCTACCCATTTCGTGAAATAATATGTAGCCATGATAATGAACTTATGTCCATTAGAGGAGGTTGGGTGAATCTACCCCACCAAGTCGAAGATCCATTGTTGAAATGGCCATGTTGTAGTAGAGGGAATCAGCTCTTTGGCTTAAGCATGAATGAGATTCCCATGTAGCTGACACTGCTTGCAGGACCTAGCATACTTGATAGCTTCTTGCTCCATTTTGGGCCAGTAGTAACCAGCACGAAGGAGTTTGCGAGCTAGTGTCAGGCCATTGGAATGAGATCCGCAAATGCCCTCGTGAATGTCAATTAGTGCGCATTTGGACTCGTCAGGTTCTAAACACCTAAGGAGTGTTCCATCGAGACCTCTCCTATACATATCATCAGCAATAATGACATAATGTGAAGCATTACAAATTAGGTAACATTTCTCATTCTGATTCAAAACTTTTGGAATGGTTTGATTATGAAGGTAGGAATAGATGTGATGGTAGTGAGATGATTCTTGTCCTATAATAGCATAGATCATCCTAGAATCAGGGGTTTCATAGGCTGGGTAGTGTAACGCTTCCACCAAGAACTCATGTCAAAGATCATTTTCAGGCATTTGTAGCAAGGAGGCTAGAGTGGCCATGGCATCAACCTCTTTATTATCTTCTCGTGGAACTTGCTCGAAGGTGATGTATGCAAAATACTTCTCCAAGTCATCAACCATGAACTTGTAAGGAATTAGTTTCTCATCCTTTGTTTGATACACATCATTTACTTGGTTGATAACAAGCTAAGAGTCACAAAAGATATCTAACTGATCCACTCTCCATTCAACTACAATTTTCATACCATTTATTAAAGCCTCATATTCAAAAATGTTATTTGTACAAGGAAACAAAATCTTGTATGCTTTGGGCAATGAGTATCTATGTGGTGTAATAAAGAGTAATCCAGCACCTAATCCTTGTTGTGTAAAGGACCCATCAAAGAACATAACCCATGTATGGTGCATGAGTGTCAGAATTGACTCATCTGGGAAATTAATGTTCATTGACAAAAGACTCTCTATGGGTGCCTCGACTAGCTGGTATGCAATTGCTTGTCCCTTTATAGCCTTGCGTTCAACATATTGGATGTCAAACTCACTGAGTATTATGACCCATTTAGCCAATCTTCCTATGAGAGCTGCCTTACTAAGCAAGTACTTTAGTGGATCTATTTTAGCCACAAGCCATGTAGTATGGGCAAGCATGTAGTGTCTCAACTTCTGGGAAGCCAAGACAACTACCAAGCAAGCTTTCTCAATAATGCTATAGTTCTTCTCATAAGAAACCAATGTTTGCCTCAAGTAGTAAATAGCTCCTACTTTATTTTTTTTATCTTCTTGAGCCAATAGGATTCCTAGAGATGTTTCAGTGGTTGAAATGTATAAAAGAAAAGGCTTCCCATGAATAGGAGGCATAGGAATTGGAGGATTGACAAGATATTTTTTGATCTGTGTTAAGCTTTGCTCACAATCCTTGCTCCAATTGAATTTCACACCCTTGTGTAAGGTCTTTGTGAAGGGTTGTGATCTATCCGCCAATTGTGAAATAAACCTGCGAATAGATTGAAGCCTTCCCTCTAGTCCTCTCATCTAACTGATGTTCTGAGGTGGTGGCATGTCCATTATCACTTGTACTTTCTCTAGATCTACTTCAATTCCTTTTGCAAAAATGATGTATCCTATCAACTTTCCTGATGTGACACCAAATGCACATTTCTTAGGATTGAGCCAAAGACATTATTTTTCCATACGATCTAGGATGGGTCCCAAATCTTGCAGATGAGTATTATGTTTACCACTTTTGACAAAGGTATCATCGACGTAGTCCTCCATGGTTCTATGCATCATGTCATGGAAAATTGTAGTAACAGCTCATTGATATGTAGCACCAGCATTCTTCAAACCAAATGGCATCACATTCCAACAAAAGGTTCCCCATGCACATGTGAAAGCCATTTTCTCCTGATCTTCTGGCACAATTTTTATCTGATTGTGTCCAGAAAAACCATCCATAAGTGAATACATCTCATACCCATCTGTCATGTCCACAATCATATCAATATTAGGGAGCAGAAAGTCATCCTTAGGACATGCCAAGTTAAGATCATGGAAGTCTATACAAACCCTGATAGATTTATCGTGCTTGGAAATAGGAACAATATTGGATATCCATTTAGCATAATCAATTGCACAGATGAAACCAGCCTTTAGAAGTTTCTCCAATTCTTCTTTGATGAGCAATGCAACGTGAGGGTGCATTTTTCAAAGCTTCTGTTTAACTGGTTTGATGCTTGGTGCTATGGACAAATGATGCATGATAAGATCAGGATCCAATCCTAGCATGTCAGAGTATGTCAAGGCAAAATTTATTTTCTTTTCCTTGAAAAGGCAATGAATTGTTCCTTCTCTTCAGGTGACAGTGACTGTGCCAGATGTATCATATGAGGATGTTCTTCTGTGCCCAGGTTAATTGGCTACATCAACTTTATTAATACTGATGATCTCTCCTAAAAGTGACTGGGAAGGACATCAAATATCTCATCTGCAGGCACCTCAGAGAGGTTTTCACCCTTGGATACGTCTTTTGTTTTTACTTTTTTTAGATCTGACACTACCACAATGTGGTTTTCACCATCGGACCTCTTGCATTTTTTCTTTTTAGTTGTGTGACTGAGATATTTGATGTCAGCCTTAGTCATGTTGACAGTTTGCTCATTGGTGGAAGACGTTACGAGTTTGATAGTGTTTAGGTAACAGGTGAGAGGATAGTCATTCGGGAACGTGGGGACTTCATTAGATACATTGGGGTTCTAGTCTATAAGCTCGAGATGTGTGAGTGAGAGAGTAGTGGCTGGTTCAATTGCATTCATAGTATAGTCATTAAGTGCATGGACCAAAAATTTAAGACCTACAGTGACTTCATCCACAGGTGTGTTCAAATGCCTCAGAATAGGAATGTCAGGAATTGATGACTCTAGAACACTAGTTGGATCTGATCCATGTGACCTAACCCTAGACATTTCACCCACTTCAATTTGATTTTCATAGACATGCACTTGGTCAATGTCTAAATCAGTAGTGGATTCTGAAAAAGAATCAAACTCATATTCCCTAGAATCGGTGCTACATGGTGAGAGACTATAGAACTCCCCAATAGTGATAGGGACATACTCGCCTTCATCCTCTAGATTCTTACACAAATACTCAATAGGGCATGACTGACTAGATTCTCCCTTTTTTGGATGATATTTGAGTTGCTCAGTATTGTCCTCAGAAGAATCACTAATATCATCCACAGTGCTAACACATGGCACAAATTCATCTAGCTTAGCAAAGAATTTAGCGAGATCATAAGGGATAGGATGAGGATAGGAATCCTCATCATCAGATTCTTCCTCTTGAGTATCTAACTTAGCTTGTGACTCATTTTCAGATGAACTCTCAGGTTGGGGAATGAATTTATTTGATCCCAAATGGAAAGGGACCTTCTTAAACCCTAGGCCAGTTGTATCACGGTTGCTTCGAGCTCTTGCTTTGATAGGATCAATTAGGCCATTGTTATTGCACCCAATAGGGCCAATTCCCTTGTAACCAAAATGCTTCAAGTAATTTCTCAAGCTTGTTCTATTAGGTCCACTGGAGCCTCTTCTCTGTAAAGCCATGCAGCAATGGATCTATTTTTACTTTCATCTTCTAAGGGAACTGTAGCCTTGACAAAAGCGCCATTATACTTGGTCTGAGGTGTCAACACGAATGGCTTCTTTGCTTCTGAGGGTCTCCCATAATGTCGAGGAGACTCTAGGAGAGATGTCAATGATAGCACGGGTTCAATGTGATACTCTCCCATACTAGTTTCTTTCAGTTTGAATGATTGCTCAATTTTTTTTAGCTTATTATCGTGATAATCAGTGGACTCACGGTTAGTAGGGATGAAAGTTTCGACAGCTTTGAGCATATTGCAGGTGTAGCTAGTAGTGGCAGGAATAGTAACTTCAGAACCATGAAATGGGAACTTGATGCATTGATGGTATGTGGATTGCACAGTGCACATCTCATGTATCCATGGCCATCCCAATAGAATTTTGTAGGCCAAGGGAATGTCAAGCACCTGACAGGTGACATCCCTTTCGACAGGATCAACGTGAATTGGTAAAATCACAAGACCTAGTGACTTTCATTCCACTTCATCATACACTTTGATAGTGATCTTTCATCGAAGATCAACAGAGTCCTCAGAATAATTCAATTATCTAAGCAGAGAAGAAGAGATAATATTTAGGCCAGCACCGTTATTAATGAGTACCTAACAAACATGTGTCTGGTGGATCATAACCTCAATGTGTAGAGGCTGATTGTGTGGGTGATTTAGAGAGTTGTCATCCTACTTGGAGAAGGTCATAAGATATGGTGAGGTCAGGTGACCTACCATGGATAGGAATTGCTCAAGATCTAGATTTTGAGGAATATTTTCCTCAGTGAGGCCTTTGTCCAGAATTTGCCTATGAGCAGGCAAGATTTTAACCAGCTCAAAGATGGAAATCTGAGCATTAGTTCATTTTAGCTGATCGATAACACTATAACTAGTTGTGGTCAAGTTCATTGTGGGTTTTGCACCTTTACCGGATGGACCAGCAAGAGCTTTGACTTTGTGTTGTTTAGGATTTGAAGTAGGAGGCATAGGGCCTTTGAGCACCAACTTGGAATGAGAATGAGTGACAACATTAGCACAGTGTTGTGAAGGCACATTATCCATTACATTGGAAGTAGGGCCCCTCAAGAAAAATGATGTCTTGGTTTTGTCGTTATCTTGCTTGCCCTTAATGGTAATAACATTACAATATTCAGAATCCACAGGTTCAACCATATGAATGACATTGTCATCATTGGAATAAGTATAGTTGACCTTATTGTAGGGTTCTGGTTTCGAAGTCTCTCCTTTTTCATAAGCTGGGAAAGGTTCTTTGAATGCCTTGTGATCCAAATTTTTGTTATGTCCATCTACCACAAGATCACCAGCATCAATCATGTCCTAGACTTTATCACGTAAGTTTATACAGTTGCTGGTTTTGTGTCCTTTGTTTTGGTGATACTCACAAAATGAGGTCTCATTCCACCATGGTGGATGTGGTTGTGGATCATAGGGACGAGGGTTATCCATTGGTGAAATAAGCTTCTGTTGTAGCAATGTTTTGTAAACCACATCCAAAGGTTCCCCCAAAGGCGTATACTCTCTCTTGGGGCATGTTGTCCATGAGTTTCTTGATTTGTTTGCAAATGTCTTATTGTTAGGGGGAGGTTTCTCAGAATTTTTGGCTGCTTTGAGGCAATCTGTGAGATTAAATGTCGCTTTAGCAGGTTTTGGTGTGATATTGTCAACAACTCCATCATGTACAATTTCTCAGTTCTTGTTGACATGTTTGGTTTTATCCTTGTTGGAAGTGGAACCTTGTTTTGTGTCTCTCTGAAGAGTGAGTTCACCTTTCTTGACCATAAATTCTTCGATACGGATAGCCTGTGTAATCATGTCTTCAAAGGTATGTGGACCTTGTAGTTGGACTCTATACTCAAAATTAGGTACGAGGTTATTAGTGAAAATGTCAAGCTTCTCCATTTCTAAAATTTTACAGGAATACTTAGTGTACAGTTGTCTCCACCATTGGAGGAATATGAGAAAAGGTTCTCCAGTTTTCTATTTAAGGTTGCATAGATCTCGAATATTGATAGGGTTTTGTATGTTATGAGAACATTGCTAGACAAATGAATTGGCAATTTTGTCAAACGTCTTGATACCAAGAGGTAAATGTGAGAACCACTCCAAAGCCTGACCACATAGGCTTCTAGGGAATAAACGCATGAGGTAGGTTTGATCATGTATAAACTCCATAGATAAAGCACCAAATTCCCACAAGTGATCTTGGGGATCAGTAGTACCAAAGTACTTGTCATATTTAGGTAGTTCTACGCCTCGTGGGAAAGGCGACATGTTTATGCTTTTGTCAAATGGAAATGGACAAAGAGCATCCAATGTGTATGTCTTTGTGGGTTTCTCTTTCTCATGCATCATCTGAGCCAATTGGTCTTGCATAATTATCAATTATTTTTGGAGTTTAGAGGTCTCAATTTCTTGTTCAGTTTTGACAATGGTTTCTACATTGAAATGAAGAGGTAACTTTGCTCCCTCTTGGGAAAGTTTGAGAAAGTATTTTTCTTTCTCTTTGTTGAGTAGGATTGCCATGACCTTTTGAAATTTTTTGTCTTTTCAACATTTTTCTATGTGTTCAGGGAGGATTTCCACCTCTTCTTGTTCCTCATCAGTGTCATAGTCTTTCTCTTTCTCTTTGTCATTCCTATGTGGTTCTTGATGTCGACTATGACTACCATGTTTAGGTTCATGGTTAGTCATTATAGGAACATATTTAGTTTCCATATGTTGTGTTTCAAAAGGTTCTTCGAAGAAAGGATCATACATCGTGTTTGGGAATGCAGGACCTCTACCTGTCTTAGTATCCTCTTGGTACAAAGGATTCCTAATTTGTTGCAAATTTATGAAAAAAATTTGCTAAACTCGAGATGACCTAGCAATTGAGGGAGATCGTGAAGATGCCTCACTAGCTAAACTAGATACAGATTGCGTAATGAAAGGTAAGCGACCTTTGCCATGATTACGACCCCTAGCATGACCACATCTAAGGTTATAGGGATAAATCACATTGCTGCTTCTGGTTGTGATAGTCATAGACAAGGACAAGAAGCTAGAACCTAGACAAGGACTACACTAAGATTGAGTCTCAAAAAGGACAAGATAATAGTAAGAATGTTGTTCACTAAGGCACAAATGGTCTGATTTAAAGGCTAGAATAGCCAGAGATTATGACCAAAGTGACACAAAGTATGACAAGCATTAAGACAAGGACCAAAAATTACTTATGAGATGAGACTAGTCAAAGTACAAGACACAAGTCTTTGGCTAAGTGAAGTGTCACTATTTTAGGACTATTTGCAAATAGAGAGTGATAAACAGACAGAGAAAAAGACAGTGTGAAAGTCATAGATAGCTAAAATAGACCCAAATTGGTAGTGCTGACACAAAGTCTCGCACAAGAAACCTTTACAGGTTGTACGAAGAAGTTTTACAGGCCGCGCGAAGAAGTTTCCTGAATCACACAAAGGTCAATAACAGTGTTTTAATTTTGCATGAATAAGTTCACAGGGTCACACAAAGACTGACGATAGAGGTTTAATTTCGCGTGAGAACAAAATGATTTCGCGCGATGACTAGATGATTTTGTGCGAGACCCAAATGATTTCGCATGAGAAGGCAGACTAGTTTTACAACAACAACTAATTTTGACAAGGTTTCTGGACTTTTTAGACAGATTGGACAGATTTTTGAGACAAGTTCAATTGGACAGATAGTGAGATTGACCTTGCAAGATGTTTGGACAATGCTTTCAGTTTGTAATTTTTTAGTTTGATTTAAATGAAAAGTACGTAGTCAAAATCAACTCGTTGTTTTGGAAAATTTGATTGTTTTAGTAAGCAAGTAGATAAATAGGCATGTAGAACAGCAAGTAGGTGATATCAAGCATGTCTAAAAATAATGAGCAAGGGCAAAAGACACCTTGCACATGAACAATCAAGTGACTTAGTACGCATTGATTCCTAAGAGAGCTAATTGTATATGTTTTCAAAAGGTTTTGCAATCATGCATACATCCCTAGAAAATAAAAGTTGGCCTCTCTAAGGTTTTTAGTAATGTTTTGACTCTGCAACTTTTATGACTCACAGGGGTGACCTCCAATCTCGGCACACCGATGTTTCAACACAATTTGAGAACTTAATCTTGAAGAGTTGTTGGGGAGATCTGACAACCCACAATGAACCACACCCATGGAGATCTCTTCCACAAGGACATTTATATAGCAGTTGTCACTACCACATCAAAAATGGCTATTACTGCTCGAGGTTTTGTCCATGCAATTTTCCCTGTAGAGGGATTGTCTACTACGGTTAACCCTCTCTAAAGGTGACTGACTCACAATAGTGTACCACAAGTGGACTTAGCTTCCAAATTCAAGGTTTTGACACCTTTTCACTTTTAGCCCAATCAAAATAGACAAATTAATCTGACATGCTAAACTAAGAGTATCTCTTAAAGATCTATGATATCATCTCCCAGTGATCTATCAACCTCTCTGGATAAAGGATGCCTCAATCAACAAGTTGAAGATTCATCTATATGCAAGATGCTCAAAGTATCCTCCCCACCTACAAGGAATTTATTGTAGAGAGGAGTTTCACTAGGAACCCACTCTCTCAAGATCCACAAATAGTGTTCATGGGGCCTAATTACTATGTGTGTACAGATGTTAATTCCCGAAAGAAAATCTATCCAAAAGCAATCAAAGAGCACAAGGTGGTACACTTAACACTTTAACTAATGCAAGGTGATTCCAAAGATGTGAAACATTTAACCCCTCACACAAGCCAACATGAGTCCACAACTCAGAAACTAGTGAGTTCTAGAAAGCACAAAAGGGTTGCCTAGTGGAGCATTTAACGCTTATTTCCTATAGACCCCTCCCCTTTAACGTGGTGCTGATCTTGCAACCATAGGGTGAAACGAGGGGCCGATGGATTAGCGAGTCCAATAATCCAAGATAGCTAATTAGATCTATCACTATTAACTAAGCCTGCTAGATGAAAACTAATGGAGATCACAACCTAGTATCAAATTATGCATGTGTTGTAAAATGAGAACTTGGAAGGAAACACACATAAGCTTGACATGAGAGATTTTCATTTTAGGTCCAAATGAAGTGTTATCAGTCAAAGAGAATTACTTGGTAATCCTCGCAATGCACTTAGTAGATGTTTTACCTATTTTTAGCAACTTTATCACACCTTTTCAATTGTCCTGCAAATCGTTGTTATACTATTCCAAAAAATCAAAAAACATAGAAAAACTAGAAACAGTGAGCAGTTAGCAGAAAAACCAGAAAACACGAAAATCAATGCAAAAATAGCCTCTGTCAACAGAGTCTCATGCAAAATTCCTGATAATCTGCATGAAGAAGTTTTTTTACCCTCGCAAATTTCTAATACAACCCATGCAAAGAAATTAGCGCCGTGTGTAGATTCACAAGCTCAGGCACTTTCTCGCGCGATACATAAAGAATCTTCATGCAAAGATTATGGATCCTCACGTGAAAATGAACAATCTTGCACGAAGATTCTTGAATCTGTACAGAACAGTACAGACAGAGAACAAAAAAATGATTTTAAAATGCAGAAAGAGGCTAGAAAAATTGATTTTCCTGGGCCCACGATGGGCGCCAGAAATGTATGCATGAATATGTGGCCTATGCTAACACACACACTTCAACACGGTCCTTATTTGTGGATTCATCTCGAAATGAACATTGAATTGTTCATCTGAAAATCAACCAGCAAGGCAACCTATTGCCTTCTATCTAAAGGGATTTTGCTTGTTAAATATCCTCCGATTTGAGGTGTTAAGCAACCAGACCCTCTACGAATGAAGGATTTGAAAGAAAATGCGACTAATCTATATGAGAATGTAGATTAATCTAGAATGGAGTATGCACGTTTAATCTAAGAACATGTAAAACAAAGCTATGCTAAAATGTATGCATATTATGCTAAATGAGATTAAACTAGAAAATGAATATCTTATGAAAATAATGAGCTCAAATGAATGCACAATCCAGCAGCAATTCGATGCAAATTCTCATTCAACCTCTCTGAAATGAAGAGAGGAGGGTCTCTTATATAGGTTTTCCTGAAAACCTCTGACGGTTGAGATTGATTTCAATCAACGGTCAGGATTGAAGATGAAGTTTAGTCATAAAGGAAGATTCCCAAATTAGAGGGAGTTAATTGATTTAATTTGAGTAGAATAAGGAGTTAACTGATTTAGTTCCTTTTTGATCAGCAGTGAACTGGGAATTCCCTTTTTTGAACTGAAGAGAGATTTTGATGAGATATTTAATTTAATAAAATGAGATATGCTCTCATAATTACCTTTTCTATTTAATTAAATAATTCTATTTAATTAATCAGAGACACTTTTCTTATTTAATTAAATAACTTCATTTAATTAATTAGGAATGGCTTCCCATTTAATTAAATAACTTTCTTTAATTAATTAGAAGTTCTCCATTTAATTAAATAATTTCATTTAATTAATTAAAATAGGTATATTTATTAAATTAAATAGATTTAATTCTATAGTACATTAACGTTAGGATATAATTTAATTTAATTAAAGTATAAATAATTAATAATTAAATTAAATATTAATCAATAGGTTTAATGTGGCTAATATGAGTAAATACTAAAGGAATTAAATAATAAGCATGATGAATGTAGATTAGGGTTTTCTGCATCTGACAATTAAGTCAAGTAGCAAGTAGCAGAATAAGAATTTGCCTAATGACATAGGACTTAAGAATCGATCAAAAATAGACTAGAATTGGTTGAGATGGAAATGAGCCAATTTTGGGGTATTACAAGGATAACCTTGTGAAACATGGAAACAACCTCCAAGCTATGGGACTTGAACTATGAGGTTGAGTCTTCAAAGAAGTTTGGCTTCCTTTACTATCAGGGTGCACCTAACTACACTTGGAGAGGAAAAGGGAGAAGGAAAGCATGAAATCAAATCTACCTAATCTAACCGAAAGGGTGATGTACCAAAATAGAGTGTTCAAACCAATCTCTGCCCATACATGCACTTTTGAACCATCATGACACCAAAAGATATACATGTCTAGACTTGTTTTAATCCAAAAATCACATATAGATCAGAAAACCTAAATAAATGACACAAGGAAGATAAGATTCACTTATATATCATTCATTAGTCAAAGAGATACAGTCATGCAAATTGTAGATAGCCAAAAAACATTGAAGAGAGGCAAATAGGTCTTACACAATACATCAATGGTTGAAGGAGATAAGGTAGAATGTCATTAGGTCTAGAGGCAAAGGGGATTTACAGTGAACTTGTAGAACATAATCAGAGAAATGGAGAAGATTTGACCCTAAGAAAGATTACAAAATCTGCTTTTATAGTTTAGGCATAATTCAAATATTTTTTGACTGAAAATTACTCCACAACCACTTTCGTTAAGTTCTTAGAGAACAATCCAGGCAATCCAATCAATAGATCTAATTTGGTACGCTTGAAAAGACATGAAAATTATGAAACCCAAGCTTGGAAGAAACCTTGAAGTGAAAAAAATAGTGCCAAACAATGCCAAAATTCCTCAAAGTGGACAATGAGATAGTGGAAAGAGTGCCTCTGCATCATTTTTATCAAAGCAATAACTCTAGAGTGATTGAGATCAATCGAAAGAATCAGATTGCACAAGAAACCCTATCTTTCTTTGTTCTTGGTTCATGAATTAGCAAAGTTTGTAGGTTAACCCAATCATGCAATTAGAGA
Organism: Cupressus sempervirens; assembly: GCA_028749045.1. Lineage (NCBI taxonomy): Eukaryota > Viridiplantae > Streptophyta > Pinopsida > Cupressales > Cupressaceae > Cupressus > Cupressus sempervirens. The sequence goes on along the minus strand of CM053792.1, from coordinate 946,883,638 downwards.
AAGCCATGTAGACCAACCATGTTATTTCATTTCACCAACTTGTAGAGTCTTCATAAATTTGACCACTTAAACCAACTAACTATGTCACCTTTTAAAAACCTTACCATGACTGCCTTATGAAACCGCAAACTTAATCATCATTGCAAACTGGTGCTCTCCACCCAGGCCCACAAGGACACATGCCCAATCCTCACTATGCCACTATAACTAAAGATTGATTATTTTTCTATAGCAACATAATGAGAGATTTCAATCTTCCTCCATCTGAAGGCCTAGAAATATGCAACCAATTCATTGATCATGCTAGAATCTAAACCAATTAGAACTTGTCTATATGCCAACTTGTCTAATAAGTCCTCACTTTTGTAGACCTCCAAAAAAGGACCCACAATCCACATGGCAAGTGCTCACTATGTCGCATGAAATAACTCCCTTGCAACTCTATAAAGAAACAAAGTGACAACCATGGATGATCCTTGATTTGACGATGAGTAAAATGCACTGAAGGAACTGGCCCACACCTTACATAGTCATCACTTCAACCAATGAGAAACCAACAAGTTGCCAACATTTTTTGACAACTACCTTGCTACTCTAATAGGAAAGGGTCCACCAAAATCCACTTTTCGAGTCATCACTATGTCACATTAAATAACTCCCTTACATCTCTGCATAGCAACATAACGATGATTGTAGATCATGAAAAGATCTGATGATGGATGAAAAGCACCCAATTGACTATGCTCACTGAAGGGAAAGGGGCCCATGGTGGATACATTGCATGTAGTCACTTTGTCACTATAAAAAAAGGTTGATCATTTTCTCATAGTGACATAACAAGAGACATTGATCTACCACCATCTAATGGCCCTAAAGGTACAACCAACTTGTCAGTGCACCAACCAATAGAAACATGGCCTTTTGCCAACCTATCTGACACTTTGTCGACATCACTTGTGGACCAAAAGGAAATAGGACCCACACCTACATAGTTAGCACCTTGGCTAATGAGAAACCAAGAAAATACCAACTTATTCTGACAACTTCTCAACTACTCTAATAGGAAAGGGTCCACCAAAATATACGTGTCAATTTGTCTCTAGATTGCATGAATTAAAGTACTCATAGCTTTCAATAATGACATAGTGAGGACCATTGATTGTGGGAAGATCAATGGCTGGGAAGATGCATAATGCACTCTGTCAGAACTAAGGGAGGAGGTTCCACCATTCTACGTGTCCACTCATCACTTTGTTGCTATGGATAAAGAACATGCAGCTCCCCAAAGTGACAAAGAAACAACCCTTGATCTATTTGCATTGGATGGTAGATAAAACATTGTCCAACGAGGAGATATTAATCGCACATTACTTACAAAAAAAGGTGATAACCAAAGTTTAATATAAAGCATTTCATGCCCCATATTTGAATATTTGAATATTATAAACATTAACTAGGTTTGAATTCTAATATGGTAATTTTGGTGGGAAGGCAAAAATGACCAACAGTTTCATTCAAGTTAACTAGTTGGCATCTAGTGGCGTTCCAATATACCCAGAGCTCCCAATGTAGAAAACCTTGCTCTAATACCAAATGTAATGCCCCACTAGGGAGCCATAAAGAAATTAATTTTTTATGTCACTAATTTTGCTAAACATTTTCTTAAAAGATTATAACAAGAGATAGCATAGTGGAAGCAATAACTTACATTCATAAAAAGAAATACAATAATAATTACATCTCTAAAGGGTTCCATGGCATCAAGTCACATACATAAGTTTGATTAAGATTAAATATGATACATAACAAAATCCACATCATAGGATAACCATAAGTATGAAATAAAATGCAATAATATACAAGAGCATAAGATGCCACATGGCATAACCAAAATGCATAATCATCCTCTATACAAGTCACATGGTATGAAAAGCTCAAAGAATAAACATCATGAGTAAATACAACATCTCAAAAGATCTGTGATAATCAATTATACTACAATAGAATATAACCATCTAACATAAACACGAGATCAGAATGAAAGTAACAATTGCTCAAGTACATCTAGAAAGGGCATCCATTTGTTGGATCTCAATGGTATAAGAAACACTACCACCTAACCTTGTGGAATCTAAATGGCCCACTCCCACTGTGCTAAGGAGATTGTTAGAAATGTAGTATACACTGGGTGACTAAGAGGGGGGGTGAATCAGGAACTAATAAAACTTATACTTTAATTCACCAGTTAAACATACACCATGTAATATGATCTAATTGCATGCATGAAACACTGAAAGAAATAAAACATTCATAACACTTGACACAATATTTGGTAACCTAGAAATCTGCCAAATAGAAAGTAAAACTTGGGTGGGGATGATACCCCAAAGCTTCATTACTATAGTATAAACTTAACCTATTAAAGCTTATAATTGATCACTTCTAATGATCTGCCCTGTTAGGAGCACTAAGGACTATTAGATCCACCTTGTGAAATGATTTACAACATACAATGAAGTATGAACTCTGTTAGGAGATTTGGAATGAGATTTTTAAGTCCACCTTGTTAAAGGATTTGACTAATGCACCTATTACGATGGAATCAGTTGTTGATCTTTGATTTGCAACTCAATTTTCTAAAAGAGATTTCTTTGAATAACATTGATCACCTAGTTGTAATAGATAAGAATCTTCTTTTCCTAATATTTCTTGTAGCCTTCTATAATTTTCACTCATGCTTCTTCTTCTTCTAAACATTCTTGTTTGGATATGATACAATGTATTACATATATATCGATCCAATTAATTTCTTTCTAGAGTTGGCTATAATACCAAACTCAAACAATCTTCATAAAGTTAGCTCACTTGATGCAACTCAAGTTATGAAGACCACTTAGGTGATGTTTTGACACTCAGAAACACTTATCAACACTCAAAAAACTTTGGCACTTGATTGATGTAGATGCTTGGTCCATACTAATCACTTGGGGTAAGAGGAACTTGGTCAGCACTGGATGACTCAAAAAACATAGAAGAACTCAATATACACTACGGAGCTCAATTAACACAAAATCTTCATCATTTACACTAAAGATCTTAGTATAAACTAATATGCTCAGCTTAGACTATGATATGTCTTAAATTCTCAGTAGACAGTATGAAGCTCAGTAGACTCTTCTTTCTGCATGTAGAGCTTCGTAGCAATGTAAACAATTGACTAAGTGTTACATCACTAATAGACAAAAGATTTGACCTTAATGTCAACAATCTCCCCCTTTGTCATTAGTGAAAAAAACACTTATGATACCAAAATTTGAATACTCAAAATACAAGTCAAAACTCCCCTTATCAACATGCCTAGGTTTGTAACTCAATTTTGATTGTTGTCTATTACTACTTTTGTTGCTTGGTAACCTCTCACTCTATTTTTTAATTTTTCAAAGAAAAAATTGTAAACACATTTTCTTCTTTGTATATACATCTTTCATACTATACATGTATTCCCCCTTTGTATATGTAATTCTCCCTTACATATAATATACATTTAGATCCCCCCTTTTTTGACACAAATGTGAAAAAAAATGCATAACTACAAGGTAATACCAAAATGTGACAAGAAACATTGCACATACCTTCAAAATGATGGTCATTTTCTTGTCCCAATTCTCTTACAAAAATCTTGATGCATGTAATGCTATCTGCATTGCTACTGAAAGTTCCATCATATGATCAGCTATGGAGAAATTGTTATCATGGACCAATGTTTTTGCATTGCATCCATTTTGGGAAGGATAGATGAATACCTTGAATTTCTTCAAGTGTGGCTCTTATCTTTGCTTGTTCCATTAACAATTCTACCTAAAGATCTGTCAAATACCTAATCTTTACAAAATGTTCAGAACTGCAACTAGGATCAAGTGACAGTTGATGTGCACTGGTCTTTAAATCAGAATCATCTTAGATAATTTATCCTTTATCTCCATAGTGAAAATTGATGTGTCACTTAACTTTACAAACAAAGTAAAAACATTATTTACAAAAATTTCAAAATTTGCAAGAAAAGTAGACAGTTCTACTTTATCAATGGCTATTTTCTAAGCCACCTTCTCCAAAACTTTATTCTTGGATTTTCTTTGTGCCCTATGTAGAATTTTTTCTTGTCCATTCAGTTCCTCATTGTACTTGTGAACTACTTCAACAATTTGATCCAAAATTGGTTATTTCTCATCAACCTCAATGCTCAGTGCATCAATGAATATGTCTTTGATATCTTCTAGCACTTGATTTTTTTGTTTCCTTTCCTCTCTTATTTTTTGTTGTTTTGCCCTCTTTTTCCATAGGTCACCAAGGTTATCCATCTAATCAGGAATCATATTAGAAAGATCCCAATCTAGTATCACAATGTCCTCCTCTAGATCAATCTCTTCCTTAGAGGCTTCTACATCTTTACTCTTTTCCTTTTGAATAGTAGAAGGAATAATTTATTTTTATTTGCTCAAAACTTTTGTGCTCGGTTGAGGCTTAACCTCAACTGTCATTGCACTTTCCATAGTAGAAATTATAGAAGAAGTAACAATAATAGAAATAGTATCAACAACAGATATGACAAGAAACTTATTGATACTAGCTATTACAGTGATGTTGAGATGATTTGAGCCTTTTTCTTGGTAGATGAAGTGATGGAAACTTCACTCATCATTGCACTTGGTAATATAGTACCAATAGTTAGTTGGTTTCTCTGTGAAGCAATGTTTACCTCAAATAACTCAGTAGCAACCTTCTCTGAGCTAGGTGGCACTATGGCTTTTTCTTAAGGAGAGAGGGAGGGAGGCCATTATCTATTCTACTATCTTTTCTAGGTCTAAGTCTTCAATACTCTGAATTTTATGAAGATCACCTCCTATTTCTTCTTGATCCTCTTCATCCTCTACATCATTTCCTTTGACATTGTCAGTATCATCAATTTTATCATCATTTATTTTTTCATCATCTTTCTCAACACCTTCTTTGTCATCAATTTGTACAACTTGTTCACTAGGCTTTTGCAGCCCATAGATATTCTTCCATGCTATAGTGTTAGATTTCACAACATATTCTATGTCCTTTGACATGATCAATAATGCATTAAATTTTGGTGTAAGAATCTACTCATTTTTCTTCAATCGTTCATTTACTTCTTTGTCTGACAAATTAGGCATAAGTTTCCTCAAAGTCTATTCTTTGATATACTTTGCAACTTTAAGTTCATTCTCCAATACAAGTGTAACTACCTTTAGAATATTTCTAGGAACTTGCTTGATTAGTTCATTAGGAGAGTATTTCCACTTTGCCATTTTTGTCACTAGGGCATCTTCTATTTGTTTCTTCTTCTTTGCACTCCTATTTTCATACTTAAGAGTTTTGAAACATCTCATGCCTCCTCCTTCTTCTAGTCTTTTCAATCTTTCTTCAAAGGTAGGGGCAATCTTCTAAAGTACAATTTTTTCTATTTCTTCATCATCATCATTACCTAACTTCAATTTCTTCCTTGATTTTTTCGTTCTTCTAGTGAACACAATAGGGGAGGACTTTACAGGTTTAGTGATTATGACCTTCCCTTTCTTCTTGGGAGGCTCTTCCTCTTTAGGTTCTTCCTCTATATTTTCTTCCTTGCCTTCTTCTTCCTCAAGGTCATCTCCTTTTCCTTCAATCAGCAAAAGAGGAGAACTAGATGATTTTTTGTCCTTACGTATTTTCTCCACTTTCTTTCTTCTCTTTTCATGGCCTGATGGAGCTTAATTTCCAATGCAATTCTAGCCTTTTCTTCCTTATAAGTGCCAAAATATGTGCCTTGGGTTCCATTGGATCATTGATAAGGACTTCAATTATATCCTTTGTGTCATCTATGTTAACCTCATATCCTAGAGGCTTAACCCATGCTACTCTAGGCCTTATTGCTTGGATATGCACTTTATCATAGTCAACAAGAAAATAGATATCTTGTTCATAATCTTCCACAAAATTCTTGGGGATTTTGTATCTTCTTTGATTTTCTCCTTAAAAGACTCAAAGTAGTTATCTATAATACTATCAAGATTTTCACCCATTTCTACTATAAAATCATTTATCTGATATAAAAAAATGGTGTATCCTTCTTCCACACCATAGTTCCTTTAGAAGTAAATAAATTTTGCACATAAAATAATAAACACATCAAAAGATATATGAACCTACATGGATTATTCTTCGAGACTCAGATGCTCTCCATGTTTTTGCTAAACTTTTTCAACAACAACTCAGTAAGGTAGAAGGATATGTTATTCTTCACCACCTTGTATACTAGGTCAAAAGATGGCTTGAGCTATAAATCTTGTGTGCTACAATATGAATGAAAAACTTTATCTCCATGTCAGTTACACCATTCAGTTTCATACCTCTGTCATCCCACTCAACAAGAGTTCTTTTGGTTAGGTCAACTTGACCTAGGGTTTTTGTGGTCTTTGGCTTGTTTAGTGTTGGAAACCCTATTATTATGTGTATCATCTTCTTTGTGATCTGAATAGGATAATCCAACCACAAATGCATGTCATGGACTCAGCTTAGAATAAATCTAATCTATTTCCCATTGAAATCCTTCATCATATGTAAACTTTTGTCTCCAGATGCTTGTGCTCAGGTTTCAAAAAATGATCCAAACATAGCTCATTGTATGCCTAGTTCATCTATAGGGTTCCCAACTCTTGAATTGAATGGTGGTAAAATGACCAAATATCATGTATAAGAAGTACCTTAGGAGGAATTTATGATTGTGCTCTAGCAAGATCAAGTATGTCTTCAACTATCGTACTTAGTCTGAATGTGGGTGTTTTACAATCAACTCCTTGAACCAACATTTTCAATTCCTTCTTCACCTTGTTGCTCAAGGATGCCATTGTTCTTAATAAAGCTTCAAACACGAGAGCAAACTTCATCAACAATTGCTTCAAATCTCTCGGGGCTCTAAAATTCTCTTTCACTCTATGCTCTAGAAATTCATGGTGAAACAAATCATTCAATTTCTCCCTTTTTAAAAAAATAATATCTTTAAAATTATCATTAATGTTTCATATAATTGTTCATTCAGTGATAGGTTATCCTCCACTTAGTTAAGTCTTTATCACTCAGAAGATACCTTCAATTCTATAATTCTCGTGACTCGGTAGGAACTACAAATTTTGAGAGAAATTTTAACTAGATAGAGTTACCACCACATAGTCTAAACTTGATGCTTGGTAGAGTCACCAATTTGGCATTTGCATCCAAAACTAGGTAAGGTTATGCAACCCAACCTTTCTCAATAAGGTCTTGTGACCTGACTTTGCTTGATAAGGTCTTTAGTGTCATATCAACTTGATAATCCTTATGCATCTTGAATGTTGATATGAATCTTCTACTTGCTAACTAGAACTAATGTGAGATATCTTCTTAGAATCATAGTTCCATTAATCTTCATAAAGAACTAGGCTGAAATGGTTGAGTCACCTAACTCATTGATTTGGGTGTCAACAATTTCAGAACTTTGGTTTGCATTCTCAGGATATTTCCTTATCCATTGCTACCTCATCTGATTTATGATATTGTCATCCTTTGCTTTATTTTCATCTTCAACTCTTCCTCAGTTCATACAGTTCCTAGAAAGATGTCCAATTTATGTACAAACAAAACATCTCTTTGTAGTGTCTCTCTTCCTTGTGTGATGTTTTGTGTAGTTTTCTCTAGTGTGCTCAAACTCACCACAGTAGTGACATTTGCACTATGTGTTGTCATCCTAACCAAAGATAGCTTTGAAAAGTTATTCTGCTAGGTTCCATTCCTTGGTCTTGCATTCTAAAGATTTGTGTCCTTGTTGTTGCAATTGTGACACTTTCCTTCAAATTTAGGTTTCTCTGTCCATTCACTTACTCTATGTCTTGGTTTGTTGAAACTGTAACACTTTCCACTAAAATTTGATTTACCATTGCTCCAACACTTGTTTGATGTATCCTATCTTTCCACAATGATTACATGTAGGTCTTTTGTTCTTTTGAGCTCCTTGCTAAGATGATTCACCTTCTTCTGTGTATCTTCATCCATCTTTGCCTTTGTTTCTAAATTGAATTTTCTCATTGAATTGATTCATGTTTTCAAGATATTTCATCATCCTCTCATTGGTTTTCTTCTCTATGTTGAGTTCATTCTTCAATATTTCACTCTATTTCCTCAAGTTGATGAGCTCTTGATTTGCATCATTCACTTGATCAATTAGATATATTTGTTCAAGAGATAGTTGCAATGTAGAGATTGGCATTCATCTGTTTAATGAGATCTTTTCTTATTTTCAAGGATCTAGAGAGTTTCTTCTTTTCTTCCTTGAATTGATTCATGGCCAATTGCAGATCCAAATTTTTATTTTCAATAGCTTTCTCCAATCTATAGACTTGTCTCTGATATTTTGTCAAGCTGCTAAACTTCTAATGTGAGAACCAAAGCTCTGATACCAATTGTTGGAAATGTAGTATAGATTGGGTGACTAAGAGAGGGGGTAAATTAGGAACCAATAAAACTTACACTTTATTTCACCAATTAAATATTCACCATGTAATCTGATCTATTTCATGCATGAAAGATTAGAAGCAATAAAAAATTCATAACACTTGACACAATATTTGGTAACCTGGAAACCTTCCAAATAGAAAGTAGAATTGGGATGGGGGTGATACCCACAAGCTCTATTACTGTAGTATAAATTTAACATGTTAAAGCTTACAATTGGTCACTTCTGATGATCTACCCTGGTAGGAGAAATAAGGGCTATTAGGTCCACCTTGTGAAAGGATTTACAACATGCAATGAAGTATGCACTTTTTTAGGAGATTTGGAATGAGACTTTTTAGTCTACCTTGTTAAACGATTGTACTTATGCACCTATTAGGATGAATCAATGGTTGATCTTTGATCTACAACTCAATTTGCTAAAAGAGATTCCTTTGAATAACAATGATCATTTGGTTGTGATAGATAAGTCTTTACTTTACCTTATACTTCTTGTAGCCTTCTTTAATTCACACTTATGCTTCTTTTTCTTGTTAACATTCTTGTTTGGATATGATATAATGCATTATATATATATATATATATATATATATACATATATATATATACATATATATATATACATATATATATATACATATATATATATATACATATATATATATACATATATATATACATATATATATACATATATATATACATATATATATATATATATATATATGTATATATATATATGTATATATATATATGTATATATATATATATGTATATATATATATGTATATATATATGTATATGTATATATATATGTATATATATATATGTCTATATATATATATATGTATATATACATATATATGTATATATACATATATATGTATATATACATATATATGTATATATACATATATATATATATACATATATATATATATATGTATAGATATGTATATATATATATATATATGTATATATATATATATGTATATATATATATATATATGTATATATATATCAATCCAATTAATTTCCTTTTGAAATTGGCTACAATACCAAACTCAAACAATCTTCACAAAGTCGGCTCACCTAGTGTAACTTGGATTATGAAGACCACTCAGGTGATGTTCTAACACTCAAAAACACTTGTCAACACTTGGAAAATTGGTTGATGTAGATGCTCGATCCATATTGATCACTTGGAGTAACAAGAACTCGGTCATTACTAGATGACTTAGTGAACATTGAAGAACTCGATAGACACCATAGAGCTTGGTCAACACTAAATCATCATCACTTACACTGAAGAGCTTAGTAGAAACTAATATGCTCAGCTTATACTGTAATCTATTTCAAATACTTGGTAGACACTGTGAAGCTTGGTAGACTCTTCTTTCTACATGTGGAGTTCAGTAGACTCTTATTTCTACATGTGGAGATTGGTAGCAATGTAAACAACTAACTAAGTGTTAAGTCACTAATAGACAAAATATTTGACCTTAATGTCAATAGAGATAATCTCAAGTCCCATATGGATATCAATCCCAAAATTCATAACCATCATCTAGGTCAAGGAAATCCTAATAGAAATCTATCTCAAAGGGTACCAAGACACAAGTAACATCTAATCCCAAAGGCAACAAAGACACGTAGGAAATTTACTATGCAAGTGGGCAAGTGTCATCACATGAGCCAACTCTAAGGTTACCTTGGCAGCCTCTCTAAACTCTAGCCCCCTAGTGACTCTATGAAGCATCAATATCCTTTTGTACAAATAAGGCACACTAATGAGGCAAGGTCACAACCAAGCATCCTCTCTACTTCCATCTTATCATGTACTAGCACTCGAGGCATGGGCGAGGTAAAACACTGACTCTTTTTTATTTATTTTAACCCATTTAATGAAATGTTATCACTTATTAATACAACTTATAGTGGGTTACCCAAGCAACCTCTTTAGAGCTTCAGCCTCCATTGTAAGTCACTTCTCGACATACACATAGATAACCTACCCTAAGCTCATAAAAACTATAACTCAAAAATCTCAATATTCACCTTAGTCCTATACAAGCAACTAGAAAGCACCAAAAGATAACTAATCAAAACCTCATATATTACACTAAGAAAATCACAATATTCACCTCAATCCTATACAAGAAAAATGAAAGCACTAGCAAGTAATTGATCAAAACTCATCACAAAATAATGTGAATGCATCACAATGGTTGGGAATAAAAGATCATGACCAAATAACATACATAACAACATCATAAACCAATCACCTCCCAAGCCTCTGGTATACATACCTAACTAGTCAATGTAATAAGTCAAACCCAACCCCAGTAAAATAAACCATACATCACACTAAATGTAGTTTCATAATAAATTTGGTTTTGAAAACATAAAAGTTTGATTTTCACAATAGGGTTCAAGTTTTCCATTTTCAAAATGTCACGTTTGCTTAAGGTTTTCAAGTTCACAAAAGTAAAAAATTTCCTCAGTATAAAAATCATTTTCAGAAAAATGAACCATTTCCAAAATAATATTCTCAAAATTTTTAATGAGAAAAATATTGTTTTTTTAAAATACAACCTGAATTGCATCTATTTAATTTTTAAAATAATATATTAATTAACAATGTCTTATAATTAAGTATTATTATTAAAAAATTATTAAGATTATTAATAAAATTATATATTAATAATAATAATCATTGATTTAAATAATATAATAATAATAATAATAATAACATTAGTATTTTAAAAAAATTTAAACATATAAAACAATAAATTTGATTTAATTATCACATCACGGATCTTATTCTCGTGTAAAAACAAACCCTATCTAAGTTGGTAATCTAAAACATAATTTCTCAACACAAGGGTTTCAAATTTGATTGATGTGACAACCAATCTTTCTCTCAAACCCTAAGCTCTCTAGGGTCTTCTTAGGTCTTTCACCTAACCAAAATAGGGTTTCTAACATACCTCATACCTCTAATGTAGATCCCACTTCTTTAACTGGTGCACATCAATTTGTTAGTATAAGCTTGCCCATGAAGTCTCTACAAAAAACATAACCCCAATGTTGATTGCATCTCCCATATGATGAAATGGTCACCTAGGTATGTCTTAGGTCACTCAACAAGATGCCAAATCCAAAATAAGGACAAAACCCTAATCAAGTTGCATTCCACAAGCCAAATTTCACTCAAATGCTTGGAAAAGAGCTACATGGATTAGCCCTCCAAATGCAATAAAACTGAGATATTTTGCAAAAATCCTTAACAAGTATCCAAACAAATTGTCATTCTCAGTACCATTTTCAATGAACTTGAAGATTTTGGAATTCTTAAGCCTCCAACTTGTCCATACAGCACAAGCACAATTTTAGCCTTATTTTGAGGGTTTCAAGGGTTTTGATGTTGCTTGGTGTAAAAACCTCCTTAGGGTTTGTACCAAGAATTATCCTTGGGATTGTGGTTAGCTCACACCTTCTACTTACTCAACACATACCGAGATTGATGTCTTACTACTCTCAATCCTCTCCTAAGCTCTTTTACTGATTTGTGATCCCTAACCAAACATGTATGACTTGCCTGGGGCATCACTCTAAAACCCAATGTTGTGCATTCCAAGGGCCCTCCATTTATTTACATAAAGTACATGGATCCTAGTTCCAAATCCTAAGAGGTCTTATAATTTATACAGTGGGAAATGGCCCTGGCACTCCATTTTTGACTCACAACCTTGTTTAGATTAGCAGACTACTGGAACACAAAAAAAATTATTTAAAGACAAAAAACTCTATGAAATGAACAAAAAATTAATTATAGAACCTTCAATCCACTAACACTAACTTTTCCAACACTAAAATATGTAGAGCTAATCCATTTACATGCCAATAACTTTGAAAACACCAAACTGTTATTCAAACTATTGTAGCACGGTCTATAGATTAGCAAATCCAAATCCTCCAACAAAGTGAAAAGGTTGTAAATTACCTTATAAATGATTTCCCCTCATTTTCATAACTTTTTCAAATAGTTAGAACTTTGCCAAAGCAAAAATGCAAGAAAAAGTTGTCAATGATAACTTTTCAAATGTGAGCAATTTTTGCAAATTTGAACATTCTCTTCCCAAACTTGCTATACTTCCTATCGAACTATGCAAAAGGCCTCAAGTGGTTCCTAAACACCTACTAAGGACATTAAAACATGTAATTTCCCTATTTATGCTTGAAAACCCAAAAAATGCTCAATAGAGCCAAATGAGCAATTTTTTATCAATTTTAGCAACATTGCCATTTTGGGCTCTTCCAACCTATCTATCCGTACCCTAGGACCAAGTTGGTCCCTTTATTGATCTAGTGATGTGGATAGAATTAATACAAGCCAAAAACACCAAAGACACCCTAGGTCTACCCTTAGCCTACCTAGGTGCTCCTGCACCATACTTCTCCCATCAAAAAAATTTAAGTCACACCTAATGACAACATGTCCAAGGGTATTCCAACCTACTTGAAATTTTTCTTAGTAACCCAAGTATCCTCTTAAGTTTTCCTTTCCCTTCCATTGAATGAGATACTCCATATACACCTTATTCCTTTTAGACTTCTTCACCCTTGAGTCTAACACTTTCTCTACTTCTAATTTGCTAATACTAAGTGTTGTAGCAGGTTCAAGGTCATCTTGAACATCTGATCTAACCTAAGGTAATTTTCCTTTAAATGCCACCAATTCTTGGACATTGAAAATAGGTTATATGCCTAGATTTGATGGTAAATCTACCTTGTAGGCATTTTCTCCATATTTGGCCAAGATTTTGCAAGGCCCTACTCCCCATCTGTAGCTTGGTAGGAACACCTTTTTGAAGCCTTGATTTATTCAAATGGACCATTACATAGTCCCCAATAGAAAACTAAACATCTTTTCCCTTTTCATCCACTTTGGCCTTGAGATTTTAAGGGCTAGCTTGGATGGTTTTCTTGACTTGCTCCTAAATCTCTTTCATGGTTTGAACAAAGTCTTCAGCTTGACCACTTCTCTGAGCAATATCACAAAGACTCCTCAATTCACATACACCCCTTGGATGTATTCCATAAACTATCTCAAAAGGACTCTTTCTAGTGGTGCTATTCCTACTATCATTATAGACATATTCTACTTGTGAAATGATAACATCCCAACTTTGACCATATTCTTTAGTTAGGCACCTTAGAAGGTTCCCTAAGGTCTTATTAACCACTTTAGTTTGACCATCAGTTTGGAGATGGTAAGCTGAACAAAATGACATGTTTGTACTAAGCTTTTTCGACAAAGTTTTCCAAAAATGGCTCATAAATTTAACATCCCTATCTAACACAATGCTTAATGGGAGTCCATGAATCCTTACAACCTCTTTGAAAAATAAATGGGTGATATGACTTGCATCATTAGTTGTTCCACATGGAATGAAATGTCCCATTTTGTTGAGTCTATCAACAATAACATAAATGCTATCATATCCTTGCTTAGGTTTTGGCAAACCAACAATAAAATTCATACTTACACAATCCCATGGCTTGTTTGGAATTGGTAGAGGCTAACAAAAGCCTACATTTCTCATTCCTCCTTTGGCTTTCATGCACACCATATGTAGACACCTAAATCTGATTACATTAATAAGTAATCATATTTAGTCATCTCCTAGGATATTATTGATTAAATATTTACTATTTAATTAATTAGTCGTCATCCCATAGTTAATTTATTTATTTAATTAACTATAGTCCAATTGATAAAATCAAATGATCACCCAAAATCAATTTATCAATTGAATACCAATTCCTCTATTAAATTGAATAAATCATCAAATCTATTCAATTTAATTCCATACTCTCATTTTATTAAATAAAACATTTAATAAAATATCTAAAATCCTAAAAGCCTTCATAAACCCTATCCTAACCCCTAATCCAACCCATTCACCCATACTAACCTCACTTAACCTCCTAACTAACCCATCCCATCAAAGCCAAATTACTCAACCCCTAACCCCCTTTCTAAGCTAATCCTAATCCCCCTTCTAAGCATATGCACAACTTTAAACATGGGTTAAGACTTGCTAACCCAAACCAAAGTCAACAAATATCTTCTCCCCTCACCCTCCAACATTTATGACTCTTACACCTCTCACATCCTCTCTTACATCTCTTTCATGAATCTTACATACTCAACCACCCTCATCAAGCTTTTCACCAACCCATTTCCTATCCTCTCACATGCATTCTCCTTCTGAAACTTGTCACCTTCCCATTGGTGCTAAATAAGCATAATCCTTGTGCTCCCTTTTGAGTGCATCCTGACCCTCCCTCACCATCTCATCATCTTGACATCTTGACCCTCCATTCCTCCAACTCTTAGCCTATAAATTGAATCTCCTCCCTTCACAAAATCATCCACCTTCCATGCAAAGTTATAATGCTATTTTGAGAGCTCATAAACTACCAAAATACCATTATAATGTTGGAATCACTCCATGAATCCATTGTTGAAACCTTGATTCATTCACTCCACCCATCCATCTAAAGCTTGAGCATATCTTGTGAGCATACACATCTTAAATCAGGGACAAATCCATTGCATCATGATGTTATACCATTAGGAGCCTACCATTCTTGGTTTGCTTCCTTTCATGGTGATAACAATCAGTCATATCTTAAGTGTTAACTACTTTAGTTGTGTTAATGCTTTCTTTATTAGTTAGTATTCAATTTGCACTACTACAACTAGGTGATATATTGGTACGCCCGGTGGGACCCCACATTTGGGTCAATCTAATTGATTTTTGGGGTTTTTTTGTTAACTAAACAAAGTAACCTTGTTTGCTTGTGTGTTTTTGTGATAAGTTTGCTATTTTTTTTGCAGGTACGCAAGTCATTCTTTGGAAATTACGCTTTCGGCCATCTAAGTGTTTCTTATTTTTGAACACTTCAAAATTAGCTTGTTTTGCAATCTCGCGACCTCAGGAATGTGATCCCATGACTACGAGAACATGACTATTCATCAATGGGAATGTGAACCCGTGACTACGAGTTCATAGTTCATCCCTAACCAGTTGTTGTCATGTGTTATAGAACAGTCCTGCATCCCCACCAGTCTTTCCTTCTACGGGAACGCTAGAAAAACCTGTAGGATCGCTACCATTTTCTTGCAGGAACGCAACCATTTACCAATCAAACTTTCAAAATGATTCTTATTATTGACCTCTCAAACTTGTCGAAGTATTTGTTTGCGAGAACGCTAAGAAGTAAATTTGTGGGATCATTTTTTCGCAGGGTCGCACTATGTTTTTTTGAACTCGCGGCCTAAATTTTCATAGTTTTCACCAGTTTTTGTCTTGCGTTCCCGCGAACCTTTCTTGTGTTACCTTGCCTATGAGATCACATCTTAAACCCACAGGTTCGCACCGTTATCTAATTTGCTCAAAATTTTGATAGTTTTCTATGCAAGCGTTTAAGCTAACTAGTTTTTTGTACGTTTTATCATCATAATTTTAAACTTATAATCAAATTATAATCATTTTTTTTATTTATTTATTTTTAAACAAGTATAAATCAAAGTTTGACTTTTAGTGGTTCCATAGGATATGAACTATTCTGAGTTGATTTACGCATATCAAAAATAACAAAAAAAGTTAAAAATATTTTTCCCATAGTTAAGCTTTGATTTCGGGGATTTTTGGGTGACTAATCAAATTGATTTTTTTTAGCATTGCAAGTTGGAGCATATTACAAACCTAATCATGTTTTTTGTAAGTTTTTCTTAGAATGAACTTGCATGTTTAAACACATCTCTCATTGAATGAATGTCACTTGAATCAATCTTAAATGTCATGGACTAAAATCAACTTTTTTTTGGAATGCATGCTTAAAACAACAAACATAATCTTGAATGCAAAGGATCAAATCATCATTGCAATGCCTCACACTTCAAATTTGGGCATAAAAAACTTTAACTCAATCTTGAATGCCTAAACATCAATGAAAATTGCAAATTAACACACTTGAATGCTCTAAAAAGTAAAACATTCTTATCTTTTTCAAAGCTTTCACACTCAAATTTATTTATGTTGGCGAACTCTCGATTTCAATTATGTTGACGATGTTGTCAAGTTGGAATGAACATTGTATGTCATAAACATGAGTTTCTTCAATCATAGCTTATAAAACCTAAATCATCAAATGGAAATGAATGAGTGTTTTTTAAACGCAAGATCACTTATGTGATCTTGTTTTACACTTTTCAGGAGGCTTGCTTGGGGATTTCATCACCCCTTGGGATGACCCACCAGTACATTTGGGCTCATTTTTTGACCTTTATTGGTCAAAATTTCAACCCATTTTTCGACCAATCTTCGACCAAATTCAACCAATGAATTGGTCGATAATTTTTTGGTCAAAAATTTGACGAACATACTGGATGGTCAAAATTTTGACCAATACGTTGGTCGAAAAATGTCCAAGTTGTTGAGCCATTTTTTGCCATTCATTGGTTGAACTTACGACCAATGCTTGGTAGAAATCTGTGAGGCATTAGTTGAAATTTTGACCAATTCATGGTGGAAAACTAGGTGGCATTGGTTGAAAACTTTTTGGTCAAAAATTTGACCATCCAGTAGGTTGGTTGAAACTTCGACGAATACGGTGGTCAAAAAATGTTGGCGTTGTTAGCGCATTTTCTACCATTCATTGGTCAAACTTTTGACCAATTCTTGGTAGAAATCTATAGGGCCCATATCATGGATAGCGATATCATGGACCCACTTCCCATGTACTAGGTACGAAGATTTCTGATCATGAGATCGAGCCGAGATCAAAGGGTGGCGTTGACTCGCTATGAAGAAGTGCTCGAAAGTTAACTATAGCGAGTTAGCGAGTGTGGCCCACTACTGTTGAAGTAAAATTGATGTCCACAAGATCAAGTCTAGATCGACGACACTCGTTGACTCACTATAAAGAGATGTGCAAAAATTAGGTATACCGAGTTAACAAGCAATGGACCCACCATCGTGTTCTTAAAGGTTGTTTCAATTGTCTACCACATGATTAAAGTAAGATCAGTGATCATCGCTAGCTCGTTGTGGAAAGGTGCTCGAGAATTATGTATAACAAGTTAGCAAGTTGATGACACGTGTGCGTAGTCATGCATGGGCCCAGTTTGAAGCGCTAGCCTTGAAGGAAAGGTAAAGGTGGAGGTGTTTTATTAGCTTCACTACCAATGTGTTAAGAAGAAAGCTGAGTCAACTTAGTTGTAATTCCCAGATCGTAGGATTTTTCAAGGATCAACGGCACAAGTTTAAAAAAGAAAGTGTGACGCCACTCTATTTTTCTGTTTGGTGCATTTATGATAAGTGAAAGCTTCACGTGTGGGAGAAACAGAGAATAACACAAAGATTTTCATTAATTTTAGTCCCACACAGACAGAGATTACAAATTTTTTGAGCACAAGAGCCTGATTGATTATGTCGTGTTAAGCCTGGTAAAGACATGAAACTATTCTTCTGTTGTTTGAGAGACATTTTAGAAGTTCAGAGAAGAACAAGTTCAACAAGTCAAGTAAGTACTCATATTATAACCTTTGTGGCATTCCAATTCTCTCAATACTGTCAAAATGCCTCCTAAGAAACCATTCTCTCAGAAAATTAATTATATGGATAGGAATGTCCACGATGATTTATTAGAATTACTCCTAGAATCTACTGTACAGCCTGCACAATTTAAAAAGTTAATTTCCTTAAACCCTAGGCTTAAAATTGGTGATGGCCTATATGACAAGGGGAACTGGGTTAGGGATGCAACAACTACTCAAACTGGCCTTATCTTGTTTAAAAAGTGGTTTTTGGAAAGAAAGTTGTTTGCCCTGCATGCTAATGTCTAGAATTTTTATTTGGGAAAGTTAGTAGTCCCAAGTGTTTTCATGGATTATGATTTGCTTGAAGCCATTGCTAAGAATTATGACCAAGCCATTAGGGTTGTAAGAAGAAAGGATGGTGTGCCTCTGGTCTCGATTACTCCTAAAGAAATTAGAGAGGTTTTTCACCTGGAACCATTATTAGACTACCATGTGCAAATCAATCTGCTAGAATTAGAGAATGAATATAAAGCAAAGAAGGATGTAATTAGGGGCGGTGCACTAAGGGCACATAATTTTACAATAGGAACTTTTCCAGTAATTACTACAAACTCTAGAGAGCCTTTTAAGAAGAGTCTTTTCACTTCCCGAGCTGTAGAGATATATAGGACCTTATGCTGAGTTTTTGGTGAAGATGAGCAAGAATTTATGCCCATTGGTTTCATGTATATGATGGTTTAGATTGCTTCCTTCGGTGTAGATGTTATTTTTTATTTTGCTTTCTTTTTGGCTGAAGAAATTCACATTGGTTTAGTTGGGATTGCAAAGGGCAAGGTGGAAAAAACTTTTGGTCACTACTCTCTGTTAATGCATATGTTTTTGTTCAAAGGAGTGACATATTTTGGTAATGAGATGGAACCAAACAGAGAGGAGAATGGGGAAATACTACCAGTCTAGTTGTGGAGTGCAGATATGACCTAGGATGCAAGTAATGCTAGTTTTGTCAGATTTGATAGATATTTTGTTGCTAAATTGAGATACCTCATATTGAGTGACAATCCTAGAATCCCTAGGGTACTAATGAGTCTCATCAGGCCTATGGATAACCCCCATGACTTGAAAGTTTCATGTAATTGGGGAGATATCATCCCCTACCCTGTTTCTACTATTTTTAGAAGCTATGGTTTCAAGGGCAACCCTCATGTTTTGCCTTACCAAGTTCCTTTGAAGGTGGGAATGGCTGAAGTTGTATGGCAGTTAGGGGGAGTGGAAGAAATTTTTTTGTTGAAAAGGCAATTAGGGTCAATTTTCCCTACCTGCACAGTGGAACATCAGTTTGTGATTACAAAAGGGGGATGGATCTTTTTGCATAAAATTTTGGAGCAGTATATGATGGTTGTCTCTCATCCCCATTTTTGTGATTCTGAGGGATTTTTCAATCAGATGTTGAGGTATAGAATCAAGTTGGGACTGGTCAAGCACGATTCTTATTATTCAGAGGATATTATAAGGAATGAATTCTTATTGTAGGAGCAGGAAACTAAAAAGGAAAAATGGAGAGTTTATTCCTAGGTCTTAGAATTCATTCATTGTTTTGATAATAAATATGACCCTTTGGATAATGCTATTACAGAGGCTGACAAAATAAGTAAGCTAATGAATACCTTCCCTGAAATAATGGAGGTTGTGAATGAAAAGAAACAATTTTTTATTGATTCATATCCTGATAAGGCCAGAGAGGTCATGAGGAGGTTGGCTTTCACTCCAAATGTGAGAACTGATAAAATAATTGTACAAAAGAGGCCTGGATATACTATAATTCAGAATAAAAGGGTTCCTATAGACAAGGGCAAACAAATAGTAGGATCTACCAGTATAGCCCAAGAGGAGAGACCTGAAGAGCCTATTCCTAAGAGGCAAAAGGTAATGACAGAAGAAAGGCCTCAAGATGAGGAATATTCACCCACCCAGTCCCCTTTGAGGATTGGAGAAGAGCAGCTCATTGGTGAACAGGTTGAACAAATGGGATCACAGGGAGATATTTTTATTAGTCAAGAAAAATTAGATGAGGGTAACCCTCCAGAACTTCCTCTCCCAAGTTTGGATCTAACAATAGCTGATTATAGAGGCAGGGAGTTGGACCCTGTATTAGAGTAGGCAAGTCATCAATTTTTGACTAATGACAATTTTGTGAAATCAAGGGCTTTTCAACAGTTTGCATGGAGGACAAACATGAACGTTTTCGAGGAGAAATGTAAAAAGATGAAAACAGAGCATCCAAAAATGGATGAAACTTCCATGCAAAACCAAATTAAAGAAGAAATGATGAAGGAATTTTAGAATATAAGTCCTGAGGAGGGGAGTAAAATGATAAAGGCATCTAACATTTTACTATTTCCCAATTGGGATATTGCAGATGCATTAATTTTCAATTCTGTTTGAAGTAGATTGGAGTTGCAAGACCCAAATAGAAGAGACTTCCAAGGCACTTCATTCATTGAAGATCAAGTTGCATTGGTCAATTGGTCATTGAGAAAGGGATCTAGAGCCACACCATCACAATCAGATGAGTCTGGGTTGATGGGAAATATAATTGTAAGAAGGGTTGTTGACACTTCACATGTACAGGCAGCATATTGGAATGTGGATTCTTCTAAGTTTTTGTTGGCCATTGCTAAGAAGGAGGAACAGGTTATGTCTGAGTTACAGAATAAATATGAAACACTTCTTGAGGCCTATAATAGGGAGGTAAAAAGGAGAATTGAACTTGAAAACAAGGCAATGGGAAAATCCACAAGGCCAAGAATAACATACCCCCGTCCTCAAGTGGAACCTTTTAAATCCACCCCTATTGTAGAGATACCAGACACACCTCAAAGGCTTGAATATTATACAGCCGAGGAATTTGAAGAAGAGAAGAGCAAACTATGGGCCTTACATGTAGAGTTAAATACACAGTATGAGGATAAGCTTAGAAAGGCTCTAATGTATTTAGCGGACAAAATTGAGTGGCCCTTATTCTTTGATCAGTTGGTAAAAGTAATAGATATATGGGAGGAATTGAAAACTCATGATGATACCTTGAAGCCTATTGTTAATAAATGGGGAATAAGGGAAAAGTAAATCACCCTTCTATGTTATTCAGTTATAAAGTCTTCCCATGACCATGTTGAAAAATTGTATGATATTGCTAATGACCTGTCAGATTTTGATAATAGGAGAGTTGCTCTACAACTAAAAATTGTTTCTTATTTGAATAAGTACAAGAATCAAAAATTTGATCTATTTCCTTGTGCCTTGGATAGAAAGAAGAAATTGAAAAATAAGGAAGAGTGGAGTAAAGAATTGGATGACCTTTTCTGCACAAGGATAAATAAAGTTATTAATGAAAAAGGGCATGCTTGGTGGGCCACCATGATAGAGGAATTGGTTAAAGTCCAATTATTTTTTGATTCTTTGAAGCAAGAATTTTTTGGTTTTGAAAAGGAGGCTGGTTATATTTTTAAAAAGAAAAATGATATCCTATAGTTCAGCTAGCCGGATGATATACAATTTGACACTTGGATGGCAGATCTTCTGTTGGACAAGCAGTTAGAGGAGGACAATTCAAATGATGATGAGAAACTAGAAGGCGAGGTGCAGGTTATTGACACCTCTACACCAAAACTAAAAAAAGAAGAAGGGGAAAAGGTAATAATGCATGCTCAGGGTGAAAGCAGTGAGAACCCGTGGGAGAAAACCAATTTGGAGGTATCACAAGATCATCCTTCTTTGGCCAGCTTGGTAGCCACGTATTCTAAGGAGTCAAAATAATGAGAGACAAATCAGAAGTTGATGATTCACAATAGAAACTGGAATGGGCCTACCTAAAGGAATATTTGATATTCCTAGCATTCTTTTGTGATTGTTTTTGTCTTTTGTATGATGCTTTATTCCTTGGACACTTGTTAGATCACAATTTCCCTTTGCTTGTTGCAACTCATGCTATATAAATGAGTTTTCAAGGCATTGTGATGGTCCGAGACTTGTGCAATTTTTTGTTTCTTTCAAGAAGAGTACATATTCAGTCAGTCCAATAGTATGCAGAGGTTTTGAGTTTGCTTCCATTGTACTTTCTAATAAGCAAATTGAAATGACAGAAATGGCAATCTATTCTGGGCATTCAATTGGTTTTCTATTGGTTATTGTATTAGTCATATGAAAAGGATAATACAAAGGAGTATTTACACTATATCTGTGGATCATCAATTTTTGTCTCTAGTTTATGGGTTTGTTTACTTTAAAGTCATTTAAATAAGGTTTATTTGGCTGAATGCAATCTGGATGGGTTGTATGTTGGTTTTATTATTGCTTTTAATTCAAGCAATTATATAAATGCTTCAGTAAATTAGTAGGGTTTATGAGTTCATAAAAGGGATATTGCATAAGAATGGAGATGGGTGATTGCAGTTGATTAATTCTCATACAAGTTATTTGAATTAGATCTCCCACCAATAGTCAATTTCTTGCCCAATGGATAAGGCACTGATCCTATAAATCAGAAGTAAACAAGGATGAATTATGCTACTGCATATCAAATCATCTTACAAAATCAAAATTATTTTCAATCCTATTCAAGAATTATAAATGCTGGTCTCAACTCATTTATATCTAATTCCTGAGTCTTAGGTAGCTGCTATTTCCAGGAATATTTGAAAATTTTAGGAGAATTATGACCAAATCTGCTGATAAGGGATGTGTATAAGTTTAAGAGCATTGAAGAATTGAAGTGAGTTGTGTATGTATGTGAGGGTAACAGAGGAGAATCAGAATGAAACTAAGTTAATTTCATTTTTGAATTCTAGCTTCACTTGGTTTCAAGAATACTATAATATTCTCTACTTAACAAGGCCAACCACGTGAAGGTGGAAGCTCATCTGGCCTCACCCCCCCCTCCCCCTAACATCAATCTAAAGTACCCATTATCATCTAATTACATACTTCATTCATTAATTCATCCATTTATGAACTATAACATTCAATCAATACAATCACATAACATTCATTAATATGATATAAAAATCATTAATACACAATACTAATCAAAACTTCATTAACACATAACAATATTCATTAACATAAAATAAAAATCTGTATTAATACACATCATTCATACATAATTACTTAAAACAAAGTTCTTTCATTATCCAACAAGGTTTATCAAAGAAGATTTTTAAAACATCATTTTTTTTTTTGTTTTTCTGAGCTCTCTTAAGAAAAGCGCTCATAGGGACATCCATATCTACTTCATTATCCTCCTCTTTTGGCACATGTAATGGAAAATTATGATGGCTCCTTCTCTTTGGAGGAGTAGGAGGTTGTTACACTAAAGGGGGCTCTGTTGCAAGAACAAGTGAATGCGATAAATTGGCATACTCTTTTTCTTTTTCTAACTGTTACAAGTTTGTAATTAAGTACGAGTGCAACATAAAATGCATTTTTCTTACCTGAAAATGCCACATCGTGTACATTAACATTTTGATCTTCCACCACGTCAACATGTTGAACACTTGGAACATGGTCCAGTCCTTCAGCATGTTATTCAACATGCTCTAAAATATTCAAAAAAAGGATACATGTCAAATTCCAATTGAAGATGTTAAATTGTATTCATAATTGCATAATTAATTTCCAATAGCAAATTAATACCTCCACCACTATAATGCACATCATGGCCTTCATCAGGAATAGGTTCTGTGGTAGGATATGAAGGCTGTAGTAAAATGTTATGCATATTGTTATGTAGTCAATTTACGTTTAAAACTAATACCAAAAAAGAATATTCTCAACTATTTAATTTCATTTACTTTACATCTGACCAATTTACCTATAAGATATCATTTGGTGCACTGGATTCTTGGGCAAGGCTTACAGATTCTTCACGTAGGCGTGCAACCACAACTTTATAGTCTTCCTTCAAGGCAATTTTTTTATCTTCATCTGTGACCTCCACATTGAAATCTATGCCCTATGGTTTTTGCTTGATAACATTAGTTTTTAATGTATGGTTTCATTAAACAAAACTGTTTGCAACATTATATTTTTAAAAAAAACAAAATTCATTGCTCTACTTACAAGTCGAGACTGCAGATTCATATAGCCACCAGAGCCAAGTTTGTGTTGGCCAACCTTTTCTATTCTCACTTTTGTAGCCACGGATGTTTCCTGCAATCTATGAACAATTTCAAACATCTTAGATTATATATTTACAAATATCAATAATTAATGCATGATTACAATGTACTTAATACTATAATGACATGCCTCTTTTTGCCCTGTGTTGCTTCATTATCTCTATCTTCACATAGCCTTTTGTCCTTTGCATCTTCTATTATTTCATTCCACTCCATTAGTGGAATCATAGGAGGATGGTCATACTTTGGGTTATCCTTAAGACCCCTTCTATATTGATCCCTCACAGTCTTTATATACTTTGCTGCTCTTTTTAGAAGTAGGCCAGTGTCAAAAATGTTTTTCCCAAATTTCTCCTCAATGGATGCAATCAGCTGATTTTTTAATTCCCCAACTTGTAAATTCCACCTTTTAAAAAACAAATAGATTGTTAGATCAATAACTTTAATATATTGCAATAAATAGAAGAAAATAAAAATTATGTAGCAATGATATGAAACTATGTACCTTTTGCGTATGGTGGGTCCAAACAGTCTCAATGTCATGTGAAAAAGATGTTCAAAGAAAGAATTATTACCTACAAAAACATAAAGGATTTATTAGTCCAAAATGAGTAATGTAAAAGTAAACTAAATTTACACTTTAAAAAATATCAATTTTAAAGCACCTAGAAGCTTTCGCTCTCTTAATGGAAACATAGTTTTCTTATTCAGCAACAATGTCCCTTCATACAAACTAGTACTAATCACACGAACTGCTCCAAGAAATGGATCAGCTTTAGTAGTACTGCTCTCTGTTGCTCTATCAACTGAAACATCATAACAATTAAATGACAATTTTAGTACTGCTCTCTGTTGGTCTACCTCCCTGCCTATGTCCATGTATATATATATATGTATGTATGTATGTATGTATGTATGTATGTATGTATGTATGTATGTACGTATGCGTGGTGTGTGTATGCATGTGTTTGTGTGTATGCAAGCTTCTGTAGACATCATTTAAGCACTAATGTGCTACTTTGTTGTTCATCAACTTGTAGAAAGACATTACAAAAATATAGCAAAACAAGGTTTTACCAGTTCTACTGGGCATAGACGATATGTTTGCATGGTCCTTGTTGCCGACAATGCAGCAGACAATAGTGGACCGCCAACCAAAGGAGGAGTCCGCACTTCATCATGAGCTGAAGAATAGAATATTGTTAGCAAAGACATTTGCAATGGATAAAGATCAAATGGGATACTAGCGAGAAACGTTGACAAAAAAAAAGGTAAGTGTTACAATGTTGATCAAAAAAAACAAAGTGTTACTTACATGAAGGTACTGTAAAACAACCCTGACCATGTTCAGCATGTGATGTCGCAACTGGCACATATGTCTATACAAGAACACATAAAATTAGAGATCATGATCCATAAGATACTATAAAATATTAATATCTATTGAACTTCTATTACTGGTTTAGTCAAATTACTGCTTACTTTCAAAGATTGGATTCTACGGTCCAATTCTATTCTCAGTGCCTCTTTCTCCTCACTTCTATCACCCTTGATGATAATTTGAAGAAGCTCATCAGTGTATCTTTGTGTAATTTGTTGGGTGATGAATACAGGGTCAGTACTAAGTCCAATTTCATGTACATATGACACCCATATTTTAGATTGCATTTGATCAGCAATCATTGTAACTTTTTCTTATCAGTTGTGACATCAAATATTCGTATACTTTCATCAAAATAACTCCAAATACATAAAGAAAAGAACATAATAATAGGACATTTGTTTCTATATTAACATTAAAATTTACAATAATTAATTTTTACCTCTACTGAAGGTGTCTGACATGGTGCATCCATATCGCCCTGTGAAAAAAATTAGTAAGTCTTAGAAATCAGCAAAAAAATTAAAGTAATAGACTTACCAAAAAAAATATTAATAATAAATTAGATTGTATATTTAAATCATTTGTCTTAAGTTAAAAATTTAGCGTAACTAATGTTTATATCTAAAACAATATTTGGCATGTTCTACTTAATGTTTATATGTGCACATATGGTTTGGAAAGAAATATTTGGTCATACAAGACCCCATCATAGTTGACATTGATCGTACTTGAAGATTTCATTGATCATCATGATCATCATCCATGTCATCATCATCATCATCATCATCATCACCATCATCGTACTTTTCACTTTGATCGTCGTCGTCACCACCACCATCTTCATCACCATCATCATCCTCTTCATCACTATCATCATCATGACCATCATCGCCATGATTATCACCATCTTCATCACCATGATCATGATCGTCATCAACATCATCATCATCATTATCACCATTACCATTAGCATGACCAAAATCATCACCATCTTCTTCTTCTTCATCACTGGGTAACTGTTGTTCCTGATAATCATTTACTTCCTCTTGTGCTTCTTCAATATCTTCTTCTTCGATCACATTATACTTTATCGGCCTTCCTCTTGGGTCATGTCTAACAAAAAATGACCAACTTGGTTTGTTTGGAATACCAAAGTAAAACACTTGCTTGCATTGACTTGGAAGAACATAGGGCTCATCTTCGACTGGCTCAAATAACCTTGTATTAATCATAGTAAATCCACTATCGTGTTCAATAACAATCCTATCGGGATCATTTCAATTCAGTCGTAACCTAAACCATTTGATGAAAAATAGAACTATTTTGAATGAATTAAAGTTGCACTCAAGTATATCATCCAAAATGCCATAGTATCAATTTTTAGATTGTTGAGGATGTATGTCAGTTCTAGATGAAATATTGGTGACCGCGAAGACAGCACTTATCCCGGAATCACACATTTTCTTCATTTCATCTAACTTTTTTGTACGAAATTTATAGCCATGGTAGTACATAGCTTTGTGCTATTTGACCTGAAATTATTCAAACATGTCAAGAATCTTCTCATTGATTTGTGAGTTGATATTGAACTTATGTCTCATGATTAGTAATCTTATGCATACCTTTGTATCTCTTAAGCCATATATTAGATCAAGTACAATTGGCATAACATTGGGATCTCCATTACGATGAGCTTCTTTAACCAACGATGCAACACCATCCCATGTTAATGAGCAACCATTTTCTTGAGACTGTTCAATCCACACTGTCATCCAATCAACATTGTTTGCAATATACAAGTGTAGTGCATCGCACTCACGACCAATTATAAAGAAGACAATTACACGAGTTAGAAAAAACTTATATATATTGATGATGGATAAGAATTGTTAAATTACAAAAAAAAACTTATAATTACCTCTCACCCTCCTCAATCTACCTTTCCTCGTCAGGTACTCCCCTTTGAATTTGTCATTACAGTTGGGATCCCAAATGCGAACTAGATGGACATGTGCTGCAAACTTTGGAAGATATTCACTAATATACACCATGGTCTGGTATATCATATATCCCTCTATCATAGAACCCTTAGGACGTGCTCTTTTTCGAACCAAGCCCTTCATAAATTTCAAATGCCTCTCAACCATCCACATTGATCTAGCTTATACAGGTCCACACAATTAAATCTCCTCAACGTGATGTATGAGGTAGTGTTCTTGAGCATTGAAAAATGTTGGAGGTAAACACTTTTGCATTTCACCCATAAGCTGTGGAATTTTTCTCTTCCAATATTTTATATCTTTTTTATCAATTTCTTTAGATGATAACCACCTAAATGAGATTCAACATGCAAAAACACATAGAGGAGATTTCAAATAAAATTATACAATAGATTTCAGATAAAAAGCTACAAATCTAAGAAAAAAACACTCTTCTAACCTCATGTATTTTCCAAGATCATATATAACTTATTTAATAATGTTGTCAAACTGTTGTGGAAGGGATAGAGGTAGGACAAACTGCAATCATTAAAAAATGATCATTTCAATATATTATTAAATAATGCAACCGGTACTACATTCAATCTTACAAATATATTGTAAATAGAAAACATGACTTACCTTGAGGAAGGTATGCCAATCATGTGTCTTTAACCCTGGCCCAAAATCACCTTTCTTTGATAGAAGAGTGCTTATGTTTGCAGCAAATCCTATTGGAAATTTTTTTTTTTTATGACTTCTTTTAATGCATCACTTTGTTGCTCTGTTAATAACCAAGGAAGGGCACTTGTATTTATGCAATCTCCATTCCTATTTGATTCAATGAAAACTTTTAGTGCATGATTAGATTCATGAATTTCAGTACAAATTTTAGCAATTTGTTCTCTATCATGCCTTCCATCCAACATTTTCCATAATGTCTCTATTACATTCTTTCCAATATGCATAGCATCAAACAAATGCACGATTGGAGATCCGTGTAGTATGGTAACCTACTAAATTGAGTAGGATAACTTTTCATTCCTCTAGGAAGTTGGTCATTGATGCCTTTACGACTTTCACGAGCATCAGTTACAGCATTAGTAAATATAAGACAATATCGAAATACAAAATGTAAACTTTGGATGACAAATTGGACATTACCTCGACGATTTAGTCGATCGTATTCAAACTTCCATAAATGAGGTGTCATTCTTCGTGGCCTTGATGATCTCTCTTCTTTCCCATTGAAAAGATTTTTTTCGACAATTCAACACCTATGATTATTGTGGAGAAAGTGTCTAAACTCATCAAACACCTACTTTCCTAAACTTCTCGAATGATGACATTTCATCTTCGGACCACAAACTAGACATGCAAATTTTCCCTTTGTCTGAAGACCTAAAAGATCATGTATAATTGGATCATGTACAATTATCATGTGCAACTTAAGCATTTGATAGTAATGTTTAAGCACTATAACAGACCAAAAATATGTGATCTTAACAATATAACATACCGTAAAAATGAGTTAGCCCAGGGGCATCATGTATTGTCCATACAAGCATTGCATGGAATTGAAATTGTCGATGTCCTATCGGTCTAGAGATGTCATACATAGTGATGCCATTCCATAACTTCAACAACTCATCAATTAGGGGCTCAATATACATGTTCATATCTTTGACTTGGTATTTACCTAGCAATTGAATGAACATAAACATTACGTAATTATTATAACCATTTTCATGCACTATTTATAAATTAATTTAGATAACTATTAAAAAAAAAATACATGGCACAATCATTGACAACATTATGTGCTCCCTCTTTATCGACATCCAAGGAGGAATGTTATTGTTAATAAAAAAAATAGGCCATACTGAGTAAACAGATCTCATATCTCCATATGGATTGACACCATCTGCTGCCAATGAAAGTTTCAGATTACGAGGTTCTTCTTTAAAGTGTGACCATGTTTCTTCTATCTCTTTAAATGTAGAACCATTGGTAGAAATTCGCATAATGTCATCCTGACTTCTATTGTGTGCATGGTAATCCATAAATTGTGCCAAGCTAGCGCACCTAAATAACCGTTCCAGACATGGAATAATGGGAATGTACCGAAGAACCTTGTGAGGCACTTTTTTTATTATTTGATCTGACCGATATCTACTAACATGACAATCAAGACATTATGTTGCAAATTCATGTTGTTTATGATATAGAATGTGACCATTGGGACATGCATGTATTGTCTGATACTTCATTCCAATCTGATCCATAATGTTAGATAATTTTTGGTATGAACAAGGCAAAATGTTTGATGGTGGTAACAAAAACTCACTAATCAACCTACAACAAAAAATATGCATTGTTAATATAATGAATATTAATTGTATGCTAACCTTGAAGATGACAAAAATGAGATACCTTAGCATATGTGACATTGCTACATTGGATATGCTATTCATAACCTTTAAGTTCACCAACAACACTATAGCCGATAGTAGAGTTGTTTGGGAGCCTGGGTATAAGGGCTCATGTGCCTTCTCAAGTAAAGGTATATCAAGACCCTCTTCATCATTATTATCAAATTTTCTATTACCATCATTGTGAGCCTCTTCATCACTTTCCCCAATACCATCTTCTTCAATCATGTCCTCTGGCACATTATCATCTTCTTCCATGGGAGTGTTATCCTCAACTTGGATATTCACACCTCCATGTTCCTCCAGTAGGAAATCCACATTCAGCAATGGACAAAAATCATGGCCCCCTTCAACATGACCATATTTCCTATAATGACTCTGGGCTATTGTGATTAGAATTATTCAATTCTTTAAACCCTTACACTTTTTGCAAGGACAATAACATTTATCAGGTTTTCTTCAGAATTGAGCCCAAAATGCAGCCATTGTCTCATTATTTTCTTCTAGATTCATATTGTTAGGCATGGTCTTTCTTCACAAGAAAATATACCTACAAATAAATTGGACATGTTGTGATTAATGTTTATATCTGCACATATGGTTTTTGTTAATTAATGTTTTCAAATGTAACTAAAATGATTACAAACATATCAAAAAGGACCTTCACAAGGTCTTATTGCATCATCTATTCTAACATGGTCATGTTGGTTATCTTGAGACCTTAATTTCTTCTCATGCCTTCAACCTTGACCTTGATGCTCCTGCATCATTCTCCCAAGGATCAAGGAAAGTTGGATCATCATGGAATTGAGTAGGCAAACCTTCTAGGAAGCTGCAATACTTCAACCTTGTAAGTGTCACGTCAATGTAATGGGTACTAAACAAACAATTTAAGTTTATGAGAAATGGTTGTTATGAATTCAAATCATAAGCATCACCTCAATGCATTGGATATTAAACAAACAATTCAAGCTGGTGAGTATGGGATTTTATGAACCACAACTCATGAAATATGCATTAAGTCCATACTTGTTGTTTACAATGAGTATGGGTTTTTTTTCTAAGAACATACTTGTTGTTTACAGTCAGTAAGTTTCTACATCCTCTAACAAATTTGAAGCAATGAGCCAAAGTCGCATGGTTGAAGATGATCATTGTCCCCTCAAAGCACCATCATTTGATAAATTGTTGCATTGAAATATGATCTAGAACGGACCTTTCCACATAGTATGTTGGCACTATTTGGCAATCATCAATCATGTGGTTATTGCAAAGAGGCTAAGGACAAAACATGGAATCATGGAGATAGTGCATGGATGTACAAGGAAAATTTGTTGCTCTTTAGCTACTAATCTTGCTTTGTGCTTGTCAATTAAAACATTATTTTTAAACTTGATCTTAATACTTTTTATAATCAATGGCTTTCTTTCCAATGTCTATCTCTCGGCTCAACACATTTTTTCATTTTTTTTTTCCTTCTTACTTCATCATAAATACTTGGTTTACAAGCACTTATGGTGTTCTTCTTGCTAAGATTATGAAGTGGACAATGACTTTCAATCTAGATAATCAAATATTTGGCTCAACTTTTTTGGGTAAGTGTGATGATATGTAGTGCACTATAAATTTTATCTTCAATGAAAGGATTAGCACCTCTAATTTTCAAATGGCGATCAACCAGAACTAGCTGACAATCTAACCTAAAAAATACATTTTATGCCGAATTCCAATCACAGTTAAAGACATTTAGCTATTAGAAAATGGCAAGATTATGTCTTATTTCAGATATGCAATAAAATGGGCAAGAAATATGGAAGAACGTTAAGTTTTTATCCACCAAAACATGAGTAAAATTGTATAAACTGAATGTATTTTTAAAATAATTTCAATTCCCTTCAAAAGAAATATTTTGCATGCAACTTACTTGCTGAAGATATTTCAAGTTCAGCAACTCTTTAATCACAGGATCCACAATAGTTGGAAGCTTTGACCTATCTGTCAGTTGTGGCTTGGCCTGCAACAATAAAAAATTCTTAGTATATGCATCTTAACATTTGAAAAATACATCAAGCAATTTAGGTCATTTACAGTCTGTAAATTAACTGGCATTTGTTTCTTCTTTAACATATTCGACAATCAAGTACAATTAATAGGAATATAAGAGCAAAACTTGGAATTCTACTAATGTCATCAATGTTAATCTTGGGTACTAGTACAAAGCCAGTAGGAAATCTGCAGTTGTACCAACCAAGATATTTACAAGACTTGATCACAAAAGGTTCATTTAGCACAAAACAACTTCAAAAATATTGTATATATACACTCTTTGACACTGTTAAAGGGAACAATTATTTTAATGATGTTTTATGTAAGAATTGCTAGAGGAAATGATAAGCATGAAATATATTCAAGTTTTGACACTAAGGAATTGAAACATCCGCACTCAGGAATTGCCTAGAATATTTAAAGAGTGTGTATCCCACAAATGAAATTGGTATAAATGTTACAACCACCAAATTTGGAGGGCATGGAAATTCAGTCATCACTATCCTATGTAGTACACTTAATTTCATATGTTGGAATCATTTTGTGACTTGTACACATGATAGTCCAATAGTTTTTAATGTCATCTTCATCAAAAAATTTCTATGATAGTCTAATAGTTGCAGGTGGCATCTTCGTCACAATTTTTCCATGATAGATTTGTTGGTCTGAATTTTTGCATAATTGAATTCCTTTGTCCAAGGTATAGAAGAATTCAGATTGGGATCCACCTATGGTGAATAGGGTTTCTAGCCAAGTCATATTTTGTAGGTCTTTGAAGCAAATTTTTATCGAAACCCTAGGTCTTGTTTTCTTTTAAATTTTTTGAGTGCAAAACTAAAAATATGCGAAGATTCCCATCCTTTTCAAACTTTTGGTGTTGTGAGTCACATCTTTTCTTTTGTGTTTTTTACTGCCCGATCCCTAAAAGATCTACGACAATCGCTATCTCGCTGAAAAGATACAAGTATTTTACCCTTAGCGACATAGCGACCACTGCTAAGTTGAAAAGCGGTACCATCAAGTGGAAATACGATGGCCGGAGATTGTATTGTTTTAGAGATATTTCATCACATTTACAACAGACATGTCAGAACCTGAAAAGGAATTACAACATTGAGGTACAAAAGGCGTCAATAGAAATCTTAGCTTTTCTGACTAGTCGCTTTGTCACTATCGGAGAAATTGGGCACTTTGCCATTAGCAACATGACACCTTCACCAAAAATAATGGCCGGCAATCACTTTTAAATTTTTTGATGATCGTAAGTTTTTTCAGGCTGTGTGGTGTACATGTGGTTTTATTATGTGTTAGATGCATTAACGACAGTAGTTATGAATTTACTCGCCTTTATCTTTCTGACCCTAAATTTTGATGAGTCACCAAAAATCGCTATGTCACTATCGAAGAATTGGTGTCTCTTGCCATTAGCAACATAGCACCCAGACAGAAAGTAGTACTGCTGCAACTTTTTAAAGTACGTGGGTCCTAGAAAGTACTCCATCAGATATCAATTATAAAGCTTTGGAACATGTTGGCATCTAATGGGCTACACGTATATGTCGAGAAAAGCAAAGACATTGGGATTCGCTATGTCACTATTAGGAACTTGTTCTTCTCGCAGTTAGTGACATAGCGCCCGATCGAGAAATAAACAAATATGGGCCCCAAGAAGCAGGTAATATAGCTAGGATTTCATCACGTCATCAATGATTGGACCCATGCCCTGTTCACAAAATATATGAAAGACTGATCGTCAGATCTATCTCAGATCCATGATCGTCACTATCTCGCTATGGCGAGTTGCACGAAGGTTACGAATAGCGACATGGCGATAAGGGGCCCACCATATTTCTTTTGAGCAATGCATCAAATGTCATCTCCATGATCAAATTAGGATCAATGATGGGTGCTATCTTGCTATGGCAAGGTGCTCACTCTTTATGTATAGTGAGATAGTGCCTAAGTGACACGTGTCCTCAGAGTTTTGTGGGTCCAGTTCAGAGGTGCCAATAATGAAGGAAAGGTACACATGGAAAATTTTCATTGGGTTGACTGCCAGCTTGTCAAGAGGAACATGAGTCATCTTTGCTTGCATCCCTGGATCATAGGATTTTTCATAAATCCACAGTGTAAATTTGAATATAGAAGGTGATGCCACCCTGTGCATTTATGAGAGATGAAAGCTTCGCGTGTGAAGAAAAATAGAGTATAACACAGAAGATTTTCTTAATTCCACCATACTCAAACAAAGATTCAGAGCATTTCTAAGTAGAAATAGTTGTTGAGAAGACCGTGTTGGATTTGGTAAGATTGTGAAGTAGTTTGTTCGCAGAAAGATTGCAGTAACACTGAGAAGAACTAGAGCAAAATTCAAAGTAAGTGCTTGCATTATAATCCTCCTACTGTTTCAATTCCTTTGAGATTTAATTAAAATGGCTCCAAAATAGAAAGCATTTTTTGGTCAAGAGAACTATTTGGATAGGAATGTCCATGATGATTTGCTTGAACTGCTCCCTTCTTCCACTATTGAAACTATAGAAGTTAAAAGGCTAACTTCATTAAACCCTAGGCTGAAAATAGCAGATGGGCTATATGACAAAGGAAACTGGGTTAGGGATGCAACAACTTCACAGACTGGTCTTGTTTTATTCAAAAAATGGTTTTCAGAGAGGAACCTTTTTGCCCCACATGCCAACATCTGGAATTTTGGTCTAGGGAAAATGGTGGTTCCCAGTGTTTTCATGGATTATGATCTTTTGGAAGCTGTAGCTAAGAATTACGACCAAGCCCTTAGGGTAATGAGGAGAACTGATGGTGAAATCTCGATTACAATCAGCACAGAGGAGATTAGGGAAGTTTTCAGTTTAGGGCCCGTCACTGATTATCATGTGCCCATTGATTTGAAAGGGTTAGAAAATGAGTATATGTCTAAGAGAGATATAGTTAGGCAAGGAGTGCTAAGCACACACATAGGTAGAATTGGAACACTGCCAGCAATAACAGCATCCTCTAGGGAGCCTTTCAAAAGGGCATACTTCAATTCTAGGGCTATAGAAATATATAGGTCCTTGTGTAAATTTTTTGGGAGAGATGAAGAAGAGTTCATGCCTGTGGATTTTATGTATATGATTACTCAGATTTCCTCTTTTGGTGTGGATATAATTTTTGATTTTTCTTCTTACTTAGCTGAGGAGATTCACATTAGACTGATTGGAATTGCTAAGGGTAAGGTGGAAAAAACTTTTGGCCATTATTCGTTGTTAATTCACATGTTCTTATTCAAGGGAGTAACATATTTTAGTAAAGAAATGGAATTAGATAGAGAAGAGAGTGGGGAAGCATTACTAGTTCAATTGTGGAGTGCAAATATGACTTGGGATGCAGAGAATGCTAGTTTTGTCAAGTTTGATAGGTATTTCACTTCAAAGCTGAGATGCCTCCTATTAAGGGACAATCCTAGAATCCCCAAAGCATTAATGAATCTCATTAGGCCTATAGACAACCCAAGTGGTTTGAAAGTTTCACATAATTGGGGAGATGTCATTCCATATTCTGTTTCTACTGTATTTAGAATATATGGTTTTAAAGGAAGCCCTCACATACTACCCTACCAAGTGCCTTTGAAGGTAGGAGTTGCTAAGATATTGTGGCAGTTGGGAGGAGTGGAGGAAGCCCTTCTATTGAAAAGACAAAAGGGGTCAATTTTTCCTACTTGCATAGTGGCTCATCGTTTTGTAATCACAAAACGAGGTTGGCTTTCTCTGTACAAGATTTTGAATCCTTATATGATGGCCACTTCCCATCCTCGTTTTTGTGATTCTGAAGGATTTTATCATTTGGCTTTGAGGCAGAGAATTAAGCTTGGTAAAATTGAGCATGAATTTTATTTTCCTAAAGACTTAATAAGGAATGAGTACTCCTTGCAGGAGCAAGAGACTAGGAAAGAAAAGTGGAAAGTCTTTTCTAAAATTTTGGATTTCATTCATTGTTTTTATCCAGATTATAGTCCTTTGGACGATGTAGTTACAAATGTAGATAAGATAAGAAAACTTATGAATAATTTTCCTGAAATAATAGAGGCAATGAATGAAAAGAAGCAATTCTTTATTAGGTTCTGCCCGGATAAGGCCAGGGAAGTAATGGGAAGATTGGGTTTTACTCCCAATATAAGGGCAGGTCAATTAACTGTCCAAAAAAGGTCAGGATATACTATTGTTCAAAATAAAAAGAATACAGTGGACAAAGGAAAACAAATAATTGAGTCCACTAGTAGGGTTTTGGAAGAGAGGCCTACTGAGCCCTCCCCTAAGAGGAGGAAAATAATAAGAGTGGAGGATTCTCATGTTGAGGGGTATTCACCTTCATAGACCCCTTTGAGAACCGGGGAGGAGCAGCTCACTATTAAGAAAATTAAACAAATTGGATCACAAGAGGGAGTTTTTGTCACTCCAGCAGAGATCGATGAAGGGAACCCCCAGGAACCTCCTATTCCAAGCCTCGAGCTGACTGTAGCTGATTTTAAGGGAAGGGAATAGGACCCTATTTTGGAACAAGCAAGCCAGCAATTTTTTTCAAATGACAGTTTTGTAAGGTCTAGGGCTTTCCATCAATTTGCTTGGAGGGAAAACATCCACAATTTTGAGAAAAGATGTAAGAACATGAAAACAGAGCATCCAGAAATGGATGAAGCCTCCATCCAAAACCAAATAAAGGAGCAAATGATGCAAGAATTCTAGAACATTACCCCTGAGGAGGGAAGGCAAATGGTAAAAACTTCTAACATACTATTGTTGCCTAATTGGGATATTGAAAATGCATTGATTTTCAACTCTATTTCTAATAGACTAGAGTTACAAGACCCAAATAAAAAGGAATTTGTAGGGACTACTTTTAGTGATGATCAAGCTGCTCTTGTTATGTGGTCATTAAGAAGAGGATCCAGGATTGTATCAGAACAACCTGATGGTTCAGGACTGATAGGGAATATTATTGTGAGGAGAGTTGTTGATACCTCACACGTACAGGCAGCCCACATGAATGTGGATTATTCTCAGTTTGCCTTGGCTACTGTTAAAAGGGAGGAAAAGGAAATGTTTGAATTACAAAGTAAATATGAGGCAGTTGTGGATGCCCACAATAAAGAGGTAAAAAGGAGAGTTGAGCTTGAGAACAAGCTACTAGGAAAATCCACCGGGCCTAAAATAAAATACCCTCGCCCCCCTGTTGAATCTTTCAAATCTACCCCCCTCATTGAAATACCAGACACACCCCAAGGGCCACAGTATTACACTGCTGAGGATTTTGAACAAGAAAAGAGTAAACTGTGGGCCTTACATGTAGAGCTAGAATCTAAATATGAAGATAAACTAAGAACAGCTCTTACATATCTAGGAGACAAGGTTGAATGGCCACTAATCCATGATCAATTAGATAGGGTGATTAACATCTGGGAGGAATTAAAAGTAGATGATGACGCTCTAAAGCCTATTGTGAACAAATGGGTGAGAAGGGAGAAAGCAATAACCTTATTGTGTCTATCTGTTATAAATAATTCTTGTGATCAGATTGATAAAACCTTTGACATTGTTTCTAATCTTGCTGATTTTGATAGCAAAAGGATACATTTACAGAAGATAATAATAGGCTACTTAGACAAATATAAGAGCCAAAAATTCAATTTATTTTCTGATGCCCTAGATAAGAAAAATAGTTTGAAAAGTAAAGAGGAATGGGTGAAGGAACTTGATGATTTATTCTATTTAAGAATGAATCAAGTCATAAATGAAACAGGGCATGCACGGTGGGCCACCACAAAAAAAGAAATGGTGAAAGCCAAAATATTATTTGATTCTTTAAAACATGAATTTGTTGATATTGATAATGAGGCTGATTATATAATAAAGAAATAGAAGGATATTTTGGAATTCAATTGGCCAGATGACACATTATTTGATAGGTGGGTGACAGAAATGCCTTCTAGTGAACAGTTTGATGTAGATGAAAC
This sequence comes from Cupressus sempervirens, assembly GCA_028749045.1. Lineage (NCBI taxonomy): Eukaryota > Viridiplantae > Streptophyta > Pinopsida > Cupressales > Cupressaceae > Cupressus > Cupressus sempervirens. The sequence continues at coordinate 946,845,454 of CM053792.1, read as the reverse complement.
TGACAGTGATGAGGTGCAGGGTGAGGAAGTCCAAATCATTGATACCATCACTACTCAAACCCAATCAGAAGAAGAAGACAAGAAAAACCTGTCACTTTCAATTGCAAAATCGGGACCACAAGATGCCAATACAATTAAAGAAAAGGAAAAGGTAGAAGTTGTCCTTACCATGTAGAATGAAGCTAGTGGAAGCCTAGAGGTGGAGGTTAATGTGCCCTCATCAGAACAAGCTTCATCTTTGGCTAATTTAGCAGTTACATATGAAGATGAATCAGATCAATAGCCAACTCAACAACATCAGAACATGTAATAGAAGCTGACCCACCGAAAGGAATGATTTGATTTCGATATCTTCTGTTACCCATAGTTTTGTCATTTTGTGATAGGTGTATGTAGATATTCCTTGTAAAAGACACCTGTTAGTTTCTCTTAGCCTGAAGCTTGTTGCATTTCACACTATATAAGTGAAATTCCATGGCAAGAGAAAAGGTTCGAATTCTATTTGCTAAGTGATACACTTAGTCTATTTTTGCTCCACCATTTTTGAGCAAAAATTCGTGATGTATTTTCTCTGTCAAATCTTGAGAATACATGAACATAGAATGATATGTGTTTCTTTCTGAAGGTCATTCTGATTCTATTGTAAATTGTATACATTTTTCAAGGAAAATGAATACAAATTATGAATTGTCCCCATATCAATTCTTTCTGAACTTTGTCTCCTTTTGATTACTTGGTTATCTCGATGTTGTATAAGTAAAGGCTTGTGTAATTGAATGCAGTTCAATTAGGTTGTATATCTGTTTATCATGGCTGTTAATTCAATGGATTAAGTAAAAGCTTTGATGAATTTGATAAGGTTGCTGCAGTAGTGGAAACGATTTTGAATGACAATTTCTGATAAGAATTGTTGATAAAATTTGTTTTAAGGCAACAAATTAGATCTAGAGATTTGTAGTAGACTCTGAACCCCAATGGATTAGGCACTGATCAAATTTAATCCAGCTGAAAGAGAAATGTGTCACACATGATTTTCAAAATGCAAAATTATAATCAACTTTACTTTTATTTCCCATAGATCTTCAAAGTTGGCCTCTACTTGTTTGCATGGAATGTTTTAGCTTTAGTTAGCCATTATTGCTGAGAACATTTGCAGACCTATAGAAGATTTTTGGCCATATCTGTTATATGGGATGTGTTTATTAAAGTATCAAGAATTGTACATGTATTGGAGAATTTGAGATGAGAATCAGAATGAAACTAAGATAATTCTCATATAGTTTTCCCAGTCTTGTATCATCCCAGGGTATACCCACCCTGGTTTTGCAGAGCCAAAAGAGTAGAAAACCACCCTTGGTTTTGTAGAAGTTTGGCCCAAATGGTGTGCACATACAATTGATAATAAGAATTGGCTAGTCTTTAGACTGTGTGAGTATTGTCATCTTGGTATTAAGCATTTTGTTGCTTAGTAGTTTTAAAACACCAACAAGTTTGTTATTCATCCAAATGGAAACCTTGTAGGAAGACCTAATTGCAATGAAACAATTAAATGTAATGTTGAAATATAGGAGAGAGATTCTTTTCATTGAACTAGAAGATAAACAATCTTCTAACAAAATGATAGAGACTTTCGGTAAAGGATCCAAAATACATCAATTCAATTATAGTCTAGTAAATTTAGGTGTCATCTTCATCATAAGTTTTTGAAGATAGTCCAATATTTGTAGGTGTCATCTTCATCAAAAAAATTCCATGATAGTCTATTAGTTTGAGGAGTCATCTCCATCACAAGTTTTCCATGGCATACTTGTAGTTAGAGGTGCATTGAAGACCTTTTATCACTACATGAGCTAGTAGTAGATGGTGATTATTCATTATCATCATCATCATCTAACATAGAATCACATGAATATCATGTTTTATAGCCCACATGGCCTAGGTATTGAGGGTACAACTCCAAGCACTAAACACACCAGATTTCAAATTATTATCTTGATGTGTTGATGTTTAAGTTGAATGTTCTAGAGTTGAAGAGAGAAACACGCTCAATTTTTTTTTCTTTTTGTTCTTTTTTTGAATATGAAACTGTTGTCTAAATGATACAATATAATTATGTATTATTAAAACAAAAATACAAGAAAAATATGATACCAACACAACTATATTTATAAAACAAAAAATTTGTCATTATTATTTCTTCTAAGCTTTTACAACTACAGCTTCTGTATATAGATTTCCTTTCTTTTCTTTCATTACTATAACAAAAAGTATAATAGTTGTTACAATAGACCAACATTCCAAATGATAAATCTGCATCTACACACTTTCAATAAAATCAAAAAACAAGTACATTACATTCTTTTTGCAACTAGACTCTTTTTAACACTTATCATCAAAACATCACTAAGAAAAAACACTTGAGCGGAGACTCTCCCATTTATATTACACAACAATGGCTGAACTTTGGCATAAAAAATAATAATGATAGTAATATTATTCACTTCCATCTTCAATATTATCATAAAAACCTACAACAAAAATACACATGTACCTATGGAAATATGCTCGAAGAGAAATCCCTCTCCTCGACCACCAGAGATGCAGGTGTGATTGGAGGTCGTGAATGGAACAGCTTTTGAAGTCAAGCACATCAGGAAGAATGAAAGAAAGACAATATCGAGAGTTTCAAACTACTATTCTGCCCCCCCTATATTGATGCAAATGCAGGGCCCCCTTTCATATTATTCCCAGGGCTAGCAAGCATCATTAATCAAGTGGGTGGAGAAAACTTGAAATGAAATTGGGCTCAGAGAAAACCATGTGAAAATGAAGATAACCATGCGAAAATGCTCCAAAAATGTCAAATGAAATCGGGCGCGAAAAACATAATTGGACAAATGTTTTTTGAACTTTACGGATGTATAAGCCCTGTGTTGGTCAAAATTTTGACCAACATGGGTCTTATATGTAAAAAAATGAAATTTTTGCCTTTACATTTTGACCACCCTAAATTTATTTAGTTGATGGTCGAAAAATGATGTTAAATGTAATAGTGACCTCAACTCTCGCTTTCTAGCAGAGTATAAATATCGAGAGGTGAATCAAAAGACACCTCTCTTGGAAGCATAATCTTGTCACTCTTGGCTAAGCCCCAAAGAACTTTATACCTTTGGGAAGTGAAGGTGGAGATTTGGGTTACCGTCTCCTCCTAGTTGAGTGACATTATTTTCTTTCATCTACAAATTTGGGCCTCACATATCTTGCGTATATTGAGGACACCTCTAGCTAATATTGTATATCCTAGCAAACATCTTATAGGGTTTTTGGTGTGTTTGACATGTTTGCATGTTCAAAACCCTCCCCATATTCCAAAATAAATCAAACCTTTTTGCTAAAGAGATTACTTATCTATCCTTTGAAACGGTTGTTAGCAAGTCCATTCGCAACAACCCAACCATTGGTAAATCCTTCAACCCAAATGAAAGGCATACTTAGCATAGTCACTGCCTCATCCAAGATTCATTCAAGCTTCCAAGCTTTCCTCTAGTACCATCATTCCTAAGGTCTTCCATAAAGTCTTCCTTTTCTCTCCATGTCTTTAATAGTAACATTTCATCCCCACCTAACTCATCATCACAACATGATGTCACAATCCTATTCCGATGAGTTTGGCCATCCCACCATTTCTCCTACTCCATCTTATTCCAATGATGATGAATATCTTGTTGACTATGATGGATATATTGAAAGCCTTGGAGATATTACTCCCAACATCCAACAAAATCGAATCATTCCTCCAAATTGCTCTATCATTCCTCCGTGCATACCCACTAGTACTCCTTACCATTCCTTTGACAAGGGAAATCCATTATTATCCTCATCCTTACCACCTTCCTATATTGTGCCTACATATTTCTCTTATACATTAGTCATATCTCCATCTTCCTCTACCTTCATCTCCCAGTCTCCACCATTCTAGAACAATTCTAGTAGCTACATCCCTAGTCCAAATCCACCATCCCAATCTCTTCCAAACCCCTATCCAAATCCTCCAACTAATCCTATTTATACAACACATCACCCCAATCCTCTTACTCCCAGTCCAACACACTTGTCTCCAAGGAATTTTACAAGGAAGCCCAAAGCAACTCCATTTCCCACACCCATCACTCCTCTTAGCTCATCATGTCGCTACCATCCCTATCTCATCCACCCCACTTATCAAACCCCTTCCATCCCTTACTTCCCATCCATTGAATCACTCCAAATCCCATCAACATCTTGTCCTCCTAGAATTACCAAAATCCCATGTACTAAACCTCATGAGCCCATCCCCCATCAACCCATCCCCATTGTAGAAAATCCTACCCATCCATCTACCTCACTTAAAGAAACCATCCATACTTCTCCTATCACACCATCCACTCCCATCCATTCCTATCATGATCTTGTCCAAAAGCATGTTGAAATATCCCCTTACACAAAAGAAGATCCTACCATCCCACTTATTCCCCTACATGATCCACTTTTACGATCCCCTCCATATCTTAATCCTACCACCTTACCTACTCCATCTCAAGATCCCTTTCCATCAACCCATCCCTATCAAGATCCTATCCTTCCATCTCCTCTGCTTCATGCTCATACCTACCCTATTATCCATGATGATAGATCCATCAAAGAAAAACTATCATATCTGAAGATTTGACCCCTTCAACTAGTAATGGACTCACATCTTGTGTCCCAAATAATGAACATCATATTGAAAAAATAAATAAAAGTATATCTCTCAATGTTGGTATCCCTCCTACCCCTTCAAGGTCCCAAGTCCTTCCATCTTCAACCCAAAGTTCCCATCCATCTTATTGATGAACCTATAAAATGTCATATCTATATCCATTTTTTATAACACTTTACCCCATGGTTTTAATATATTTCCAATCCATTTCCATACATTAACTTGGTTTATGAAGCATTAACTATGATTAATGATTTATTGATTAACAATTGCATGTGTAGCTAGTTGGTGCTAGATTATCACGATTTATTGTGATAAATGGTTAACATTGAATAATAATATTTTTGAGGTGGTTAAAATGTTTTTTTTGAGTTATTTGAGTTATTCATGTAGCTAGAAAGGAGGAGAAGCAAGTTGACACTTCTCAATATTCAGCAAGTGCAAGAAATGAAGATAAAGTTAAAAGTTAGTTTCAGAAAAATAATCATATCTCACTCAATTCTTAATGAAATTAAGAATGGCTTATGGTTTTAGAAAGCTTAAAAAAAGGAGCATAAAATTTTTGAGCGTTTGAGTTGGTTCAAAACAATTAATGAGCACCAAAGATCAAAAGTTGGTTGAGGAAAAACTGACACGTTTTCAGGCAGCATAAAACCACCTTCAACAAAATGACCATAACTTTCACATTTATTAATGAAATTTAGATTTTCAAAATGATATAGAAATTTGAAAAGGAGGAGCATAACATGGTAAAGTGGTTTGATCCAATTCGCAATAATGAAGGAGAGCCATGTGTTTGAGTGGACTGCTAAAAATGTGGAACTGAAATTCAGCACACTTTGTCATTACTTTTGTAATAAGATTATTCCTTGTTTAAAGGAATGATGGAAAATTTGTTACATTTTTGTTAGGGAGTCAGTAATATTATATATTTGAAATTGTAATCAAGCATTAGAGATATAGATGCAGACATATATGAAAAGTTGTAGTTTGTAGTATACAGTTCCTGCAACCATTACTGTGTAGTTTCTTGCAACCATTACTGTGTACTTAAATTTATTTTCAGCACTATTATAGTTCATGTTTTGCAATGATAGAATAACTTAGAGTGTTTCATGGTGCATATATTTTTCAGACTCATTTCAAGTATACGTCCTTGGGTTGACAATTTAAATGAACCTTCTCTATTAGAAATATAACTGCTCATTTTGGATGTCTAATCCATGAGTTGTGTTTGTAAACCAAGTTATTGATCTAATTGGGAGGCTGACATTTATTCTCCATCTGTTTTGGCCCCTTATCCTATTACTTCTTTTCAACCATCCATTTTGGGTCCATATATCTCTTATCTAAATCCCACACCCTTTCCATCCATTTTGGGTCCGTATATACCTAATATGAATCCTTTATCTCCTCCATCTATCTTGGGACCTACTCCTTCCTCGTTTCCATCTGTTTTAGGCCTATACCCTTCATTGCCTCCATCCATTTTGGGCAATTATATGCCTTTGTATCTTGTATTCCAATCCATCCTTCCATCCCCTCAAATCCATAAGCTAGATCATCAAAGGTGCTCATCCTTGAATCCCTTCCAACCTTTAGACCCTATCACTCCATCCATAATCCCTCCATATCTCCCATGCTTTTGTTCCCATACCATGGCTAATAAAAGCATATTGGATGTCAAAATTAAAAAACACAAATCCAAAAATCCACAACAATCCAAGTTTTGACATGTCCCTTCTAAAATACATGTTCCCAAAGAAAATCATTTGATCCAAATCAAAGAAAAAGTCAAGAGGCCAGAAAGGCCCAAGCTGAAAAAGTCAAAAATCATGTAGATACCCAAGATGCTCATAACAGAAATGCATCTCAAAGAAAAATCTCACTTGGCATCCATTCATGCTACTCAAAAAGCCTTATCCACTCATCCTCTATCCAAATCTCCATACATACATCCTTCATACCCCCAATCCCCTCTTAGTCCATATGCTTCTTATCCTAAATTTTCCATCCACCATCTTCCAACTTTACTTGTAGTCCTTATTTTTGTCTTCCTCCATTTTCTCCTTAACCTCATTCAATACCATCTATCCTATTGCTTTATCACCTCTCAAGGTTTGTGCCAATGATGATCTTTCTAAATTCCTCATCCATTTACCCACCTATCTTATGTCTTCCCATCCCTTATCTTCTACCTCCCACCCACCATACCACTCATTTAATCTAATATTTTTCTCCCCATCCTACCAACGTCTATGAGTAAAAATGCATCAAAAAAATCAAATAAAAATAAAAATAAAATATTGTCCAATGGTGAAAACTTGGCAATTCAGGTGCCTTGGACAAAGTACCATGATGAAAACTTGGCAAGAAAGTGTCATGCATAATCCCTCCATCCAAATGCTCTGCACACTAGGGGGCACTTTCCATCACCCACCATACCCATCTCATCCCACCTTTCCCACCACATCTTATCCCTTTCACCCACCCTCCTCCTTCGAATCTTGAGCCTAATAAAGCCCACCAATCAATCCATGATTTTGGTCATCGTTTTGACCTCCATTTCCCATCCTAGTTTGTATCCACCTATCCTTTATCCACCCTTTCTTTCATCCATATAAGCCCTCCATCATCCTCATTTGTCGAACGTAATTATCCCCTATCTTCCCTACTCATCCACCCTTCTTATATTAGCTTCCCTCTACCTCATTTTCCTATTATCCTTCAAACCTCTATCCTATCCCACCTCCTCTTGAATAATACATCACTGGAGGAACTATATTCCTTAGAGACCGTATTGTGTCCATCTTCCCCCCCTCCCCCCATCCTCGCCCTATTTTCATCTTGTCATCTCCAAACTGGTCATATCTTTTTCTCCTATCCTTTCACTTCTAACTATCTCTCCATCTTTCCATCACCTTGTACATCCCTTTTCATTGGTATCTAACACTAGGCTATCCCCATATACCCCAATGTCATCCATTCATATCCTAACACTCCTAAAAATCTACCATCCACTGCACCCTTCCATTGCACATCCAATCACCATCTTCTGACCACCCTTGTCGCAAGCTTTGGTCACACCCCCACCATCATCATTGGGATCCATCCTTCCCACCCATTATCTTTAGGTATATCATTCCCTTATCCATATCACCCTACCTACCATCAATCCATTTTCTCTTGTTGTCTCCTCATATCGAGCTTCTTACTCCCACTATCTTAAGCTTTTCACAAACCATCTTCTCCTCTTGAGCTTTTCATCCCCTTTATCTCCTCATCTTGAGGTTTTCCTCTATCTCCTTATCCCACAATTTTCCTGTATCTTCTCATCCTAACCTTTTTTATCCACTAATCTCCTTATCTCAATCCTTTTATCCATTATCTCTTTATCTTTATCTTTCCTGTCACTCTCTTATCATGCTGAGCTTTTGTATGGTAATCCCTTGTACATCCTTGGATCTTTCAGTTGTATATTCCTTGCATTTTAGTCCTTAGCTTGGTCCCATTGTATATCTCTCATCTCTTTGTTTCAGTTCATGCTTCATCATAGATTGTAATTCTCTTAGATAGGTGCTTTCATGTACTGTCATCAAAATGTTGTCGTAAAGAGTTCTAATTGCCTAGCTCATCCTAGTCCTCAATATTACTAATATATCCTTGTAGGATGCATCCTTCCTCTCATCTGATCTTGGTCCCATTGTATACCTCTCATCTCTTTACGTTAGTTCCTGCTTGATCACAAATTGTAGTTCTCTTGCTTAGGTGCTTTAGCGAATCCTCGTATGAGATCCTTTGTCATCAAAATGTTGTCCTAAATGGTTCTAATTTCCTAGCTCATCCTAGTCCTCCATATTATTGATAGATCCTTGTAGGATGCATCCTTCCTCTCATCTAATCTTGGTCTGTCAATATCCAATCCTATCGATCTCTTTGGAAAAAGGTTAACTTTTTTATCGATTTACATTTTCTTTCGATTTATTTTCCTTTCAGGATTTCAAGCTTTATTCTTAAAGGCATCTCTTCCATGTGATTTGGGTTGTTCCCTCTTCAAGTTCACCATGATCTTTTATATCATGGTGTTCTACGAATGGGGCAACTCGAGAGCAAGGTCTTGATTAGGTCTTTCATCTTTTCTTTTATTCTTGTGAGTCAGTTAGATATGACCCTTGCATAGTCCAAACATGTGATCACTTCTCGTTACATAGTGCACTTGGGAAATATCATTTTCTTGTGGGTTACCTAGTATCATTTCCACTCTAATTCTTCCAGGATTCATGTGTGATGTTGGGGCAATCCTTACATGTTTTTTTTGTATCAGTCCCATGTAATAGGTACAAAGGCCTTGATGTTCTTAGTAACCTTGGCATATCTCCAATATTCCTATATCAAAGTAACTACTCAAATACATGGTGGTGCTCCACTATGGAACACCCCCATGCTCAAGTTTCAATGGATTACTTCAAAACATCCCATCCTATCCAAGCATCTCACCTTATCCAAGCATACCATCTAATCAGCTATACAATCCTAATCCTATAGTTCTATCCATATCATCATCCTATCTCCTATCAATGCCATAGTCTCCAATCTTGAATCAATCATAATCATATCTCTTGAATCAATCAGACATCATATATCCTAAATCAATCATAATCATAGCTTCTTCATCCATCATAATATTAGTCATCACGAATCCTAATCCTATAAACATAGTTCTCCCCAACCCTATCATCTTCCCAATCACTTCCCTAGGTTCAATTTAAACAAACAATCACCCTCCCCCTCCCTCTTAACCCATGTTCTTAAACATCACTTATCCTTGTGCACAAGGTTTTCCTCTGTATCATTCTTCTCTAGTGAGAGTATGAGATTCCTCAAACCCCCTCTCTTAGCCACTCTCAGTCCTCCTTCTCACCCTAGATTCTTGTACTTTTCAAGAAGCTATCAGGCCTCACCTTCTCTCTCCACCACCTTCTTAAGGGCATCATGCAATCCATTCTCTCCTCTTCTACCTAAGATTGGGGCAAATATGTTGCTTCAAAAAGTCTTCTTTGCATCACTTATATTCAAACTTCTTTGAAATAGTGTTGTTTCAACACTATGTCAAAGAGGGGAAAAATGTAGACACCTAAATCTGATTACATTAATAAGTAATCATATTTAGTCATCTCCTAAGACATTATTGATTAAATATTTACTATTTAATTAATTAATCATCATCCCATAGTTTATTTATTTATTTAATTAACTATAGTCCAATTGATAAAATCAAATGATCACCCAAAATCAGTTTATCAATTAAATCCCAATTCCTCTATTAAATTGAATAAATCATCAAATCTATTCAATTTAATTCCATACTCTCATTTTATTGAATAAAACATTTAATAAAATATCTAAAATACTAAAAGCTTTCCTAACCACTAATCCAACCCATTCACCCATACTAACCTCACATAACCTCCTAACTAACCCACCCCATCAAAGCCAAATCACTCATCCCCTAACCCCCTTTCTAAGCTAATCCTAATCCTCCTTCTAAGCATGTGCACAACTTTAAACATGGGTTAATACTTGCTAACCCAAACCAAAGTCAACAAATATCTTCTCCCCTCACCCTCCAACATTTATTACTCTTACACCTATCTTATCCTCTCTTACATCTCTTTCATGACTCTTACATACTCAACCACCCTCATCAAGCCTTTCACCAACCCATTTCCTATCCTCTCACATGCATTCTCCTTGTGACACTTGTCACCTCCCCATTGGTGCTAAACAAGCACAATCCTTGTGCTCCCTTTTGAGTGCATCCTGACCCTCCCTCACCATCTCATCATCTTGACATCTTGACCATCCATTCCTCCAACACTTGGCCTATAAATTGAACCTCCTCCCTTCACAAAATCATCCACCTTCCATGCAAATTTTTAAATTGCTATTTTGAGAGCTCATAAACTACCAAATTAGCATTATAATATTGGAATCACTCCATGAATCCATTGTTGAAACATTGCTTCATTCACTCCACCCATCCATCTAAAGCTTGAGCATATCTTGTGAGCATACACATCTTAAATTAGGGACAAATCCATTGCATCATGATGTTACACCATTAGGATCCTACCATTCTTGGTTTGCTTCCTTTTGTAGTGATAACAATCAGTCCTATCTTAAGTGTTAACTGCTTTAGTTGTGTTAATGCTTTCTTTATTAGTTAGTATTCAATTTTCACTACTAAAACTAGGTGATACACCATGCACTTCTCCACATACTTGGTTACATCTCTTTCTATCTTTGGGCAATAATAGAATCTTTGCACTAGTTCTATGGTTTTGCTAACATCAAAAAGTCCAATTAGGATGCCATTATTCTTCTCCTAGATTAGGTTCTATCTCATGGAACCCCTTGGTATACATAAATGGTTACCCTTGAATAGCAACCCATTTTGCAAATTATATTCTAAAAATTTCTATGAAAATGATTCTTAAAATCATTGCATACCTTGTAGGTATCAGCAAATTCCTCATCTTCTTTGTAAAGATTCTAAAAACTCTCTATTCCAATGCTTTGGATATGAATCTCCTAGAATGTCATGATCCTTCTACTTAGTGCATCTTTTGAATCAAACCTTGATCCATCAATTCTTGGACTTGTGTTGCAACTTCTAAGTTCTGATCTGGAGTGAACTTATATGTTGTTTTATCAAGCAAGGAAGCATCTAGAAGAAAATCAATTTAATGACTTATAACTCTCGTAGGAGGTAGAGTAGTTGGAGTACCATTATTCACTATGTCCTTGTAATTTTCAAGAAAAGTTTGGACTTCAATTGGTAAGGGTTCCTTGGTTTTATTTTCTTTTGCTTCAGACTTTAATATTACTACAAAAATTTGACATTCCTCATCCTTAAGAACTTTGACAAATTATTTTCCACTACTAAATAGCACACTAGGTACTTTGGCTTGTGTTTCCTCCCCTTCTAACAATGACTGAATTTTAAAGGTCTTACTTCCCATTTCGAAGGTTATGGCATTATCTTTTCCATCATACACAACCTCTCTATCAAATTTCCAAGGCCTACCTAGCAAAAGATGGCAAGAATCCATAGGCAAAACATCACACAACAATCTATCTTTGTATCCTACTATGGAAAAATCCACCCAAGCTTGGTCATTCACCAAGATGCTTTGTCCTTGTTAAGCCAAGTAACCTTGTAAGGGTTGTCATGAGGAATCTTCTACAATTTCAATTTTGTAACAGCCTCCTTTGGTATCACATTATCAGTAGAACATGAATATACCATCACTTTGTACACTTTTCCTAGGATTTTGTATTTTATCCTAAACAATGCCCTTCTATGTTTAGGTTCATCAGGAGTTGGTTGTTTGTTCAGCACTCTCCTAAACATGAGATTATCACCTTTTTCAAATTCAATGTGATCCACATCTAATTCTTTTTTGCAATCCTCTTGCACATATGCCATTCTTTTGTCTTGGTTTGAGGAAGAAGGCTTGTCTCCTCTCAATCCTCTCTTAAGCTCTTTTACTGATCTATGATCCCTAACCAAACATGTATGGCTTGCCTAGGGCATCACTCTAAAACTCAATGTTGTGCATTCCAAGGGCCTTCCATTTATGTGCATAAAGTACATGGATCCTAGGTCCAAATTCCAAGAGTTCGTACAATTCATAGGGTGGGAAATGGCCCTAGCACTCCATTTTTTACTCACACCCTTGTTCAGACCAGCAGACTACTGGAACACCAAAAAAATTATTTAAACACACAAAACTCTATGAAGTGAACAAAAAACTAATTACAAAACCTTGAATCCACTAACACTAACTTTTTCGACACCAAAATATGTAGAGCTAATCCATTTACATGCCAATAACTTCGAAAACACCAAACTAGTATTTAAGCTATTGTAGCACAATTCGTACAATAGCAAATCCAAATCCTCCAATGGAGTGAAAAGGTTGGAAATGATATTATAAAGGATTTCCCCTTGTATTCATAACTATTTCAGATAGTTAGAACTTTGCCAAAGCAAAAATGCAAGAAAAAGTTGTTAATGATAACTTTTCAAATGTGAGCAATTTTTGCAAATTTGAACATTCTCTTCCCAAACTTGCTCTACTTGCTATCAAACTATGCAGAAGGCCTTAAATGGTTCCTAAGCACCTAATAAGGACCTTAAAACACTTACTTTCCCTATTTAGCCTTGAAAACCAAAAAATGCTCAATAGAGCCAAATGAACAATTTTTGAGCAATTTTAGCAACATTGCCATTTTGGACTCTTCCAACCTATCTATCCACACTCTAGGACCAATTTGGTCTCCTTATTGATCTAGTGATGTGGCTAGCATCACTACAAGCCAAAAACACCAAAGAAGCCCTAGGTATACCCTTTGCCTACCTAGGTGCTCCTACACCATTGATTTTCATTCATAGATGTTTTTGTAACAAAGAACGGTAATTACTCAAACGAGGGTTTCAAACAAAGTCATTTCTACAACAAGATTCTCACACAAGCACAAAGAAGACAAAGGAAAGATTTGAAAATAGCTATTATGATAATCTCAAGCAACATTCCTACCTCGATCTGATGCTAACCAAATGACTAGTTGGAGATTGCAAGAATTCTTGTCTTCTCGAAAACCCTTTTCTCAAAATTTGCTCCTCCAAACCTGTGTGTGTAAAAATGAGCTCTAATTTCTTAATAAAGAGCTTTCTCCTTTAGGTTTTTACTTTTAGAAACACACAAACCCTTTTTCTTTATTATTTTAATTTCATGTGCAAACTTTTTGCATTTTAATTAATATAAATTTTATTTAATTTATTCTCTCTCTTATTAAATCAAAAGATGTATTTAATAGTATATTTATTAATTCAAATAATAATATTATTTAAAATTCATTAATTAAAATGAAACTCCTAAATTAATTATTATTAAATTAAATAAATATTATTACACCAAATTTGAAACTTTAATTAAATCTTTTAAATTTAATTATTCTATTTAATTAATTTCATAATTAATTAAATATTATTAAAATTTGATTTTTGTTTATAAAATTTGTGTTAAATTAAATCATTTTAAATTCTCTTAATTTGATCTAATTATAACTGAAAATCAGAACGAATCCACTAACCTAAATAAGAAAACCTAACTAAAAGTCAAAGCACAATTTCAAACTCAACGGTCAAAATCTTGAATTCAAGTCACTTGATGAACTTGGAAGAGTAAATAACTCAGATACTTGTCCTATTTTTTAGGACAATTGGCTTAGGGTTAGAATTTGGACTCAATAACTATCTCCACTCTTTACCATTGAGATATAGGGCATGCTCATCCTGGCAATTCAAGGAAGTCAATGCCCGATACCTACAATCGACATAAAATCTGAACATGTGCACATACATATAAATATAAACTAAATAGGCAATGGTGGGAATTTGTACATCATGTAGATCTCGACTAGTAGGTGACTACGACTCCCTCCTTTAACTACATTAGAAATGTAAAACATACATGTACACCATACACATGCAAGTATTGGGTAAGTAACCACAGAAACTGAATATAAATCATCCATCTAACTATCATCATGAAATAACTAAAATCACTATATGAGCATAGGAAGCATCATCATTGAAAGAATAACATGAACACGTGAAATAACCGAGCACCACTAATCATAAAACATAATTATAAAGGTGGCCTAAAAGAATTTGACAATATAACATGAAAAGTAAACTAGGGGTAAGCACTACAAAAAAGATGAAATGCATATTGAAAATATTGGTGATGTCCTTAATATAGCTTGGGGTCAAGCTTATACTACATTTTGAGTCATGCTCCTTCTATAACTCTTGTTGCTTCCCCTAATTCTATTGGAGAGGCTCCCTTTGGCCATGAGGATATTTTTTCTCCCTTTATTTCTACTTCTTCTCTACACCAAGATTTTGTTGATGTTTCTCAACTTGTACAGCACTCTAGCCACTATGGTGACAGCTACCTTGATGAAGTCTTCCTCACTAGGGAGCCTAAGGATAGTGTCATTTGGATAGTTGTTTGACTACATAGAAAGAACTCCACCCTTCTTCTCATGTAGTGTGAGTTTATTCCTTTTTTTTGAGTTAAAAACCTTTGTGGTTTGTTTTGTCTTTGTTATTCTTGCTAGAGGACCTTTTTGCTCCCTCTATTTCTACTCTTTCATTGCACCAAGCTTATGTTGATGTTTCTCATCTTCTATAGTACTCTAGCCACTATGTTGGCAAATGGCCTAGAAAAGTCTCCTTCTTTAAGGATTCTAAGGATACTATTACCAAAATAGTTGTTCAATGTTGTAGAAAAGACTCTCATCTGTCTTCTCTTGCGGTGTGAGTTTGATCGTTTCTTTTTGGGCTAAAGCCTTTGTGCTTTATGTTATGTCTTTGTTCTTTTTGCTATGGAGTATTTGATGGTCTGAATTTCCACCTTCAGACCTCGAACTTGTAAGGGTCAACCCCTTATTAGGCTACTTAATTAATCAAAAAATAAAACAAATCAAAATATGAAAAGATGAAATAATGAACTTTTTTCGTTGGTAAAATAGTTCAAACTAACAATCAAAATAACAATCTTATATTCATTATTACTGAAATAATTCATCTATAATATTAGCATTAAAAATTAGTTAAACGTATTAATTAAATATATTTTAAAATTAAAAATTAAAAATACTCTTTAAAAAAATGATTCGTAATGATTGTAAAAAAAATGAATTATCAAAAATGAAAAAAATCCTCAACTTACAATAATTTAAAATATCATACTGAAAATATTCTGAAAACTAATATTAATTAATACAAGCAATAAAATAAATAAACAAAAATGCTTGCAACAATAAAGAAGAAAATGGTAACTTTGATAATCTCATCAACCGGCACATCTAAATAGTGAAGGTGAAAGAACGAGACGCCTAAATCAAATTAAGTACAGATTAATAGTTGATTGGGAAGAAAATAAAGTATTCATGAAATGGAATAACACAAATAATATCTACAACTCAAAGATCAAGAACTTATGGCACTATTTTTGAAACGGCTGTCAAGTATCAATTGATTTCTTAGTTTTCAAAGAATTAAGACTGCAACTCGGATGTACAAGAGTATGAGTGGACTACAGATAACCTAATTATGTATGAGTGTAGTTCAGAGATAATCATTTATGGTGACCACTTACAAAAGTAATCATTTTCATGTGGGTACCTCCAAATTAATGTTGTTTCAATACCATTCTAATAAATGGCTGTGGTTGTCATCCTTTTGCAGATGGCCTTTCTCTTTCAGACGGTAACAGGAATTATGATATGTTTTCTGTTTGAAAGGCAATGGAGTAAGAAAGCTTATGCTCAACGCCATGTGATATAGTAGAAGAAAGCAAAGATCAAGAATGTATTCAGAAGCAAACAGATCTAAGAATATTACAATAGTTGTATGACTTTTGTGAGAGATGGTTATCTTTCCTTTTCTAGTGTTTGCTATTGAATACTCCTTCAATTCATTGCCTGTCAAACTACAAACACTCTATGGAAAACTCTCATTTCATGGTAGAGGAAAAAATGAAAAGTAAATGGAGAGAACAACCATAGATTACTCTCATATGGGAGTTACTTGAATATTTTGTTCAATGTGAATTAGTTTTTTAAATATTTTAAATTATACAAGAGTTGTTTTCAATTAGATTGTATAATCACCTATCTATTATTAGAATTTTATTTCTCTACAATTTAATCTAAAAATGTCTCTTCCAAATCTTTACAAATAGTGTCTTTAATTATTTTAAATCAGTTTTTATAATATTATTAAATGTAGAAATCTAGGTTTTAAATATTTAAATTCAACTTAGTGTTTTTTTATTGAATTCAATTCTATATAGATTATGAAGGTGTGTATGGATTTGATTTCTTTATAATTAAAAAAAAAATTAAATTAAATTGGATTTGGCTCTATATGATTTGAAGATATGTCTTTTAATCAAGCATTTTTTCCTTACAAATAGTGTTTTACTATCTTAGAACAATAATAAAGTTCTAATTCATAATAATAATAAAATTATTTTTTACAATTTGACATTGGGTGCTTTATTTAATGAGACAAGATAAAAATATAATAATAGTGGATCTATGGAAGCACTTGTCCTTGTTATGAAAGACTTACATACATTTTTGAGATGTAATAGTAGTAAATCTATAGGAGCCATCATCCTTGTTATTAAAAGACTTACATGCATTTTAATTCAAACAAATTAGAGGTAGATAAAAATCAAGCTATTGTTGGTAAGGATGCAATTTCAATCAAATAAAACTAGCAATACAAAGAACCAATGTAAAAATAAAAGCCTAGAACCAATAGAATCTCAAATAAATATCAACCCAAGTTATAGATGGAGAGGATACATTTTCAATCAAACAAAATTATCTAAACAAAGGATCAAATGTAAAATAAAAGCCTAGAACTTATAGAAACTTTGAGAACCATCAAGATTCCAAATATAATATCAAGCAAACCCCCAATACTTACTAGAGATTAGTGGTACTTGTAATAAATCTACACCTTTCACCATTGAAAACACTTTAAATGCAATAACGTGTCTCTAGATTACCAACAAGAGAAAGGAATCATAGTCCAAAGAAAATTGCCATTTAGTGCCAAAGACATCTACATAGATGGACAACAAATATTAAAATTATAAAATGATCACTTAGTTCTAAATATCTAAACTACCAATACACGTGTAAACCAACACTTTTTCTACATCACCATAAAATGTTCACATAACACTTCCTTCTCTCCATAGCCTTTTTGTTCATATCAACATTCCCCATATGCAAGTTTGGTGTTGCAAAGGCTTCTTTGTTGACATCTAGTCATATCTCTTAGATCTAAACTTGGGCCAAAAAATACCTCATAATTGATCAACCAAAACATTTTTAGGAGTGGTAGTCATATACCCACATTTGAAAGAAAGAACATAATTTTAGATAAGTATGAAAAAGGGCTACATAATAAATTGTTCATAAGGTACAACACTTGTTGAAGGATTCACAAATGGGGTAGAAAGCTAAGTGGGTTTAACCTTAGAGGAACTCCATGGATAATCGTGCTTTAGTTAGAGTAGTACTAGACTGGATGACCTCCTGAAAAGGTTCAATGTTTCACCTATATGACATTCACCTAGATGAAATTGTTAGCTATATGATATGTTTTTTCATTGGTGTCAACCTTATGATTTCATTGATATCAACTAACTGTGATGGAGAAGTTTTCGAAATTTAGAATGAGTAAAGATTTCAATTGATGAAGAGTTATATTATGCAATAAAGAGTAACTAATAATTTGATTTGCATAATAAAATAGTACTTGAAAAATAATAGTTTATTGGCATATGTGCTCTGACAATAACACTAAGAAAGTTATAGGTATGTTTGGAAGATGGAAAGAATGACAAGCAAGAATTTGTAGAAGAGTATTTAACGAGCATTCATTTGTATAGGATGATGACAGCTTCTTGTTTTAGTTATAATGAAGCATATGTACTGTGAGTATTGCACTATCATGTTTTTAGGTCCCTAATTATTCTTTTGAAGAAGTTTTGATGTTTAGTTGTCTAACAATAAGGTTGGTTATCAGGAATGGATTAAAAAGGCTCAGAGAATGCTCTGCATTGGTATTTTAGGTTGTGCAATTTGGTGGACATGGTCATATGGTTTGTGCAGTTTATTTAATTTAGTTATCTTTTGGTGAACTACTCCACTAGAGAAAAAAAAAATTCACAAGTGTGATATTGCTGTTTGTGTTGGATTTTAGCTAACCCATCTATTTTTGTTGAGGAGATTGGAGACTTATTGGACTAGATATGAGATGAGCAAAGAATTAAGAGATTAAAAGTGATCATATGATAGCACATTATGCTTTGCATGGTATGTGCTCCAAGGAATGCTTTTGAGTTTAGCAGTAACATGTTTTAATGCTTTCCTACATGTTACTTTTGGGACCAACTTTGGAGGATGTTGTAATGCATGCACTTTGATCATATTATATAGTGAAGACTTATTAAGATGCATTTGGGTCCTCTTTGTCTCCTTGGGTGGACAACATTTAATATCTATGGTCATGATGGATTTTTTTGTATTAAAATTACTTACATTTTTTCATGGTCAACCTTTTTGAGGCTTTCCATGAACATGTGTGCAATTGAATGAATTTTGTGTGTGTGTGCGTGTGCGCGTGCACATGCGCATATGAGCATGTATGTAATTGCATGAATAGTGTGTGCATGAGAGAGAGATACAGAGAGATTTTGGAAGACATGTATCAAATATAAAGACAAAGTAATTTAAATAAGGAAGAGTAAAAGAATGAATTTTTTACTTAGACAGAGAGCTTAGGGTCAATTTAGTTGCAAGAACTAGTGATACCAAAATTATCCAAATCTAGAATTTGAACAATTCTAGAATTTGAAATCTAGATTGTAATTTTTAGAATATGGTTTGGGACCATTTGGTTCATCAATAATTCATAATGAGACATTTCCTTTGTTTGGTTGCACATTTTTGGAATCAAAATACAAAGCAATCCAAGGTTTTGAATCAAATTTGTGTGTAAAACATTTCTCCTAGGCCTAGTGACCATCTAATCCAAATGTAGTAAGGTGCACATCTAATCCAAAGAGCTTATAGAATGCATTCATACATGTACAATTTATCTATAAAACAAATTTTGAGCAACTTTAAGGTGTATTATAAAATAAAGGAGCATACTGATTAAATTGGGATCTTTTTAATAAAATCTCCAATGGAAAAAAAATTGCATGTACTCTCTGTTGGATACAATTAAGTAATTGTGTATTGTCTTTGATGTTACACAAATGCCATATCAGTTATCAGACAGAGTCTACCGAGTTCTGTCGGTCAGGAAAACAGTTTACAGAGTCTACTGAGCTCAGTCGGTCAGTAAAGCCTTTTGCAGTGTATACCGAGCGTTCCTGTATGTCACATGGTGAGTTAGTGTTAACTGAGTTCGCACGGTAAGCTAAGGAAAGTTTAGTTCTTACCAAGATCACTCGGGTATCAAAGGATTTTGTAGCGGACGGTTAGTGTTAACCGAGTTCGCACGGTAAGCTAAGGAAAGCTTAGTTTTCACCGAGCTCACTCGGTAGTCGAAGATAGCTTTTACCGAGTCTAGTCGGTTTCCAAAGGAAGTGGCAGGTTTACCGAATTCCCCGATAATTGTAGTTTTTACCGAGTTCTACCGGTTAACACAGGAAGCAGTTTTTTTTTGTTCTGTATTGACCGAGCAGCGTCGGCCAGTGAAGAATTTTGTTTTGATTGTTAGTTCAAGCCGACTTTGGAATATGTTTTGTCAAGTTGGTTGGGCCGACCTGGTATTATGTATAGTATATAAAGAGGTGCTCAAGATGCGGAAAAGTGTGGAATATAGAGTGTATACGAATAGTGCAAGGAAGTGCAAGGAAGAGACTTGTGTGTGCCTAAGCAGAGTTGAGCAGAGGGAAATCTTGGAGCTGCAAAGATATATTTAATCAGTAAGGATCTTGTGGAGCTAAACTGAGATCTGTATTCAGCAAGATAAGTTGCATGTATTTTCAGATCATTCATTGTTGCTTTCTAACCATTGTAACAGTGATTCCAAAATCTCCTAACAGAGTTGGTTTAACAGCCATTCCATAAATCCTTTAACAGGGTGGTAATTCAGTTGAATTGTTCTAAAGACCTCTTACAAGGCCACTCCTAACAGGGTGATTAAATCCTCTAACAGGGTCACACCTAACAGTGTGTTTTGTAACCTTTAACAGGGTTGGCTCCTAACAGGGCTCACTTCAGAAGAGTGAAAATTGGTGACTAGTTGTTGGTGGTTTCTCCCATATTGGGTTTCCACGTAAATCTGGTGTCTACTGTGTTCATGATTACTTTCTTTTGCATGGTCGCTTATTTCAGTAAATGCTTAATAAATTAACTAAACATCTATCAAGTTTTAAGCAGTAATTTATGTGTTTACCGAGTAGCAGCAGCAACTAAGTTTAAGGAATCTTTGGGACTGTTGAATTTGTTTTTGTGGTAACTGATTCACCCCTCCCCTCTCAGTTACCCCATCTTCATTTTCCAACAATTGGTATCAGAGCTTTTGGTGCTTGCAGGAGGAGATTTCAAAGATCTAAGCCAAAGATCAAGATGTCTTACAAGAGGGGAATCCCAAGGCTTAACCGAAACAACTTCTCAGCATGGCAGGGATTAATGAGACTTCATCTAGCTTCCATTGGTGACACTGGTCTGAAATATCTTGATGAGAAATATGTAGAACCATTAGGTACATTATCAGTCAATGACATTGCTATAAAGAAGACTCATAACATTATGATGATTGATATTGCATTTGCCTTGAGTTATGAAGAGTTTGATGATGTCAAGGACTGCACTACTGCCTATGAAATGTGGGAAAGACTGAAAGAGATCTATGGTGGAGATGACAATGTCAAAAGAGCCAAAGCTGAAAGTCTGAGAGGACAGTTCGATCAGATGAAAATGAAAGAAGATGAAAACATTGCCAAATATGTTGAAAGAATTAAAGCATGTGTCAGTGCTATCAAAGCTTCTGGAGGAAGTATCAGTGAAGAGACAGTCATAAGTAAAGTTCTTAGAACTCTACTTCCAGTTTATGCCATCAGGGTATCAGCCATTCAAGAAAGAAGGTGTGAGGCCAATCACAAGATAAACCTAGAGGCCATAGTTGGAAGATTGACAGCATTTGAACTAGATAATTTTGATAATTATGTTCCGGCTGCAAAGAACATTGAGTTTGCATTTGAAGCCAAGCTTTCACTCAAGGACAAAGGCAAGAAGAAGAAGGAATCTCAGTCAGAGAGTGAAGATCAATCAGATCAGAGTTCTGACAGCGACCTTGAAGTAATTGAAGCTCTACTTGCAAGGAAATATTCAAGAGGAAGAGGTAAATACAAAGGTAAAGTACCCCTAGTCTGCTTTTCATGTGAAGAAGTCGGTCATATTGCTGCAAGGTGTCCAAACAAGAAAGATAAAGATGAAAAGAAAGATAATAAATGGAACAGTAAGAAAGATCTCAAATCATTTAAGGATAAAAGTAAGAAATCATGTTTTATGGCTAAAGATTCTAATGATTCTAATGATGAAGAAGAGGATGAGATTGTTTACATTGTTGTAAAAGATGAATCTGACAATGAAGAAATGGCACTCATCTCTCACATAAGTAAGAATGATACATGGATCATTGATAGTGGCTGCTCACATCATATGACTGGAGATAAAAAAAAGTTTGATCAATTTGAAGAGTATGATGGTGGCAGTGTAAGATTTGGAAACAATGAACCTTGTTGCATCAAAGGAAAAGGAAGAATCACTCTAACCCAGGAACTTGTATGTGATAATGCTTATTGGGTAGAAGGCCTAAAGCACAATTTGTTGAGTGTGGCACAGTTACTCAACAATGGACTCAAAGTAGAATTCATCCAAGGCAAAGCAAGACTGCTGAACGGTAAAGGAAAGCTGATTGGATCTGGTACTCAAACTAAAGGTAACTTGTTCTATCTTGAACTTGATGAACATTCATGTTTTATTGCTCAAGTAGAAGAGAGTTGGTTATGGCATAAAAGGTTATGTCATGTGAATTTTGACAATTTGGTAAAGATAAGCAAATTCAAGAAAGTGAGAGGCATTCCTGATTTAAAGAAACCAGAGGTCGGTTTATGCAAGAATTGTCAAATTGGAAAGATGGGTAAGTCTAGTTTCAAAAGCAAAAATTATCAGTCTGAAGATTTATTAGAAATTGTGCATACTGACTTATGTGGACCTATTGGAACTGAAAGCTATACTGGTGAAAAATATTTTATTCTTTTTGTTGATGATTATTCAAGAATGATGACCGTCATGTACCTAAGGAACAAATCAGAAGCATTTGAAAAGTTAAAATGGTATTTGGCAAGAGTAGAAAAAGAAACAGGGAAAAGATTGAAATGCCTAAGGTCAGACAGAGGTGGTGAATTTATTTCACATGAATTCAATAACTTTTGTATTGAAAGAGGAATTAAAAGACAGGTTTCAGCACCAGGTACTCCTGAACAAAATGGCATAGCTGAAAGAAGGAACAGATCCATCATGGATTGGGCAAGAACCTTGATGATAGAAAAGAATTTTGCTATCAAATACAGGAAGGAGGCTATCAGTACAGCAGTTCATACCTTAAACCGAGTACAGTTGAAAAAAGACTCATTCAAAACTCCCTATGAAT
Organism: Cupressus sempervirens; assembly: GCA_028749045.1. NCBI lineage: Eukaryota > Viridiplantae > Streptophyta > Pinopsida > Cupressales > Cupressaceae > Cupressus > Cupressus sempervirens. The sequence continues at coordinate 946,822,385 of CM053792.1, read as the reverse complement.
TATGGTATGGCTATAAACTCAATGTAAGTTATCTGAAAGTATTTGGAAGCAAATGTTATATCTTGAAAGAATCTAGAAAAGGTAAATTTGATGTAAAAGGTGATGAAGGTATATTTCTTGGATACTCATGCAAGAGTAAAGCATATAGATGCTTGAACTTATCTACTCACAAAGTCATAGAAAGTATACATGTGAAAGTTGATGAGTTTGCAGAAAAGACTGAAGAAGAAAGCAGAAGAGAACCAGAAGATTACAAAAGATTCATCTTCAGTGAACCGGATATAATATCAACTGCATCTGAGAATCAGAAACCTTCTTCTACCGAGTCATCACTAACCGAGTTGCAGGAAACATCTACCAAGCCAACATCTACCGAGCCAATGTCTACCGAGTCAGAGAATGCCGAGTTAGAGATTACCGAGCCAATGTCTACCGAGTCAGAGAATGCCGAGTTAGAGATTACCGAGCCAGAGGTAACCGAGCATGTGCATATCGAGCCAGTTGATACCGAGCCAGACCAAACTGAGCATGAAGGTGAAATGCAAGAAGATAACGACAAGATTCATCCAAAAGGAAAAGAACCTATTCTATCCAAGTATGTCAGGAGACATCATTCAGCAGATCAGATCATTGGAAATAAATTTGAAGGAATCATCACAAGAATTAAGTTGAAAGGTACTTGTTTACTTGCTGATTTTGAACCTAGAACTGTCAAAGATGCATTAGAAAATGATAATTGGATTGAAGCAATGAATGAAGAAATAGAGCAGATAGAGAAAAACAAGACATGGACTCTTGTACCCAGGCCTAAAGACAAAAATGTAATCGGTGCAAAGTGGGTTTTCAGAAATAAGTTGGATGAAAATGGTAAAGTATCAAGAAACAAAGCTAGATTAGTGTGCAAAGGATATTCTCAAGAGGAAGGCATAGATTATGGAGAAACTTTTGCTCCCGTTGCTAGATTGGAAGGTGTTAGAACCTTATTAGCATATGCTACTTACAAAGGATTTAAAGTTTATCAGATGGATGTCAAGTCATCATTTCTAAATGGTATACTGGATGAAGAGGTCTACATTGAACAACTTGAAGGTTTTATAGATCCAGATAAAAAGAACATGGTTTGCAAATTGCACAAGGCACTGTATGGTCTGAAACAAGCCCCCTAGAGCATGGTATGAAAGATTGCATAGCTATCTTATTCAAATTGGATTTCAAAGAAATAATGATAACAGTAGTTTGTATATCAAGGAAGGACCAGAAAATAAGATTGTCCTGGCAGAAATATTTGTAGATGATACTGTTTTCACAGGGAATGATGATCTTTGCAAAGAATTTTCAGAACAAATGAGCAAGGAATTTGAAATGTCAATGTTTAGTGAAATCAAATTCTTTGTTGGACTTCAAATTCAGCAGAACAAGAATGGCATCTACATCACTCAAGCAAAATACATCAAAGAGATATTGAAAAAGTTTGGTATGGAAGACTGTAAACCAGTTGGAACTCCCATGTGTACTGGACTAAAACTTACCAAAGAAGATGATTCAAAGGAAATAGATCAGACATTGTACAAATCTATGATTGGAAAGTTGCAATATGTAGTTCATACTAGGCCAGATATTGCTCTTGCAGTTGGAATTGTGGCAAGATTTTCAGCCAAACCAAGAGAAAATCACATGATGGCAATCAAGAGGATAATGAGATATCTAAAAGGAACTGAAGATTATGGATTATGGTATAAATTTGGAGGAAACCTAGACTTAAAAGTATTTACTGATGTTGATTGGGCAGGAAACCTTGACGACAGAAAAGGCACAAGTGGAGGTGCATTCTTTCTTGGAAAGAGGTTGGTTTCTTGGACAAGCAAAAAGAAAAATTGTACATCTCAATCAACAGCAGAGGCAGAGTATGTTGCTGCAGCAGTAAATTGTTCTAATATTGTTTGGTTCAAGCAATTGCTACAAGGCATGAAGATGGAAATCAAGGAACCAGTTGTCATGTTTTGTGATAATACAAGTGCAATCAACATATCTAAGAATTCAGTAATGCATTCTAAGACTAAGCACATTGCAATCAAGTATCACTTTGTCAGAGAATTGGTGCAGGACAAGGAAATCAGATTGGAATATGTCCATACAAAGGAACAGATTGCTGACATATTCACAAAGCCTTTACCTAAGGATGCATTTTTGTATCTTAGAGGTAAGTTAGGGTTCATTCCCCTATCTAAAGTTCACTAAAAATAAGTTTTAGTGATGCATCAGCTCTTAAAAAATTGAACAATCATCAGTTGATGCAGCAAATCAAGGAAATATTGCATATGAATCAGTACTAAAGGTACAATGAAATTCATTGAAATTGGATTGTCTTTGGCATGTGTTGTCAAAGAGGGAGAGTTTTACTGTCATATCTTTCCGAAATTTGATTATGTAATTCCTTCACAGAGGGAGATTACTGTAAGAGGGAGAGTTCTCTATCTTAGAGGGAGAATTGTTAATTGTGTTGTGTTGCTGTAGACTTGCTTTCAAATTTCATTTCTGCTATGACATGTTGTGTTGCCATCAATGCCAAAGAGGGAGATTGTTGGATACAATTAAGTAATTGTGTATTGTCTTTGATGTTACACAAATGCCATATCAGTTATTAGACAGAGTCTACCGAGTTCTGTCGGTCAGGAAAATAGTTTACAGAGTCTACCGAGCTCAGTCGGTCAGTAAAGCCTTTTGCAGTGTATACCGAGCGTTCCTATATGTCACACGGTGAGTTAGTGTTAACCGAGTTTGCACGGTAAGCTAAGGAAATTTTAGTTCTTACCGAGATCACTCGGGTATCAAAGGATTTTGTAGCAGATGGTTAGTGTTAACTGAGTTCGCACGGTAAGCTAAGGAAAGCCTAGTTTTCACCGAGCTCACTCGATAGTCGAAGACAGCTTTTACCGAGTTTAGTTGGTTTCCAAAGGAAGTGGCAGGTTTACCGAATTCCCTGGTAATTGTAGTTTTTACCGAGTTCTGCCGGTTAACACAAGAAGCAGTTTTTTTTTGTTCTGTATTGACCGAGCAGCGTCGGCCAGTGAAGAATTTTGTTTTGATTGTTAGTTCAAGCCGACTTTGGAATATGTTTTGTCAAGTTGGTTGGGCCGACCTGGTATTATGTATAGTATATAAAGAGGTGCTCAAGATGCGGAAAAGTGTGGAATATAGAGTGTATACGGATAGTGCAAGGAAGTGCAAGGAAGAGACTTGTGTGTGCCTAAGCAGAGTTGAGCAAAGGAAAATCTTGGAGCTGCAAAGATATATTTAATCAGTAAGGATCTTGTGGAGCTAAACTAAGATCTGTATTTAGCAAGATAAGTTGCATGTATTTTCAGATCATTCATTGTTGCTTTCTAACCATTGTAACAGTGATTCCAAAATCTCCTAACAGAGTTGGTTTAACAGCCATTTCATAAATCCTTTAACAGGGTGGCAATTCAGTTGAATTGTTCTAAAGACCTCTTACAAGGCCACTCCTAACAGGGTGATTAAATCCTCTAACAGGGTCACCCGTAACAGTGTGTTTTGTAACCTTTAACAGGGTTGGCTCCTAACAGGGCTCACTTCAGAAGAGTGGAAATTGGTGACTAGTTGCTGGTGGTTTTTCCCATATTGGGTTTCCACGTAAATCTGGTGTCTACTATGTTCATGATTACTTTCTTTTGCATGGTCGCTTATTTCAGTAAATGCTTAATAAATTAACTAAACATCTATCAAGTTTTAAGCAGTAATTTATGTGTTTACCGAGTAGCAGCAGCAACTAAGTTTAAGGCATCTTTGGGACTGTTGAATTTGTTTTTGTGGTAACTGATTCACCCCTCCCCTCTCAGTTACCCCATCTTCATTTTTCAACACTCTCTTCCTTTTCTTCCTCTTGATCCTCACTCCATTCTCTTATATGGCATGCATAGGAGACATGATTTTTTTTTCCTCCCCACATAGATATCAAGGTAGATCTGGATGCTTACTTTGAGGGACACAAAATACAAATCACTAGAAATGAAGTTGGTGGTGATTTGAAATAGAGTGCAAGTTGGGCCACTTATAAAAAAATGAGTTCCTCTATGGGACAACTCGATTTAGCCTCATGTATTAACAAAAAAAATGGTATCTCTTAGAAATAGGGAATACTAAGAGGTGGGATGATTCAATGTTCCACAAAATTTTGCCCAACTATGGATATCTTTAACAATCTTTAAGCATGCCTATATAATCAAACTATAAGTAAATATAACCATAATAAACTACAACTCATAACATGATTATTTTTTAACTATGGAAACCCTGGCCAAGAGAAAACTTTAGTAGGGATGGCATCCACAAAATGATCCACTAATCAAAAGTATCTTGTGAAAGATATTGACTAGATGTTAGGAATCTATTACATATATATAGTGTATATGTCCTTGTTAGAGGACTAGGCCTTGTTAGAAGCCTCAACCCTATTAGTATTTGTTATTTTGATACAAAAGTAGCAAGCTTAGCCACCACCCAAATTTGTATATACAGGTATAGATACAAAAACCTTTCTAGCAATGTTGATATAATCTTCAATATTTGATTTGTGCTTTATAGCTTTCTCCACCAAAACTAATCATGCATCCATACAATATTGTACTATCATCATGTTCACATCAATAGTGATAATAAAAGGTGCATATTTAAACCTTATAACATTACATTACAATGCCACAATTGTTACAAACAAAAAGTGTCTTCCTTTATACCAAACTACTTAACCAGTTGACCTTCAATACCTTGCATGTTTCCCAAAACTTGAGATAACTTTTTTTCTAAGTGAGGGTTAAAATCTAGGATTTCATCTCAACCTTGTTAAGTCATTTTTTTGGTAAACTAAAAGAATCCCTTAACCAAAATACCTTTACTCTGTCATCTTCTTTGTTTAGTTTGTTATGACCTTTACCTATAAAATTGTCCATAACTATGTTCGTATAGAAAATATTCTTGAGTGCTTTTACCCACATTCTCATTTAATCATGTAATTCCTTCCCTCAACTATGCATAGGCTCAATTACTTCTAGTAAATAGTGCTAAAGAAAAATGTATGATTGTTCCATTTTTTCCTAAATAATACTTAGACAATTTTTTAAGTCCAAACATCCAAAACTTAGTATCATGTTTTTCCTTCTTCATAACTTATGTATATGTTTCCATAAATTAAAACCCTGTTTCATCCTTATATATCCCCCTATTCAAATTTCCAACAATCACCCCCTTTGGAATTGATGGAAACATGTGGGAAAATTGGCTGAGTTAAAAAATTCTTCAAGTGGCCTTGTGAAAAAATTCAACATATGTGGATCATCTTCATCTTATACATAAGATGGTATATATTCATACTATATTACACTAAAATTTATCCTACTTATAACTCCTTAAAATAAAGTATACTTAATAATTTATAATTTCCCTCAATACTCTCCCCCTTTGACATCAATGGCAAAGGTAAGTCAAAACTTATATACACATCAAAATTTTGTTACCTTCCTTCCTTCAAGCTTTCTGCATGTTAATGAGTGTCATGCACTCTCCAAAGTTCTACTTCAAACTAGTGATTTCTTTCTACCAAGTGTCCTTGACTACTTTGTATGTTGATCAATGAACATAAGCCATAGGATGTTATTTCAACTGCATTAAGATCAAAATAAAAAAATCTACCAAATTATTATTTTGTATCTATGCATTCCTTAAGCTACATCTACACATGATCAATTTTAAAGGTAAGGTTTTCCCTTAATAGAGAAATTTTCTTTATAATCCTTTCCTTATACAACTCAAGTAACTTCAACTCATCATGAGCATTATTAATCGTTCTCTCCAATTCTATGATCTATGCATTTGGATAGTTCATCCACAATTCTTTTCAGTTATGTTTCCTTTTACTTGATCTCTTTCTCAATGCCTTTGGTATGCTCAAAAGATAAAGCACATTTACCATAAAAATATTTTCCATCTAGTAGGCATCTCCTTAGTTCCTTGATACAAGCATCAATTATTGATAAGTCACTGGTGATATTGTTGCAAAATGTGCTAAATAAGTTAGCATCATCTATGTTTTGTGCCCTTTCTATTACAACTTCTACCAATATGGAGGATTTCTTGTCAAATTCCTCCAATATCCTCTCTGCTCTCTTTTCTATGTCAGGGTCATCAATTTGCACTTGCATAGTATCACATGTTTTCTTTGTCATTATGTCAAGTGTTCCCAATGCACTCTTACTCATTTTTCCATATTCTTCTACTATCTTTCCAAGTATAAATGTTGTTACTTGAATATATTTATTGATTTCCATTTTACCTTCAAACATCTTAGTAAAATCTTGTGTAAGTCCAGTGATAAGTGCTTCAAGAGGTGATCTTGAAGTACTTGTCGATGGTGTGTCTACTAACTTAGGAGGTGTCTAAACAACTGTAATTTTTCTCTCCTCATCTATAGGTCTTTTCTCTTCCACTAGTTGTGATGGTTGGGCATCCATCTAATTATTCTATTCTTTCTTGTCATCTTTCCTCTCTTCTTCTTTCTTCTCTTCTTCTCTCTTCTCTTCTTCTCTTGCTACCTTCTTTAACTAGATAATCTTGGATGTGGCTTTCTCTACTATGTTTGACCAATCTAATGTAAAGCCAGACTCTATGCTCATAGGGGTAGGTATTAATAGCATCTCTTTTTGTGAATCTTGTCTACACAAGACTGTAGGGTCCTATTGAATTGCCTTATTATCTTCTTCATTAGAACTATCATAGTCAACAATATTATATGTCACCAAATTACCAACCTCATAATCCTTCTATCCTATAAAGGGGTCATCTATATTGCTAACAAAGGGATCTTCACTAGTGTCTAGTAATTATGTCTCCTCCTATCATTATGGTGTCATCTTTCACATTAGGTGCATCCTCAGTGTCCATCACTGTATCATCTTGGTGCTCATCTTCTACTACTAGAGTAGGTGTTGTTTTTGTCATTACTTTTACTATTGCCTCCTTTGTTTCCTTAATTACTTCTTCATACAAGCCTCCCATTATTTGGATTTCTCTTGTTTTCTTTCTCAATAGGGGATCCATATTCTTCTTGATATCTTCAATTTGATTATTAATGTCTAAAGTACATAGTTTCTAAAATTGTATTTTCTCTTTTATTCTTCTCTTCCTCATTATCTCTTTTCTTCTTTATTTTCATCCTTCCATATAATTCATCTGGCATGTTTCCATGTATATGTATGAAATGTTGGTTAAAGTCGATCATATACCTTATAAATGCATTTTCTAGTTGTCTCTTTTGTAATGGGTCATATAGATGATAATACTTTTTCAATTGTGTGAGGTTTCCGTCTTTTATTGTCATTTGGTTCATTATGCCAATTTTTGATATCCAAGATTTCTTCGTCTTTGCACTACTCTCTACCTATTGCAGTTGTGGTTGTGGTTGTGTTTTTTTATGATTCTATGGTGGGGTAATTTTTCCTCTCATTTTCTTAGGTGTGTTTTCTTTTTCTTTTTCTTATGTTGCAATGTTCCTTCCAACATAAGTCATCATGACTTTGGGCTTCTTTCTAGGTCCTGGAGGGGTAGTTATTTCCTTGATCCTTTTTAGTGTAACTTCCTTCTTTCCCTCCTCATCCTTTTCTCATTTAATTGGTGCTAGTGTCACAAATTTTGAATTCCTTGTAGATCTTCTTGAAGCTCCAAGGGTGCTTATCTCACTAATTATTATCACTTCTTCTTCTTTTGTTGATTTTTCTTTTGCAACAGATGGTGTGATACTAATAGGTGTTGCACGGGTAGATATTGATGGTGGCAATGAACTAGGTGCAACAAATAGAGTTTGCACTAGCAAGATATTTCTTTGATCGGTTGCCTTCATATCTATTATTGTTTGTTCAAATTTTTTCCACTCTTCTTTTGTCATCCCTACTTCATGAAACATTTTCTTCATAACACTCTCAACTTTCTTCATAGTTTCCTTAGATACCTACAATTTTTTATCTTCAATTGATCTCTCTTCAGTTGTACCCCATCTCTCACTATCGTCATGGGTGAACCCACAATAATGGGCTTACACTTTTTTTCCTAAACTAACTTTGAACTGTGAATTTTCAAGAAAACTTTCACTTTCAGATGCAAATTGTCATTTAAGGGTTAGGAATTTGAAGATGAAGTAAATTAGAGTCTTTTAGGATTTTGTGTAGAATCCAAGTAAATTTTTTTTTTTTTTAAATTGACTTGATTTTATTGAATTAGTTTTTCTCCCACAAAAATTGGTATGTTATCAAAAACCTGATTTTCAAAAAGTGACATTGTTTTTTACACACATAACTTTTTTTCTACAATAGGTATCAATGTGATTCTTTCAAATTTACTCTGTTAACATCCATACCAAAACCATGCTAGTGATATAATGTCTTTATCCTTAGTATTTCATATTTTAGTAGAGTTTAAAGTTGACCTAACATGAATTTGGACATACATGGATTTTGACACATGCAACTTATTATATATTTACCCAATTTCAAATTTTCTTTTTTTGATTGAAAGAGGACTCAAATTTGGAGATCGTAGTTATTTTTCAAAAAAATTGTTCTCTTAGTTACTTATTTTCCATGAGCATCCAATATAGAGGTTTATTTTTTTATAACGAACCTTTGTTCAATTCACGTGTAAAAATGTATACCTAAAAAATTAAAAATATAGTAAATTCATAGTCATTAGAAAGCTTGTTCAGAGTACTTCTATCATGCAAAATGACATGACTTTAATGCTCCTTCTAAACCTAATAATTGATCCTAGAAGACATGAAAATAACTAAAAATATTATAGAATTTGCAAAAGGCATCTAGTTTTCTAGTTTTGATAGAAACTAATTTTCTATCGAAAGTTTTTCTGATAGTTTTGATAGAAAATATTCTTATTTAGTTTGATAGAAACTAAATAGTTTCTATCGAAACTATTTAGGCTGAATTTTGGTCCTAAATAGTTTCTATTGAAATTTTTTAGGACCCATTTTTTTGTTTACTTTGTTTCGATCAAAACTATCGTCCATATTAGATTTTAGTAGTTCTTCTACATACCCCTAAATTTCCACTTTAGACACTTCATAACCTAAGGGATCCATAAATATCACTCATGTGTCAACTACTTCCATACATGTTCTGTCAATTTCCATCATAAAGCATATTTTTTCCTTAGACTTCTCTACAACTCTTCTAGGTATCCTTACTATTTTCTTCATCTCAGATTGGAATGTTCTTATCAAACTATTTATATTACCAGTTGCGAAGCCTTTAGAAGGTTTCCAACAATAGTAGCTTACCAATTCCATTGTAAACTTATTTGATTTCCATTCTTACTATGGCATGTTTGGGAATCTCTTCATGACATAAAAGAATAGGTATGTTATCAAAGACCCAAATCTAAAGGTTTCATACTTTTTCTTCTTGATTCTTTCCAAGTTGTCAAAAATTTGTTGCTTCAAAATCTCACAAAGGTTAACTTCCACCTTATCAATATACATCTTATAAGTTGCATTTATGAAGCCTGTAGATACTTCATCTTCTCTAGAGATAGAGCACATCTTATAAGCTAAGTTTTTGTTGACATCATCTTTTTGAATTAAAATTGACATCATGCCTCTTCCATTCCACTTTGTCTTAGTATTATCTAGAACAAATTTCTTAGCATCAAGTCTCCTTTATAGGTGTTTTGCCCTTGTTTCTTAGTCCAGTCACCTCATGAATTAGGTCACTTTTTTATTTCAACTATTTGGTCTCCTAACCAAAATTTATTGTCATGGATTCTACTCAAAATAATTTTATATCATTCTTCATTATCAAACTCATGATGAAACAAAAATTGCTCAATCTCTAAATGTCCTAAGTGGTTGAATTCATCCTAAAGCTCATATCTTGTTTATAGACCTTGTCAAATTCCTTTGAAATGTTAATTTCACCTAGGGTTTCAAATTTTTAGTGGATGTAAGATTGTACATCTTCTACAACTACCACTCCATCTAGAATTTACAAGAATGCCTTGACAGGGTCATCACCCAAATTGGAAATTGTAGTTCTCTTAAACTTATACCTTGATTTTTCTAGAATATCATCCAAAAAAGATGGTTTCATTTTAAAAATTTCAAATGAGTTCATAGTTAATTCTTAACAATGCAAATAAATAGCTTGAAATCATAGAATTAGGGCTTTGTGTAAACTATTTGTATTTTCTTCTCTAACACTTCAATTTTCTTTTGAATCACTCTCAAATCTTGTCCACAAGTTTCTCTTGGATCTTAAACATCCAAATGGAAGTTAATCACATTCATTTTTTCCTTATATTTACCACAAATATTATTTTCATTAATTGTGCTAGTATGTAAACTCAAAAGGTTGATTCTATAATGTAGATTTTGCCATCACATTAAAAGCATGTAATGATGGTGGAGAGGGACTCATTAGGGTTATAGTCTGAAAAAAACTGAACAACTAAACCCAAAATAATAGATTATCATAGATGAGAATCATCATAGATGTTTAAGGAAAATTTATAAACCCCTCAAGTCCAATGAATAAGAATCCAAGCCATGCATATAAAATCATCCAAGAGGAGAACATAGTATAGGAACTCTAGGCTTAGTGTGTAGATCAACTCCACAACCACTGCTAGCATATACATGTGAGAGAGGGAGATTGTCTAGAAGCATCCATATCATTCACTGATCAACTCCGTAACCTATCTTCACCATCCTTCAAAAATATTTGTTGTCTCCGAAAAGGTAAATTAATTGCAAGACTTTCACTCGTCAAATGATTAATTATTAGCCAATTCTTTCACAACAAATTTCTCCAAGATTTGCATGCTAATAAATCTTAATAGAAGAAATACTCAAAACTAGAAACATTGTGAATCCTTGCATGCAAGCAACATGCAAATCATAAAATTGAGCTCTGATACCATGTAGATTTTCCCATCACACCAAAAGCACATACTGATGGTGGAGAGGGATCTCATCAAGGATATAGTCACTACGCTAACACCCCCCACATGATGGAGCCAAATACAACCATTATCATGTGGGATTTTCACCCACTACATACCATCACTAATACATTATAAGTCAATTTTTGACCTTTTATTTCGACCAAGCCCTTTATTGGCTTGTTTAATACTTTTTTTTTTTTTTTTTATGCCTGAGTTGGTTGAAATTTTGACCAAATTGGAAAAATCTAATTTGGTCAAAATTTTGACCAATTTGAGTTCATAAACAAAAAAAGGCAAAAGGTGGCATTCAATTTCACATTTCGACAAAGGTTTGGATTGGGTCTACATGCGCACGGTGAGCTATTTGAGGTTAGGGTGTTTGTATGTTATTATAATCCTCTTCTTCTTTTAATTTTTAAGATCAATACATATTGATTGATTTTTGGCTCTACTATAAGAACACTAAATTTTTTAGAATGGGATATGTGTCTCTACTAATATTTATCGCATTGGACTTGGAACCAACCATGGCATTTAGGCATAGGTAGCACCCTGAAGACCGTATGTGGCTTTTAAGAGACCTTCTCTATTTCCATCACCTCTAGAGCTTTGTACCCTATAATGCAAGAGGAAGAGGAAGTGGAAGTAGATATACATCCATCCATCTCACTGCTAAGTAGAACATTTGAAGATCTTATGTTTCCACGGTGAGTTTTCCTGAGGATTCTTCATGAATATGAGCCACATCTCTTGTTGCATCCGCTGCTATCTTCACCCTTGTCACCCAATCCAATGGAACCCATGGAACCCTTCCCACACCACCTCTCCCACCTTCAATCAATTCATATGCACATTACATTGCAACCATCAATATAACTCTCTCAAACCCCCAAAAACATACACATTCCATAGCAATTCAAACTTATCTTCTATCAATTATGGAAAATAACAAGTCAGAATAGTTATGACATACATCATTCTAACAATTCAATTGTATATGTATAACTTTCAGATCAAACTCCTTGACCCATGTCTTGTAAACCCATCTCTCGTCAACAAAAGAAAACCCAAATTTTTTAACTTTAAAAATCAAAATTTTCACCATTTAAGTATCTGATGAAAGTATGCTAGGAAATCATGTATCAAAATTATAATACGCACACACATGCTTTGTATTCTAATACTCATGTTGGTGCACAAAATATAGTCACTCATTACGAAATGTATTTAAAATAAGAAACCAAGATGTTTGTCATAATAACTTATTACATCAACAAATATCTAAAATCAACTTTGCATTGTCTTGTAACTCTAGCATGGGTGTTTGATCATTGATAGCTTTCATTTCAGCATTCAAATTTTCAAGATTGGTCAACACCCTCGCTTGTGGACCTTTCATGTCAAGCACTTTCTGTACTATTTCAACACCAATGTTCTTGCTTTTGAGCTAACAGTTCTTGAGGTGCATTTTCTTGTAAAACATTAATTTTGTTGAATAATTCACTGAGAGGCATAAATGTTGTCACAAATATAATGACTTTGAATTACAGACAATGTCAGACCATGTTTGAATTTGATGGGCATCAATATGTTATTTCCAATATTATGTTAAGGTTATGATTGGCCCAGACTTTTATTTTTTGTGAAGTTTGTATCATTTTAATACTTGATCATGCTTGATTCTAAGATTTACTAATATTAAGCTCACTATGATTATATGAAGAATCTATGTCAAGTGAATAGTTATTGTTTTGTGACTCTAACTCTTATAATTCTAGTTGTGAAGCTTCTTAAATTGAATTGTGTTTGAGACTCTTTCAATTGAAGAATAGTTGAATACTTAGAATTATATCATATTCATAGTGACACTAGAAGTAGAGAGATGAATGAGAAGTATGGGAGAGTATTTGCATTATCTTCTAAGCATTTATGGATACACACAATAAATTATGTAAATATTATAATTTGTATAGTATCTTATTGCTTAGTTCTCATTTCAACAATGAAAGGATTGAGGCATACTATGCTTATTTTGTAGGGTTGTGCTTATGTTTGATATATGCTAATGGATCTAGAATTCTTAAGATCATTTTGAGCTTTACCAAAGTTCTAAGGGCATTTCCTTAGAGTTAAAGTTCAATCTAATGTCTCATTTTTCCTAAACCCAAGTTCATGAAGAGTCATCTTCTTTCAAAGGTTCTTAAATGGTTTTAAATTAGGTCCCATAGCCACTAAAATTCCCATGTGCTTTATAACTTTCTAAGCCACAAAACTTAGGATAAACATGCACCAAAATAAGAAACCCAAGTAGGACCTAGCCAAGAAAAGGTGTCACACAAGCATGCCCTCTCAAACAAGTCCACTTGCAAGGCCAATTAGCTCTTGAGTGACCAAAAGAGCTAACAGAAAATTATAATCAAGTCTGGCTAAAGAGAAGGCATGATAGGCATCCTCATTTGTTCTCACTAAATTATTTAACACTCCATTGTGATACTTCTACACCCCTAGACTTGAGCCTACAATGGTCTTTCCAACTACAAACTACTATGTACACTTCAAGATCATAGAAACTTTGGATACTTAACAAATATGTTTGGAACAAATTTAGAATCTTTATTCATTATCCTAGATTAAAACAAAATGAAGCATATTATTGATCTAACAAGACTAAAACCTCCAATTTTATTCAGTAAGTTTTAATTTAACAAAACTAAACTCAAATAAATTTAAAGGGTCATAAATGCATTAGAGGCCAACAAAATCCAGTGATCTATGCTCTTAAATAATTTGTGTTGTAGTATGAATTCATAAACAATGATGAAATTACATAAACAAACTTAGGCATCACCAATTTTTGAAGAACTAATTTAGATAATTATGTATGAATATTGGTTCTCATTCAAAGTATCTGACTTGGTATTTCTTGAAAATCAGAGCAACTACTGCTACAAATTAACAATAAAATTATGTTACATTGATTGTAATAATAATTACTTCATGAAATTATTTTTTATAGATTGCAATAAGAATGACTTGGTAATTCAAAATTAAAAGAGACTCTACAACATTGAGTGCTTTGATTTTCCAAAGTGGATTCCAATCACAAGCTCTCAAGATAAAGAAATTAGAATTACAAGAAGTAATACTTCATTACTATCGTTGGGTAAATTCCACAAGAGGCAAGATCTATTGTATTGGCATCATGGCATGCCTTTCTTAGGATAGGGAGAAGTTTGTACCAACACCAAGCTCCATGACATCCTCCATGAATTGACACAAAGTGTGTTTGCCCCTGCCACTGTCTTTGCCTCCATCACTAATTTTCTTTAATGAATTGACTCTTTCACAAGAGTTGATTATAAGAAAAGGGAGAACAAATACAATAGATATATGATATCATGCCATGTCATGTTAATAGAAGCAAAATATGAAATGCATCCAATTCACAAGTAAGTCAAAGAAAGTAGAACGTTAAGGTTATTTGCATCACAACTTGATTGAAAATAATGACCAATAACAGGTGTCATCATTTTTGAAAAGAGAGACCATTAAAGGGAAAGGGAACAAATACAATGGACAGATTACAACATTTCATATGAATTGAAGAAAAAGTCTTGAATGATGAGATATATCCAAATCACATGATCAAGTAAATCAAGAAATAAAATATCATTTGTATTAAAAATATTGACTACCAACATGAATTATTATGGATACACCACATCATCTCACATTTCTTCATGTTGAACATAGAAATTACATTCAAAACTAACAACTTCAATAACAATCTACTACCAACATATGTCTCAATAGTTGATTATAAGAAAAGATGAACACATATAATAGATATATCATATCATATTACATGAATTAAAGGGAAAAAACTTAAGAGTACATGAAATTAGCTATTTAATAGCTATGGATACCCTTTCCAAATAACATGTTCATATATTCTTTCAATATTTTTCTATTCCTTTTCACATAATTTGATATACTTTTTCATGATCTAGTGGTATAAATGTTGTTATTCCAATACATACATACATACATACATACATACATACATACATACATACATATACATACATATACATACATACATACATACATACATACATACAAACATACATACATACATACATATATATCTATTTATTGATTTATTGATTTATTTATTTATTTATTTATATATATATATATATATAAGATTAAATTTAATTTAATTAGTTATGATAAATCATTTTAACTATTTGTCATATATTATTGAGATGCTTGTCAAAGATAGGGAAGAATATAGTAGTTTAGTCTTAAATCAGCTATGATAAATCATTTTAACTCTTCCCAAATGAGTTTATAATCATCCTTGGCCACCAACTAAACTATGGGGACTCTTCCATATCTCTCATAGCTAAACACCAAGTCTTATTGGATTGGAGAAGACTTCTTCATAAGCAATTTCACTAGCTTAATATCCTATAGTTTCATTCAAATTTTCTCTTTTCCTCCTTAGAATAAGGTTCTACGTTGGGATAGCTCACTAATAACCATGGAAGAAATGGATTTTTGTTTCATTTTCACACATTCTTCACTCTATCTAATAAAATCTTATTGAATCATAAAAGCTATTGGAAGTACTAGGTAGTAAAAAATATACTTAAGAAATGTATCAAGAAACATGGTTATATAGAACAAACATTTGTGTCCTCTTGTACATACATGTTCACCACCTGCTTGAACAAAGTCCTTGAATTTCAAATGTATATTTGACCAATTCAAGGCTCAACAAACTCAGACATAAAAGTGTCTTCTTTGTTCAAATTGATTGATTGTGAGAAGTCTTGTATTCAATATAGTCTGACATAAAAATGTCTTTTCAAAATTTTTTAAAGATATTTCATCTTGTTACTTCACATGTAATTTTTTTTTGATTGAATACAGTTGTGAGAGGGTGTTCGATGTAGAGTCCTCTACTATCCCCTTAAGGAGACCAACTCAACTCAAGGATTCAACAAGAAACTTGGAATCAACTCAAGGAGTTAACATCACTCAACAAACTAGTAGAGTTATTTGAATTTTTAAATCACTCCCACGACCATACTACTCAAGTTCACTTCCTTGTTTCCTTGTTCCAATGCCTTCTAGCACCAACTCCATCCTAGGTCACCTAGTGCACCTAGTGCCTCCACCATGCCAAAACTTCAACTAGAATTCATACCTTGATCCCAACACCATATATCATCTCAACATGATTTATTTACCATGTTCCAACTTTCCATTCACTCCAATCCACTCAAGTTTCACCATTACTCCTGTTTAGCCTCTAAGCTTGTCTAATAGCCCTTTACACCCTAAAATCAACAAATCTCTCACAAGCTCTCCAAACAACCTAGCAAGGCTTTTACATTTTTCTAATACCATTTTTAGAGTTACTAAATTCATCTCAATCCTATACCTTCATCATTTTACTAGTGAAGACTTCCATCACCCTCTAGTTCTTCTCCTAGGCCTAATTAGCCCTCTCCTAACAAAGCAACCCTTATATCCACTTATCTCTAGGACTCCACGAACCTAAATAGTATTGGTAAAGGATCAAAGGACACAAATTTTCAAATTATTTTTTCCATACTCATCCTTTTACACTCATTCATAAACCCTCACTTTTTGGGCTAGAAACCAAGGGCTTTTGAGAAATCACTCTTCCCTATAACTCACAACCACACTACATGTTCTAACACCTTCCCCTACATCCATTTAGACCATTTCAACTATCATCTATTCCCCCCATTCATCGGGTCACTTCTAGCCATGATTGGTGCTTATCAAGTGCACTCTCCATTGTATGTGTTCACTAGGCATGTCATTGTTTCTTCTCACCTTCCCTGCATTCAAAACCACACATAATACATAAAATGTATCTAAGTAATCTCCCAAAAAACCATAGTTAACATAGAGGTGGGAGTGCCCTTGCATATTAAGGGGTTTCAACCTTTAATCACTAATTGTGCCTACAATGCTAGTTGTTGTTCTTGAATACCAATATGGTTCCCATATCCTAATAGCACTCTAAAAAATGAAATTATTACATAAAAAAAATTAAAAATCACAAGGGACCTTTTTTATATCATTACCCAATGACAACTTCATTTGTTCAACCATTTGAAATTACTAGTTTTTTCCAACTATACCCATGGATAGTATACTCTAGAATTGCAGAGAAATTCAATTTTATTCATCAAAACTATTACAAACTCAATCCCTTTCATCTCCCCAATACCCTCTCTCTTTATCCTCTCATAAATCCCCACTAAAAAAAACCATTCTTTTCTTAATAACCTGATACCAACCTTCAACCAACTTCTCTAATTGTCCATCCCTAAACAGCCTTAACTAACTGTTAATAACATAAACAATTAATTTGCTATCAAGTTGACAAAAAAAGTTGTCAACTTGAAAACACAACATCCAAACCCAATCTAAATAATTCTAAAAGGTTTAATGATAACATTTGAAACCAAACTTATCCTATAAGCCTTACTACTAACCCCATCCAAGCTCATGTTTGGCTTATATTGCAAATATAGGCAATTTACAAATTATTGCACTCTTAGTGCTTTTAACATAATTTAAAGGTTTTAAAGGCCTTATTACATCATTATAGACCCTTATAGCTCATCTTCCCAATCCTTTAACCTAGGATCAATCCTTAATCCATTCCTAGTGACCCCTAGGTACCTTTTAGGCTTAACAATGCCTTTAAGGCTTACAATCAAGATTGGATTACAATAGGATCAATACATGATCCAAATAACATTCCTTGACCATGCTTGGTCTTATTACAAGTTTTAATGACCTTTGAAGGTGATTTATCTTCCACTCCTCCCAAGGATCCTTTAGTGACTTGGTGCACTCCATGGCTCCTACCTTTGACCTTGGTGCTCCTGCATCAGTGTGTTTCAAGATAACAACTTTCTTGTGATTTTCCTTCTTAGGCATTTATGATGAAGAGTTACACAATAGAGCTTTTCCCCAATCCAAAGTTCAAATGTGGATTAAATTGTTGATGCACTATCAAATCAAACTTCTACTCTTCCTTCTTCAAGATTCTAATTCACTTATTAGATCCTACTTCCCTTCAAGGCACTATGAGTCTCAATATCCTTACTATACTAATTTAAAAAAAGGATTTTACATCGTTCCAATCACCCAACCTTCCATCTAAAGGTTGACTACCTACATATCAAATTTGTGGCCTTTAGCCTACTTGTAGACTAAGTCTCTCCTAGTGACTTCTCTCCAAACAAGGATGAGATTGTGGTTTCAAGGCTTCTTGGGATGGACTTGGCAAGTTTAGATACAATCCTCACTTTTCCCCACACAGAAATAATCAGTTTCACTCCAGCAATACAAGAAACTACAAAAAACACTCTAATCAGTTCAAACCAACTTTTGATGGTTATGAACATTGGGAGGCCAAAAAGACATTTTTGACGACTTTTCCAAAATTGCATTTTTGCATATTTGTAATTTCTTGTCAAATATGACAACTTTTTGCATTTTTTATCCTAATGGACACCAACTAATCCCAAACCTTTAGGAATGATAGTAAATGCATGTCTAAGGTGAAACAAACATGTTTTCCATTCTTGAACGCCAAAACACTCAAAAACCAAGAAAACTCAACCTTGTGGACTAAGGACTCTCTTGGCTTATAAAGTGACCACAGAGAACCTTGACCACACAAAATGGATGGTGTTAACACATCACATCCTTATTACATCACAAACAAAGAAAACCAAAACTCTTTAAGAAGGATAGGACTAGGTGCCCTGCACCAATTTAAGATAGTTATAGAGAGAATTGAAATTGTTCTCTTTTTTATACTTATTTACTTACATATCCATAATATGTTGAACATGTTTGAAACTATTTCTGGGGGGTATATTTGTTAAATTTGGTTTCTAATGATTATAATATTAGAACATTGTGCCTTACTTTTTTTTGGAAGAATTGGCATGATGTTTGGAAAAAAAAAATGTGGAAATTATATATATAATTATTAAAATATCATTTCAAAGTAAAGTTTAAGATAATAAACATTTTGTGTGTCATATAATTCTATATTTTGAGGACAATGAAAGATAATAAAAAATTAATTTGTGTTTATAATCTTATTAATATATACTACTTTTGGGCATGCAACGAGTTGACAATAGGGTGAGACCAAATGAGATTCCACCTTCACATGGTTGGCCTTGTTAAGTAGAGAATATTAAAGTATTCTTGAAACCAAGTGAAGCTCAAACTAATATACCTTCATTAATTAATCAATTTCATTCTTTGTAGGTCTTAGGTCTAGAATGATGGGATGATACTCTATGGTATAGGTATGAACAAAGAAGTGTTGAGTAAAATAAAGAAGCAAGAACCTAACTACTATGTGAAAAATCACATTGTAATTGTCACAATAAAATAGATAGGGTGGATTGTCTTTATTGGAATATGACTATATCCATTGTCTTCAAGATGTATGTCCAACTCTTAATAGATATGAAATATACTAAATCATGTATAACTAAGAACAACTAAGTGCAACATTTATATTTAGAAATTTGAAGGGCTAGGTGCTACATGACAATATAGAAACAATAATGACCAAAAATGTTTTTCATAGTCAACTTAAAAGGGGATTTTCTAGCCTCTTTAATTATCGAACATAAGGTTTGCACAATATTATGCTTGTCTCATACTTGTATATGTTTACCTTTCATAGTTTAAAACTTTGCAATAGCATACCCATTTATCTTAAACCTTTGCAATATACAAGTTACCTTCTAATCTCTAGATAAAAATTTCTTGAGAAGAAGAGTGCCTTGATCATGTTAAGTCCACATGCTTACTATAATTGTAGATTGAAAATGAGTATCAAATAGATGAATTCTATTATGGAGAATTTGGAAAATCATATGTCAAATAAGCAACATCTATGGTTGTTGGACAAAATACAAGTGTCCCTTAGGTAATGTGCAAACAAAAAGATTCTCCTAATCCAGTTGTGAGTTTTGTTTCACTTCTTCAAATTCATTTTCACTTTTAGAATTTCATTTATGTAAAATTATAATGTTAGGACCTTTAGATAAAGGTTTTATGAAGCCATCCACCTAAGCAATTTCACATTGAACCACATAAATCAAATCCAATTAATTTTGAACTTTAATTGTAAGATATAAAAAGTTGTATTTGGTTATAAAAGTAATACGGTGGTATATTTTGATTGAAGATAAATACTTGTAATGGTTTTTATTGTGACGGATTTACTCCCAATTCTTAAAAAAAGTCAAAAATTTGGATAGAAAATTGGATTGGCTAGTACGTATAGATTGATTTTCAACTCCAAAACATGTTTCTTTAGATAATCGGTGTATAAGTTGTTCGTTTCCATTTATGATCCATATATAGGTATATTACATCTTTAAAATATATTAGGTAGAACACTTTTTTAACATGTATTAGTGATTTAATTTACAAGTTTCAAGCATTTAGTGTTGCACACTTCTTTCAAAAGGGTGGCACTATGCAAAATTATTATATGGTATCAATTGGTTGTGCATGTCAGAGGAATTTGTGGCTATAAAAAAAAATTTGTGGAAGAAAGTCATTTTTTTATCAAAAACAATTAAAATTTGTAATAATGATGTGAGATACCTATTGGAGCATACAACATTAACAATTTAGAACTCTTTCATCAATATCATATGTAGAATTAATACTTGAGTTTCACAATTTGCAGTATCATGGAGGAACCAACTTTGGTCATATAACAGAGGCCCCTTTATTACTACAAGCTATGACTATGATGCTCTGATCAATTAATATGGTATATTATTTCTTTTGGATAAGGATAAAAGATTAAATCTGACCACTATAAAATAGTGTGAAATTGCATATACGTTCATTGTGTTAAGAGCTATAAAGGTGGTCATTCAAAAAATAAAAAATGGCACCATTAATAAACTAGATGAGCTTCCACCTTCACGTGGTTGGCCTTGTTAACTATCATCTACCATCAACCCCCCAAACTCTTCATATCAGTATTGTGATTCCCTAGCCAAGTATCTAAAATCCAACTAGTAGATTTGTCTTCTTTCAGGTCTTATAGGACCTCCTAAGGCATGCATTTAGTTAAACCAACCATATTGCCTTCCTTCAATGTCATAACTAAAATATTACATTAAAATGTTGCAGAGCAACTTTTAAAAGTTTCTTACCACATTGCAATTTTTGTGTTTTTGTCTTCTAGACCCTTAAAACCTTTTTGAATGGAACCAAACAAGTTCAATAAAAGTGTTTAGGCATATTTGGCCCCCTGGTAACCAATATGTCTCTTTTTGTCCCCTAGACCCATTTAAGCAACTTCTTGACAACTTAGCAACTTTGACATTTGGGACCCTAATCAACCAACATTACATTTCATGAGTTCCAAACACTTGAACAAGATACCTCTATTTGTTGGGTGAGATTTTGTATTCTTGAGGTTCTATATTGTTGATGGTTGTGACTCTTTTGCATAGGTTGTACTTCTCTACATAGCTTTGTTTGTTGGCATTCTTTGTCTTCCACTAAAAATTTCCCAAGTACATCTAATACAATATACTGGACAATTTTAAGGTTTGAATTTAAAGTAAACATGAAAAATGAGTTTAAGTTTGTACTTTTTTATGACAGTTTCTTGAAGTCAAGTAGAATGCATTTGGCTTTATTTGTCACGATGAGGTATGATTTATACTAATGATTCTCATTGTAACCAAAAGTAATGATGTTTTTAGTTACATAAAACTCCTCAATCTACATTTTCTTTATAAGAGTGGTTAATGTTAATTCTTTCCTACACATTTGCAATTTAGGTGTTTATTAGAGATGGTGCAAAACTTGTTCAAGATACATTTCAGCTTGCAAAAGAGAAATCTCCTTGTGCCATCTTTATAGATGAGTTTGATGTAATTGGAACCTGACATTTTGACAAGTACTAGGATTTTTAATTTCCATTCTTGTTCGTAATCTCATAATGGTAAATAGTCTAAATAGTAATATTGTAATGGGTTTGCACATTTAGTCTAAATAGTCTAAATAGTAAAATAATCTTTGCTCATTTAGTAGTAACAAATGATACCAAATTACAAATGGAGCATGAGGTTTTAACATCCAATATGATCTCATCTATTTGTGTATAATGGGAACAAAATAACACAAAGTCAAACTTATGGAACATGTTAATGTTTACTCATGAGATCTAGAAGAGTGGTTGCCTTTCATCAAGCTCTAGTAGTTCTATTTCAACAATACACCAACTTGCAATGTTATCTATAGATGTAAGGAGTCATTTATAGCCAAGGCAAGAAATATAGCAACATTTTTACAAGCCAAGGCTAAATGAATCAAATCAACAAGAATTCATACAACATTTTCCTTGTAATAGTAATCCTACCTTCTTGATGAATAGTAAGTATTGTGAGAATAGAAAGAGCCTCATCCATCATTTCAATGTTTTGGTCAACAAGAAATGTCATTAGAAAAAGGACAACTCCAATCTGAACAACCCTAGGTTTGTTTTCTTGATAAATTGAAAAGTGTAGTAGCAACATATTTTTTCCCTCTTGGTGTTCCATTACATAGTATATCAACCAAAGGAGGGATGGCTCCAGAGGCTCCAATTAAAATCTTGTTCTTGTCCATGATAGATAGGCTAAAAAGAGTAACAAAAACATTTTATCTTTCTTATGTACTACCATGTTTTAAGACTCCTATTACATAACTAATGGCTCCTTCTTGAACAATCGATCATTTGTTACTACTATGAATAGATAAATTTAGAAGGGTAGTCACTACATGCTCCTAAATCTTTGCATCACTTGATGATAACAATTTCACTACATGTTCAATAGTTTCACCCATGTTACTACATGTTCAGTAGTTTTACCCATATCACTACCTCTTTCTTTATTGATATTTTTCAGTGCTCTTGACTCTGTTGCTAAATCAAGAATCGTAGATAGCTAAAGTATGTCTTCTAGCCTTTATAGAATAGTGAAATCTGCATTTCTACTATCCTTATGTGAAAGGGAATCATAATATCCATGAAAATTTCAATATCTTGTGTATCATCTCTCCCCTAGGATCTCTTTAATTGGAGTGCATTACTTCAACCCATTCTTTAAATTCATCAAAAAAAATTAGTAAATTATTGGGCAAGGTATCTAGAGATTGATTTAGTTCCTCAGTTAATTGCTGAAACCTTCTTGTGATTACCTCGCTCTCGAAGACTAGATAGATTTTCTTGCCATTAGGAAAGAGTTGAAGTGAAGCTTTAGAAGGTTGATAGGCCTTTTCCAAGGAAGAAACATAGGGAAGAGAATCCCAAGGTAGAGATCCAGAGGGTAGAGACCTCAAATAGACTCCCAAATATAATCTAAATAAACAAATGGAAGTGTTGAGTTAAAATTGATTTTATAGAATTTAATTTATAAGCTGACTATTGCACTCAAGACCTCCACCATTGTCAAAGGCTCAATGGTGCACATAAGAAAAAATATGGTATATAGTAGGAAAACATAGTCAAGAGGAAAGAAAATGAAAAAAAGCAATCTTCATCTTCTAAAAAAACAAGAAAAACTCTACCTCAGTAATCATAATATACATTCCTCAAGCATTTAGACAATGATATTATAACACAAGTTTGAAATGCTTATAATTACTTCTTTCACAGTAATGTGTAATAGAAAAAAATCTGTCCAAAATGTGACTACAAACAATCACACATTTGGACTATAGCTAATTTCCTTGAACCTTCTCTAGTCTAATACTTCATAGTTACACATTACCATTTTAGTACTGCTAGATGCATGCTAGTCTTATAACTAAAGAAAGATAGATAAAGAAGAAGATTTAAGCCACAAACACAAGCATCCATCACAAATTTCCTGAATGTAAAGATATAGAGTACTAACTTTACAACTTCCTTCACTAGAGAAATTAATGGTACTTTGTGATTTTTTGATTTCCTATCCTTTCAAATAGATTTTCAATATCATCTATCATTCTTTGGATCAATTCTTAACAGGATTACCTAAATGCATGCATGTAGGTATCATTAATGTGTTTTCTTCTAGGGGTGCTTTGCATTGAAGTGCACAAAATCTAATAAAAATTGTTTTGAGATATTTACAGGAAGTCAAAACTGAAAAAGTATTTTTATCCTACACCAATAAGATAAAATGGATGCTTAATGATCTTTTCATATCTACTTTTGCAGAAGCCTGTATAGCATATTTCATAACAAATCTACAACTAGCCCTCTTATTGCATTCATCTTACATCCTAAAACATTTCCTTGGATATACTTAGCTTGCATCTCCATGTCTATGGATTTCTGGCCTTTTTAAGCAACTTCCTTGCATAGTTAATAGTTTCATGTATCAAAAACCTTGTCAAAGTATTCACTTCTTGTTTGTTTTTCCCATTTGAGAGAACAATGACTTATAATCATTTGAAGTTCAATCGTATCTATTTAAACAATAGAGTATTGTGCAATTGAGATGAAACTAAAGACACATATCAGATTCAAGGAGATGGCAATACTCATATGTAGGTGTTCCCAAGTTGAAAGATTATCTCATGTCCATGTTTCAACATGTCTTTGACTACCTATGTATCCAACTTTGGTTAAAACAAAGGGTTGTCAGTTGGGACTTGCTAGTAGCATTCCTTCAAATGTAGACCTTGTCATCAATGTGCCATATACCTACCATAACCAACCAAAAATAACTAAATATGATAGAACCTTCTTGAGGCCTTTCCAAAATAATATTAGAATAGTTTATACAAGAGTACTTTGTATCAACATTACACATTGCATTGTGGTAGTTAGAATTATTCTACTATCCACCCAATTCTTTATCCCCTCTGTGGATGTTACTTCCAGGCATGGTTTTTATCACAGTCTATATAGCATCACACTTTCCAAAGTAATTAACTCGAACAACAATCTCCATTATTCTCATTTTTTGTTGCCTTATAAGTTAACAACCTAAAATTGTAAAAATAATCATAGTTACTACAGTGAGAACTAAATGTACTTCATGACTCTCTCTCCAATTTACCTTAAAAATAGCATGTTCATTCATATCATTCCATATACTATCAACAACATTTGAAACAAAACTGCTAACTAATTTCAACCACCACTTTCGAGCTGTGGCTTGGGTAAAATCAGGGAAAATACATGGCCCAAGCCAGAATTCCCCTACTAATAATATCCAATGTATCAAGTTATCAACTTTTAAATATTTAAAGATACATATAAGATGTCACATTTTTAACCAATGCTTACAGAAATACCCACCTACGTATGGATTACCATCTTCCTATAGGACCCATACATCATTTAAGCATCCAATGTCATATACAAAATATCCTTTCTTATTTTTTGCAGTGCCTCTCATGTTTGCAGTTTGTACCTTGTTATATTTTGATCTGAGAGACACTTGTTACTCATGTTATTTTCACATTTGAGATCACTTAATGGTCAAATGTTATACTTTGATTTCTAGTAACATAGATGTTAGATTACTATGTTTTTTAGTTGATCATATCTACATGATGATGCCTTTTGAGATGATAGTATGTTTTATGATGATATTTGGTTATTTGGTATTTGAACATATCCTCTGATTTCATTTATATGTTGGATTTAATGCTATGGTTTTTTACTTGATTCTTTCTTTGTGATGCTTTATGTGAATGTGAGTAATGTAAATGGATTATTTTAGTATAATTAAATAAATGGTTAAATTAGGTTATTTAATGTATTTATTGCTTTAGCTATGTTATTATATGTAATTGCACTTGATCGTGTATTTTAATGTGTAGGATTTATATCCCTGGTAGTGGCACATGGAGTTAGTGATTTAATTATTCATATTTTACCAATGTCATCCATGTATGGTCGATGTATCTTATTTAATTTTTTAAATTAAACCTTTGAGTGATTAATTAAATTCAAACTCATTTGCATTATGTGATTAGACCTTTGTATGTGTCTGTGCTTTTTTCCAAATCCTCTTCTATAGGATTGTGTTTCTATTCATTGTAGGAGCTATAGACGTGGGATCTTTGTGAGATCAATCTCATTGGATCTAGCTCGGGGAGACCTTGGATTTTTGTGACTTTTGGCACCTTCTACGAGATATTTATTTTATTGTGCTTGTTCATGTTTCTGTTCTTTTGGCTATCAAGTAGGGCTATCCCATTTTTACATTTCATCTTTGTTTCTACTTATGTTTCTGGTAGTTGTATGTTGGGAGGTTGAGAACTAGTTTTCCCTTCTATTTTTTATTGTTGGTTCTGCCTAGTTGGTCGAGTATGAACATTTCCCTAATTTTCAGGATGAGGGTTTGGGTTTCACACTGTTATGCTGGTCATTTGTGCATATAGTGTCTGAACCTAATTTTTATTGGATTTTTATGGCTTATTCATTCTTGGGGTGAATGGGTTTTATTTTTGTTGATTTTCCTCAATGTTGGTTTTTGGGAGGTTTTCACCTTGATTTGTGTGCCACTCAATTTTCTCAATTTTTTTGGCATGATGTTGGTCGTAGACTTGGATTATCTGTAGGATGTCAGTCAAACCACTATTGCACTATTATTTTGCATTGGGATGTGTGTCACATTTGTACTCCTAAGCTTGTGTTCAATTGAGTGTTATTTCACTTGTGTTCTGATCCATCCTTTATTTTATGATCTTTTTGATGGTGGTGCACCCACACGTGAGCACATGTGCATGCATTTGTTAGGTGCCTTGCAAGGCCATAACTTCTAGTTATATTTAGAGTTATGTTCATTAGGGTTGGGTTGGGAATATGCATGCCTATGGGCACTCATCATGTGATGAGTATGGGTATGTAGGGTAGCATGGAGGGGCTTCTCTCACAACCTTGGTGACTATTTCCTAGAGGGTTAGCATGAATAAGTTCTAAACAAGTGATAACAAAATAAATTAACTAGGTAATAAATTTAAGATAATAAAATGTTGTGTGAGCACTCTGTTAAGTTTGAAGACACTAGATTGTGCTCCTCCCTAGGGGAATTAGAGCTTCCAACACTAGCTTGGGCTACCTAATGCCAAGCTACTTACCATCTAGCAAGCCCCTACATAGTTGACCCATAGAGTGTTTGACCAAGACCTGGTCCACTTGCATTGTATCATGATCTTGGTTGCAATCCTCTTGATTGGTTGGCGTGAGTGTTAGCCATGGATGTTTGATTTATGTGTGTTTGTGGTTGGATCATTATCTCCATTAGCACAGTAGGAGTGGACCTCATTAGAGTAATTAAATATTTCCTAATTAACTCTAGTTGCCTAAGCTAAAATTTAGGCATACAATAATTAATTATTATGATGCAACCTAAGCTAGACCTTTTTAGGGTTTTGATCTCCTTTATAAGGATGATCTCTCATTGTAGACATTAATTGAGAATTGAGAATTGAGAATTCCCTGTTGATAATAGCAATCCATCATTTTTCTCATCAAGAATGTCTCATCTATGGATTTGGCAATACCTACCGCCATAGCTTTTTGTTTCTCTCTCCTATGATAAGTGTTTGCATGCAAGTGATTCTTGGGAGCTATAAGGTTGATCTTTCATCAACTTCAACATGGTATCAGAGCTCTAGATCATCCTGCCCCTATTCTATTTCTGAGAGATTTGACATTGGTTTTCAGATCTAAGCTTTTAAAGGATTTTTTATTAGATCTGGGGGGGTCACTAATTTTTAAGGCACTTTGAGAAAAACTAGACATCATTGTTGAGCTCAGAGTGCATGAAAACCCTCATTTTAGTATAAAATACATCCCATTTAGGTGCTATTGAAATCTGAGGCAAAAAAAATTACACCCAGGTCATTTTAACCTAGGTATGCAAATCGAGGTAGTAATATTTATCAAAATATTTGTGGGTTTATTCCAAATATTTATGAAAAGGCACTCATTGATTTTGGATTAAATCTGTGCATGTGTTTGCTAATGATTTGTTTACACATGAGGGGGATCTTTTGAAATACGTGGGCCTTGCACAAGTAGACCAGTACTCTATCCCATAGTTGTTATTGTTGGGATCACCACCTAGCTCTCTTGAAATTGGTGTTGCTCAGCAACATTGGCTCCATCGGCCCTCATGCCTAGAAGTATTGGTGTATCCCTTTGATCAAACTTAGCAATCCCACATCTTCACACTTTTCCATGCATGCCTTGGAGCCAACAAAGGTCTTTCCTGGGGTCATACGATTGTTGATTGGACACATCATACAATTGCTAATTTTGATCACATGCACATTCATCCATGTCTAGCACATTTTTTTTGGTATCAAGTAAATTTTGGCAAACTTGTTGACAACGATGTCTCATCACCTTGTGCTTGGGTGTTATTTTTGGAATAAAATTAGCACATGCAAAAAAAAATTGCATTTTTTCCAAATCTAGGCACGATTTTCATTTCTGGCCTATGTGCTTTTTTGATTGGACTCCACCATTGGCTCTGGTATTTTCACTTAGATTTTTTGGGTCTCTACCCACATCAGTGATTTGTGGGTGGAAAGGGACCAAGCGAGAATGAGGGTGGTTGTTGGGCCCTAGTTTTGGCTCTTCCCATGGTGGCTCTTCCACTTCCTGCACTTTCCCATGGCTCTTTCGCTTCTTGCCCCTACAGCCTCCTGAGTAGCAACCCTCTGTCATGCTCAGCTTCTTCTCTATCAACCTTCCTTACAGCACCACCCCAACAGTGCCCTCCCCCTATGGCTCTCTATCATCGCTACCCTCCACCACTTGTTATGCGTTGCCCAATGACCTCCAATGCTAGCCCAACAAACCCTATTGGCAGCAAGAATGGTCACCAGGATTTCTCCTAGCACTAGGATATTATTATGGTCATTGGTCCTTTTTTCTGACAATAAACCTTTTTTCTAGCAAATGATTTTTTTTGGCAATGGCACTTTTTCCTTTAACCAGACTTTTTTTTCGAGGGGGATTATTTTCAATGATGGTCATATGGCCATCAAATTTTTTACCATGAAATGATGATTTTAGCATGTCATTAGCACTGCATCACCCACCTACAAGCCTTCATGTCCATTTTTGACCTATTGTTATTTTTTGGTTGTATCTTGAGCATATGGCGATCTTTTTTCAATTTGAAAGAAGTGTTAGAAAGCTAGTTCCAACATGGAGATGATTGTGTAGGAATTTTTGGGTTTTGATGTATTTTTATTGTCTATTTTGGTAGTCAAAGATCAGGATTCATTTTTCTACTACGACAAGCATAACATGAGCATCTG
This sequence comes from Cupressus sempervirens, assembly GCA_028749045.1. NCBI lineage: Eukaryota > Viridiplantae > Streptophyta > Pinopsida > Cupressales > Cupressaceae > Cupressus > Cupressus sempervirens. Next base: position 946,792,985 of record CM053792.1, on the reverse strand, counting down.
AACTCTAATTTTTGAAAACATTATATCGTTGGAAAGCTTGTTTTCTAAACTTTCTAGTGATGTTGATTTTCGTTTGTGATTCTTCTTTTGGTTCATCTCTCTTTGGTTTTTTTGAATTTTTGCATTTTGGTGGATAACTTGGTTGTTTCAAGTCTGGGGATCAATTTCTTTACTTCAGATGATTTTTCATGACTTGTACTATCTATTGAATCAATCTTATATCTCTTCTAGGCTATTTAGACATCATTTGTATGCATTTTTGCAAACACATTGAGATAAAGTGTCATATTACATCTATATTTTCATTTTAGTTGTTTGCCTTATTTTGCCTTCTAATTGGAGAAGTGTCATCTGAGGACGCTCATGTAGATTATTATATTCTTGGGATTCATTGTATCTTGTGCCTTATTGTACATGCACCACTCTAATAAAGTGTCATGTGGGGTTGATGTTTTTCCTTTGTTTGTCATCTTCCTTTGTCTAATGAGTGTCCCTTCCATGACATTAGCCTCATGATGTGTCTAAGATTGATCACCTTAGTACACACATATATGTACTATTTTGTGCATCATAGTCATAGTTCCTTGACATGCAATTCTTTTGGCCCACTTTTCCAATTGCCTCTCACCTCACCCTTGTCTACATTAGGGGGGTGTTCTTCTTTTATTTCTCATGCTTCATTGGTTCAATTGATCATCTCTTTAAAAAATTTTGTTTCAAGCCATCTGTATCTTCAACTTTAGTTTTTTGCCTTTGTTTGCCTCCTGATTCGATGTAGATTATAGTCTTCTCTACCTAGTCAAGTTCTACTTCAGTAGAGGTTCTTCAAGAATAGTAGTTACTTTTTGATAGAGCTTTACAGATTCTACATGCTTCAGTGATGTTCTACATGATCATCTTTTTTTCCTATCTTCTGGTACATTCCCTAGTTTGGAGGCTTCTTTAGTCCTTCACTAGTCTCTTTTTAGCATGCTTTTCCATCTCTTTTTGGAGTAGGGTTTTTCCCATGAAGTTTTCTCTATTTCTCCTCTTTTCAGAGATTTGGTTGTGCTTGGGTACCTCATCAGGCCTTGTTTTTTGGGACCCAATTCTACTTTCAGTAGTATTTTCTAGATTTTTAGCTACTCCCTAATTTTATCTTAAGGGGGGGTGTTAGAGAAAATAGATATTTCCTAATTAACTCTAGTTGCTTAAGCTAAACTTTAGGCATATAATAATTGATTTTTTTATTAATTATTATGATGCACCCTAGGTTAGACCTTTTTAGGGTTTTGATCTCCTTTATAAGGGTGATCTCTCATTGTAAATAGTAATTGAGAATTGAGAATTGAGAATTCATTGTTGATAATAGCAATCCATCTTTTTGTTCATCAAGAATGTCTCATCTATAGATATGGAAATTCCTACCTCCATAGCTTTTTGCCTTTTCTGTAATAAGTGTTTGCATGCAGGTGATTCTTGGGAACTATGAGGTTGATCTTTCATCAACTTCAACAAACCTATATCTTTTATGTGGTTGGAAAGTGTAGCTAGTTGTACCACTTCTAGGGACTAGTGTATAGAGACGGTCTATTATTCCAGTGTGACCGATGCTTAATTTCACTTAGTATTTTAGATTTCCAAAGTATGTTTCCTTGTGATTTATGCTTTAATTGGAATGCTTGGATATCATGTTTGGATGATGTCAGTTTTTTTGATGCATTCCTTTATTATTTTATTGGCATATGGTTAGATGATGTGATTTGCTTAGTTAGAATATCTATTATTTTATTGGTTTAGCATGTTATATGTTCTTGTTCTTATGATGTTATTACATTGTATTAGTGACACCCTCATAAGATAGCTCTGACTATCTAGTTGGTAGTTTGGGATGTTATGTGTGGGGATGGTTAGGGCCTTTGAGGTCTCATGATGTTATTATGTTTGGGAGGAACCGTGCAAGAGTTTTGTTATTTTTGTACAATGTGATGTTGCTTTCCTCATGTTTTCATATACTGTTATGGTTTAGATGGTTAGTTGTATTTTTGTCTTGCTACTCTTGTGTTTGAGTGTCCAAGCCTCAATTTGTGGATCTAATACTCCCTAGTGTGGAGGTTCTTACTCTTTATTCTCTCTTTCTAATTGTGTGTTGGGATGTTTCTTGCATTCCTAGGTGACAGTGTTTCGGCATTGAGCAATACTGGAAAGTATCGCACAACCAAAGAAAATATGTCATATGATACTAGAAAGTATCGCACACCCAAAGGAATTCCATCGTATGATATTGGAAAGTATCGCACACCCATTGGAGAACTATCATACAATACTAGAAGATTATCACATGACTGTAGAAACTCTATCATCCAGACCTTGAAAGTATCACAGGGAAATGTGAGAAATGTTATACGATAATAGTGAAGTATAGCCTAGGCTATTTGGAAGTATCGCCTGGGTTTGTGAGAAAACCTATTCGAGCAACCAGTGGGCGCTTTTTGAATTGATCAAAAAGTTTCAAAAGGTAATTGGGATACCCTTTATGGAGTTCTTGAACCCTAATGTTGGATCTTTTGAATTTGGGATGTTTCTAATTTGAATACATTTGTGACCTCCATAGCTTTGTCATTTTTGGTCAATAGTGGTGTTTGGAGATTCGTTGGTGTTTGGATGTTTATTTAGTCTTCTGTTGCAATCTTTGTGATCTTTATATGTTGATTATTGTGTACATCCATGCTTGTTTTTAAAAAAAAACTTGGCTTTAATTTATCCTTGTTCCAAGGATCTATGGATGGGGCATTACATTTGGTATCAAAGCCCATGTTGCAACATTGGGATCTATGTGTTATTATCCTACTATGTTATTATTTTTAGTGCATTTATTGCTATATTATATGTTCTTATTTTGATATCTTTTTGTGGTTCATACTTGTGACTCTTATGTTATTACTTAAGATTCTGACCTTATCTTGTTTCTTTTATAGTGATGCCTCCTACACGTAGACCTAGTGGTCAAGGTAGTAACCAATGGAATAACCATGAAGAAGAACGCCATGAGGAGGAATGTCAGGATGGTGAGGAAGAATAGGGTAATAATGATCACCGTAGTATTGGAACATTGATTCCTTTTCTATAGGAGATCATAGCTTGGTTGGGACCTCGTGTAGAGGAAAACCAATGCAACCATAGTCAGGAAGAGGGGATCTCATCATGGAAATTCCCACATGTATGAGCATAGAGAGGAAGGGGAGCATGAGCATGAACATTCTCACACACCACCTAGTGGAAGAGGACACCATCAAAGAGGTTGAGACTGCAATGGTGAATATTCCATCCGTTTGGACATTATGAAATCCCTTCAGCAATCTAAACTATCATTCTATGATGGTAAGGGAGGTGGCCTTAGGAATGAGACTTGGTTATTGGATATGGAACATTAATTTTCCATGTATTCATATGCAACCAGTTTGAGGGCCTGTTGTGTAGTTATGTAGCTGAGAGACTATGTATCCATTTGGTTGAACATTGAGTGGCAAAAGCTTCAGATCAGTATTGCAGATCTCACCTAGGAGATCTTTGAGGAGAGATTTAATGAGAGGTTCCTATCCCCTTAGCTCAAAAAGGCTCATGTTGATTAGTTCCATTAGATTAGACAAGGGAACATGTCAATGAATCAGTACAAGATCAAATTCTTTGAACCTAGGTAGTACTCATGTTATCATCATGATGAGATACTCCTTACTCAGCATTTTTTCTAAGGTCTAAAGGACTCCATCATTAGAGAGGTTCGGATGCATCAACCTAGGACACTTAACCTAGCTATAAAAAAGGCACAAATTGCAAAGACCAATTTGGCTAAGGGGTTCATTGGTATATCAAGATATCAAAGCCATAGTGCATGGACTTCAGGGAAGGATGCACAGGTTCCCCAATCCTCTGGAAAGGGCCAAACCCAGCACCCTCTCATGGTGGTCCTCATCGTAAAATTCAATGGGGGTATTGAACTAAGGGTGAATAGAATTTAGGTGCCTTGGGAAAGAAAGCAGAGTCATGGCCAAAAATCTCATCAGGATAGCCCTTCTTAGAGTCGTCAGTAGAATTCTAGCAAAGGAAGTGTGCCATATTCTAGTACTACTCAAGGTGGACATGGACCCAGTTCTAGTTTTGCATGAGAGTGTTACTCTTGTATCCATCTTGGCCATAAATTATTGAGATGCCCTATTAAGACATCTTCAGGACCTAGTAGAGATGCAGCTAGATTAGAGCCTACCATGGGAGATGCAAGTAGAAGTCATTGAGTCTTTGCGACAGTTGATAACTATCAAGCTGAGCACCAAGGTAGCATAGTCAAGACTACAAGTACATTTTTTGGTATTTCACCTTCAATATTATTTGACTTAGCTACTTCTGATTCTTTTATTTCACCATCTCTTTTTTAGCAATGTGGGCTAGTGGTAGCACATCAGGTCAATAGGTGGTAAGTTGAATTAGCCATAGGATCCAAAGTGACTATGGACTCCTTGGTTAGTGGATGTGTTTTGGACTTGGGTACCTTCACCACCATAGTAGATCTTCACATCCTACCTCTAGGATCATATGACATTGTGTTGGGCATGGATTGGTTAGTTTCCCATTAGGTGAATATAAATTTTTGGCATAAGCCAATGCTTTGTGTTGACAACATAGGTGGGCAGGTGGAGCTTTTAGGGGTCTAGAGACTAGTCTCACTTTCGATGATCTTAGCTAATCAGCTGGAGAGGAGTCTATGAAAGGGATGTTAGATGTTTGTAGTCTCTGTTAGTGATCTTGAGGAGGTTGAGAATCATATGGTGACACTTAGTGATCACCCACTCCTATGTGAGTATGCAAACATGCTTCCTAACAAGATATTAGGTATGCCACCATAGTGTGACATTGATTTTTAGATCGATCTCATCCTAGGAGGTGAGCCAATTTTATGAACTCCTTACTGCATCACTACTCAAGAGTTTAGTGAACTCAAATTACAGTTGGAGAAATCATTGACCAAGGGTCATATTCATCCTAGTGTATCCCCGTGGGGTGCACCAGTCATCTTTGTGAAGATAAAAGATGGATCATTACATTTATGCATTGACTACCAGTAGTTGAATAAGGTGACAATAAAGAACTGGTGTCCTTTTCCAAGGATAGGTGACTTGTTCAATCAGATGAATGGAGTGTAAGTGTTCTCAAAGATTGATCTTAAGTCAGGATACCATAAATTTTGTATCCATGAGGCTAACATCTTTGTAAGAATTTGGTATAGCTCTAATACCATGTAAGAATTTTCACCAAGACCAAGAAGCTCAACAACTAGCACAAAATAGACCAATATAGTATGATCAGAATAACAATATAAAATTCAATTGATGTACAACTACACTAGGAGTGCCTGAATATAAAGGCCTCTAGAATGCTTCTAGAATGTCTAGGAGTTAGCAATATGATAAACCTCACAACTAATGTCCACCAAGAGTGGATTATACTCCATTGAGCACAAGAGTTAGTGTGATGATGAGAGGATAAGCCTACAAAGATGTGTCACATAAAATTATGTTGTAGACACCATGTGCTTAATTAAGAGTGTGAACAACTGTGTTGTCAACATGACAACTCAATTGATTATGCAAACTCTAGTATTGTAGACACCATGTGCTAAAATAGAGTTACTTACTCTTGTGTTGTCAACAAGACAACTCATATGAGTATGCAAACTCCTAGGTGTCTAACCTAATAAATAATAAAATAATGTATTTATCCTAAGTAAACTTAAGTAAAGTGTAAATAATAATTATTTACACTAACACCCCCCTTAAGTGCAACTTAGGGGAATGCACTTAAGCTCACAAAAGCTATGATGAAATGCATAATGGGTCCTAGTTACTAGGCCATGTTAGGTACCCAAGTACAAATGCAATGCTGAAATGCAAGGAAATATCTCTGAAAATGGACAAAGAGGGAAAACCTCATGGGAAAAACCCTCCTCCAAAAAGAGAGATATGTACAATATAGAAGAGAAGGATCATGTGACCCCCTTGCTGAAAAATCCCTCACCCCAAAGAGATCTCACAAATGAATATACTTGACCTCCATGAAGGGCTTGGTGAAGATGTTGGCTACCTACTACTTAGTAGGACAATACTGCAATGCAATGACCTACTCATCAATTAGCTCTCTGATGTAGCATATGAACCTCAATATGTTTTTTTCACTAATGTTGGACTAGATGTTTTGAGATTTCAATAGCACTCTAGTTATCACAATGGATGACTGTGGGTCAGGGTAGATCAAAACCAAACTCCTTCATAATCTGCTATAGCCAAATAGCCTTTGTTACCACATTCACAACTCCTCAATACTTAGCCTCAATAGATGAGAGAGCAATGGTGTTCTACTTTTTACTCTGCCAACAAATGGGGTTGGAACCAAGATGAAACATATATCCTAAAGTAGATTTGTGAGAATCAAGATCCCTTGCATAGTTTGAGTCTATATATCCCACTAATTGAAGTCTTGTGGTATTTTCATAGTGTATCCCATGTGTATGTGTACCTTGGATATAGTGCAAGATTTTTTTGGCTTCCTTCCAATGAAGTTCATGCGGCTCTTGCATGAAGTGAGAAACCATGCCAACTACAAATGAGATGTCAGGGCATATATGTGTCAAGTAGATGAGGCTTCCAACCAACTATCTATACAAAGTCACATCAAGAAGTGGAGTGAAAAACTTTATTTCTAACTTAACACCTGAAAGAAAGGGAGTAGATGTAGCCTTGCAGTCACTCATGTAAAACCAAGCAAGTAGATCAAGAGCATACTTGGATTGTGATAAGGTGATCCATGATGAAGACTGATGTATCTCGATACCAAGGAAATAGTGTAGAAGACCCAAGTCTATCATCAAAAACTTGTCCTGCAAAGTAGCCTTGACACTTTCAATAATGGATGTTGTGCTCCCTGTAATGATCAAGTCATCAACATAAAGCACAAGAAGAAAATGTGAATCATCCCTCTAAAGAATATAGATATTTTAATTGAAATGACATCTAGTGAACCTTGTTGAGAGAAGAAAAGAATCCATCTTGGCATACCAAGCTCTTGGAGCTTGTTTAAGTCCATAGATAGATTTCTTCAATTTGTAAACCAAGGTAGCATCTTGTATGAACCCCTGTGGCTGCTCCATATAAATCTCCTCATGAAGATCCCCATTGAAGAATGTACTTTTCAAATCCATCTGATGAACAACTTATTGGCGCTCAAAATTGCATTCTCATTTTGAGCATTATTTGAAATTTTGAGTCAAATCAAGCCCCATAAATGCATGTGTACCTGGCTATACCTTTGAGGCCCCTGAGGTGTTTAATGTTTCTAACACCTTCCATTCAACCCATCTACATGTTTCATGATGATAAACTGTCATTCTGAGTCATTTGGCGAAGTCCTGTTTTGAGCAAATGTCAAATCTACATTTTTCACCAAACTGTCAAATAGCGATAGGAGGCTATGTTTGCATTTGAATATCTCATACCCACAAATGTTTTATGACCTAATACTTTGGGATTGTCTAGTGTCCATATCCAAGAACCTATGTTTTAGATTTCAAGTCATTTTGAGTCCATTTGACTAGGTCTTGAATCCCTCAAAGTTGGTCATTTACTATTTTATGCATGTGTAGTTCATAATTCTAGGAAGCCCTGTTTGACGTGCTATAACTTTGACCCAATTGACCTGAATACTAAAATTCCTTTTGCACTAAATTTTAAACATTAGAGACTTGTAATGTTTCAAGTTTCAAGTTATGAAGAATATGTTTGATCAATTTTCCAGGTCAATTCTATTTGCAAAAATTGTTATCTTGTCAATGTTTCCAGTCAGCAATTTTGAGTAGCCTACTTTGACCATCTACCATTTGCGCCCAGTTATTCATCATGAGCCCAAATCACATATCCATATTCTCCTCATGAAAAAAAACCAATGTCCTAGTTTTTGTTTCCCCATGTGCCCATTTGCCTAGTTTTCAAAGCCAAATCCAAGCCCAGTTTATTAGTTTTTTCACGTGTTTACTTGCAGGTAATTCTGAGAGGTCAACTTTGATGGCGAATATCTTTTGACCCTGAATTTTTCATGAGACAAGATTTGATATGGTGCAGGAGTATAGAACAGAGATTTAGTGGGTCAAGCTTCAGAGCTTGGTCAGAGGTTGGGGTCAGTTTTCAAAGACAGTCAAGGGACCCTTTGGCATTAAATTCACAAGTTGCAAAAAAGGATCAAATGAGTTTTAAATGTTGTTTCAGTGATGGATTTTGTTTTCAATTAGTTCAAGATGCCAATTGGATTAATCTGAAGGACCAGTGTTCTGGAAATGAAAATTTATTTTATTTTGTAGTTGGACCCACCTTGGGGCCCAACTAATCTTCATCAAATTAACTAGGAACGTATAAGTGTTATGCATGACTGAAATTGTCCATTTATCTCTCTTCCGGTTGAGTTAAAAAGTAAAGTTTATATTTTCAATGGTATGGGTGTTATTGGTAAAGCAAATGTTAAGAAGGGGCAAATCAAAGACATAAGACATCAAGAAAGGGAAAACCCCGCACATAGAATGGCTTTCATATAATGATGTTATTATTCTTATTGTCATCACCAATCAACTTAATGGAGATGGCACCCAATATATTGCACGGATTTCAATAAATCTGCTCCATGTCCAATTTATGGATTCAAAGATCATACAAATGGGGAAAATATATGAACAAGACACGTTGTTTGTGTCTTTTACTTATGGTAAAATATGCATTCATATTTGGGTCTCTAAGAAATAGGTGAGATCAAGGTAGTAATAGTAAAAACCAATGTTAAATGAGTCTTATGCAAAGCCAAAGAAGTAAATCAAAAGTCGTGGTCAGAGTTGAAAGGATCTGTGCAAAGGAAGCACCCATGCAACAATCAAAGCAAAAGAAACCCAACGCAGCCTAATAAACAAATCAACTCACTCCCCGCATCAGAGTTCTCTCATGCAAGCCATAAAGAATCTAGTGAAAAACAAGGCAGTCAAAGGAAGGATATGCCCACACGGCTAAGAAAACCCAAAGCAAGATGCCACACAATTAAAAAAGGGGAAGAGGAGCTGCTGGCTCTAAAGAACAAAGCCCATGCATTCAAATTTAAAGGGGAAACTTAGCATGTAGCAGCTCACAACAGTTAAAGGGTGTCAAAGGAATAACCCTATGGATTCAATTAGATCTACATGCATAAAACAAGTAAAGTCCGCACTCCACACAAAGAAGCCGATAGCCATAGGCAGAGAAAGGAGTTTCCCACACATTTTGAAATGCAATCCAAGCATAATAGGGAACCTCATGTTCACGCTAGGCAGAGACTCCCATGTTTAGAAAGAGCATATTGGAACATAGGATAAACACCATGCATTGTAGAGAACTTGCAAATAGAAAAGGGGAATCCTACAAATGTCTCAAATAGAAGCTCACATGAGCAACCAAACACAAAAAGGTTCAAGAGCTCTGTAGCTGAGCCAAAGAGTTCTATGAAAAGAAGAAAATAGCTCACGCAGTTAAAAGGAAGCTGGAACCATATTAAAAGGGGAAAATCCATGCCATGGTAGCACAAGAAGATCCACGTAGCAGACATAGTAGAAGGAGACTCTACATGTAGCTAAAGAAAGACACAGGTCCACAGATTTAACATAAAAAAGAAGCCCCATGATGAATTGCCACATGTAAAGAACAAATAGCTTCGCACCAACAGGGCTCGCATAAAAGAAAGAGGGTAGCCACCAAAATGAAGGCACCGACTATAAGAAGGGGATAAATGTTGTAATATGTTTTTATGTATAAAAAATGAAAACAATACAAACTGCCCAAAGGGAGTCGTTCATGTAGAGAACAAAAGGGATAACAGTGGGCCTTTGTCCCACATTCATCGTGGGCATGATTTTTAAAGTCTTTAAATACAAATCATTGTCATAACCTTGTGTATTAAAGAGAAGAGCCTTTTGGAAAGGTTGCGGCTTGTGTAAAGGCCCACTCATTTGGTCGATTGGTGGGACTGACCTGTGGTTGACGGGATGGAGGTGACGACAAGGCATAAATTTTGAAGGAACGTGCAAACAAAGATTGATGATGTCAATAGAAACTTGCCTAAAAGTTGAAGAATCTAGTAGTCCCTCCTTCGCTAGTCAAAAAATCCAAGGATTTTTGGCTAGCAACATAGCGAGTCGCAGGAAAGCCTCAAAATTTTGACGAAAGTTGAATGAGCATGTGGGTCCCGTGAGCAGATGAAGTAGATGAACCAGATGGTGACACGTGTAAGATCATGTGGATGTCGCTATCTCACCATAGGAAGATGCACGATGGTTAACTATAACGACATGGCGAGGGTTGATGTGGTGATGACATGTGGTAGCGGGTCCTGGTAGTGCTGATGAGGCAAATGCTAGTTTCAACCAATCATGGAGCAGCATGTGGCATTGGTCAAACCAGTTTGACCCCAAATTTGAAGGGTGTGGGCAGACATAAGGATGTGTTAGAAAATGTTTTTTTCAAAATCATTTTAATAGTGCATGTTCAGAATTCATTTTAAACTCAGAAAGGCCTATAATCTAAAGTTTTGACTTTAGAATTAATTTAAATTTTTGAAAATTTAAATTTCAGAGTTGCAAGCTAGAGTTTCATAATAGAAGGGAATTTTTCAAACTGAGTTTTAATAGGTCTCTGAAAGGAAAAATATGTGATATTATATATTGCCGAAATTGTGAGAAGATGAACTTTTCGATTATGGAGTTCATTTTTGCACAGGTGCTCACTGGTTTGAGTCATAGCCAGAAATGTGAAATTTGGGGCCTTCTCAGTGGAATTGGTAAAAACTGGAAATCCAATTAGAGGATCAGTAAAACATGGTAAGAATGCAGTTAGGGTCAAGATTAATCAAATTCACTCAATAAAAACTCAATTTTACTGGCATTTCATGAAGTTTTTAGATATTTTGATGAGTCAACAAGTTCTCATCATTTCAACAAAGACATTTGCAAATTAGTAACAAAAAAATGATGAAACCAAATCAGATCATAATGGGAGAAGGGAGAGAGAAGTTGTTCAGTTGCAGAAGATTGAATTCCAAGTGGACACATGTCAAGCATAGATCAGATCCGAGAATTCATCTTCTCCTATATCTTTCTATCTTTCTTTCATTGTAGGTTGTTGGCAGTTTTCTCTAGGTAATACCAGCAGGGTTCCAGTTTTTCATTGTTAGACCATTCATGGTTCTAGTCTTTTGGAGAAAATTTGCACATTACTGTGATACCAGGGTTTTGATTCCAGTCTTGATGCATTCCCAATACTGAGACACCATATTTTTTAGCATAATTTTCTCTTATATGAACAGCAGTAGGAAGATAAATATAGATAGTTCTAATATGTTAGGTTGTTTCATGTTTTGATTCCATGCATATGAATGTATCAATTTCAAGGAAATAGATACAAAGAGCAGCAGATGATTGAGTTTCATTTTAAGTTTTGTCTCCTTTATCAATACCCTTCAATTTTTTATGATCTTTGAGAGAGAGCTTAGGTTGTAGTTGCAGTCCCTTAAGGTTGTATGTTATTTCATTTTTGCCTATAACTCAAAGGGTTATGTAAATGCTTCAAGGAAATCAACAGGGTTGTAAGGTTACTGATGGGGATATCATGTAAGAATGAGGTTTATATTGAGCATAGATGTCTATTTACAAGTTAAATAGATAGATCAAATATTTTAAGATACACATATGTCTCAAATATTCATATGTATGTTTTTGATTTATGGATTTTCCCAATAGATTAGGCACTAGTCAGTTATAGAATCATTAAGTCTTACTACTACATATCTGAGGGTTTGTTGAATTCAACATTATAAATCAAATGTTCTTTCTCTTTCATGTTGAAGGACCTAAATGTGATGCCCTCACTCAACTTATTAATTTCATTATTTTGCATTTAGCTACTGTAGATCTATGTCATTTCATGAATTATTAGGAGAAATAAGGGCTTGTATCTACTAATTATAGATTCAGGTATATGTTTTGCACTGGTACCATACATCAGAATCTCAAGGTTAACTCGCCTAGGTCTCGTAGAGCCTAAAGTGAAGAAGGTTCATGCCTTATAGTTGGCCTGGTGTCTAAAGTGATGTGTTGAAGATGAGAGTTAGTTGCCCCTAGATATGTCATACTCTCATTGGGATAATTGAAAACCCTCCAGCATTTTCAAACACCAACACAACCCATTGCTAAGTAATTGTTGTAGCTAGTGTCAAATGAATGGAATTCATTTTACCCACTGGTGCAAAGGTCTTAGTGTAATCAATGCCAGGTACCTGAGAAAAGCCTTTTGTAACACGTAAAGCCTTGTGTTTATCAAAACTTCCATCCACTGGGAATTTGGTCTTATAGATCCACTTACATCAAACCAGTTTTCTTCCCTTAGGAAAAGAGACTAAGTCCCATGCATCATTTCTCATAAGAGAATTATATTCTTCCTCCATTGCTCTATCCCATTGTAGAATACCTGATGCTTCTTTAAATGATTGTGGATCTGAAGCAACTACAATATAAGCATGTGGGAGTGATTTGTGCTATGATCTTGTTCTCCTAATATTTGAAGGATTCCCTACCAATGGTCCTACCACATCTAATGTTTGCTTAGCCCATCTAGGTATATTGGAAGAAGATGTAGTAGGAGTATCCTCAACTTGTGTTGGCTGATGCCTCTGTTTAGGTTGGGGATGAACATCTTCCAAGTCACTATTATCACTATCACTCTCTTCAATGAAGGAGGAAGAAAGATGAGTTGAAGAAGTAAAGCTTGGAAAACTTTCTTCAAAATGTACACTCCTCTTATAAAATATGTCATGTGTCTTTGGATCCATTAACTTATAGGCTTTATGTGAGTCTGTATATCCAACAAAGATGCAAGGTTTGCTTTGAACTTCCAATGCCTTGCATTTATGTGGAGGTATTCTAGCCCATGTTGAACAACCAAAGAATCTAAAATGCTTAACCATAGGTTTCATGCCAATCCATGCTTCAAAAGGAGTTATACCATCCAAAGCCTTGTGAGGACTTCTATTTTGTATATAGTTAGCATAATTCATTGCTTCATCCCAATAGATTTGATCAAGAGACTTGTTTAGTAGCATGCAAGTGGTCATCTCTTTGAGAGTTCTATTTTTCCTTTTAGCAACACCATTCTACTATGGTGTATATGGTATTGAATGCTGAAGGTTGATTCCCTCTTGAGTGTAAAAGTCTATTAGTCTTGTGTTCACATACTCCCCCCCATTATCTATTCGAAGCACTTTGATGGCTTTCCTTGACTGCTTTTCCACTTGATCCTTGAAGCTGAGAAATTTTTCAAACACTTCACTCTTATGAGCCATGAATAAAACCCAAGTAAAGTTAGAGTAGTCATCTATGAAGGTGAGTTCATAGTGAAACTTACCAAATGATGGCATTGGAAATGGTCCCGCTACATCACTATGAACTAATTCAAGAACACATTGTGCTCTCCAAGACTTCCCTTTGTTGAACATTTTTTTTGGATGTTTCCCAAGTGAACAACCTAAACAAACACCTTCTAAAAATTGGACTTGAGCTAGACCATTAACCATTTTCCTATTGCTTAGTTGTTGAAGATTTTTGTAGTTGAGATGTCAAAATCTCTTATGCCATAGTTTGCTTTCTACATTTGAATGTAATAATAAGGCTTGTGCATTTGATTTTGGTACAAAGGAAGAGAAAGTGCAAAGCCTTGAATCATGATTGGATTCACCTATTGCAATCATAGAGTCATCCTTGATTCTTTTCACTACCACTAAGTTTGGAAGAAATTCAACCTTATTTCCACCTCCATAGTGAGTCATTTGGTAGACTGAAAGATGGTTGGAGGTAAGATTAGGAACCTATAGAACATCCTTGAATGCTCCATTTTTCATCTCATCTTCACCTTAACCTTCAAATTCCACTTTAGTATCATCACCTACAAAGATGTGTGGTACCTTTGAGTGTGTCATGGAAGAAAAATCTCTCTTTGAATCACCCATATGATGTGTGGCACCTGAATCAATGATCCATTAATAGTGTTTGTGATTAAAGCATGCCCTTTGCCCTTAGATCTAAAGATGAAGATCCTTTCTCTTTATAAGCATTAGGCAGTGGAACATTGTGTTTCTTCATGATGTTCTTCAACTTATCAATCTATTAATGATAACACCAATGTTCATCATGACCCATCTACTTACAATAGGCACACTTTTTTTCTCCTGATTAGTGTTCCTCTTTTTGTTTGTATTAGGGGAAGACCTGCCTTGTTTTTTATTTGACATTGGTGTTGTCTTTTTTGTATCCTCTTGTTTTTTATTCTTCCACTTCTACTTTTTGCCCTTTCCTTTGTTTGAACTTTGACCAGCTGAATTTTGAGAACCCTCATTATTAGCCACCAATGCCTTAGACTTTGAAGACTTGAGAATTCCCATTCTTTTAAACTTAGTTTGTTAATCTTCTAACAACTAAGCATAATCATCAAAAGTTATTTTCTTATAGGAAGCTCCTAAGGTAGTCTTTGTGGTGTTTAAAGAAGAGACAAATGTGGAGTGCTCAAATGGCAGCTTACTATGAATGAGATAGATCAACCTGTCATCTTTAATAGGACTACCACAATCATCAAGTTTTGTTCTTAATTCATTCACCTTAATGATAAAATCATATATTGAATCAAAGGTCTTAGGATCTAGGGAGACAAGCTCATCTTCAATTTTGTAAGCATACTCCTCAGTCACTTTACCATATAGGTTTTTGAGGGCATCCCAAGTTTCCTTGGATGTATCATACTTCATGATCTGATAGAGGATCTTGTCTTCAACCCCTAACCTAATATCACTTAGGGTTTTCCTATCTCCCTATATCCAAGCATCGATACCACTTTTGGATACTTGATCACCTGTTGGTTTAGGAAAGGAACCATCTACATATTGAGAAACTTCATCATACATCAATTCACACCATTTTTTAATAGACCATGTGGCATATTTATGTGGTGTTAATTTTGGAATCTTAAGATTTCCTATGATGCAAGAAATGAAAGATAATAGCAAGAAAAGAGGAGCACAACACCAAGAGACACCACCCCTATTCACTCAATCAAGAAACACCCACCCCACCCCCCCCCCCCCCCCAAAATGAAAGATTTTGGGACTTTATACATAGTGTGATTACAATAGCCACTTGCCAATTTTGGGCTTAGTGGACTTCTGATTTTGTTGTTTACAACCTCTTTTTGGAGTTTAAATTTGGAACTTTACAATGTAGCTCAGGTTTACAACAATTTTGAAGTTTTATCAAAGCATTACAATGCAAAAAAGGACCTATTTTTGAATGTGGTATTTTTGTCAGCACAAGCCTATAATCTAATTGTAGATCTAGAAAGTAGACAAATAATTATTTACTGTCAAAAAAATAGAACCTGATTTGGAGTCCAGATGAGCCCATACGGAGCATTTGAAGTTGCAAAATGTAGGATTGGATAGGTATAGTCACCAAAAACTACAATTTTTGACAAATCCATGCACCAAAACCAAAAAATAATAGCACCACTAAAAATTTTAGGAAATTCTAGCCAAAATCAAAAAAAATGCACCTAATTTGGAGTCTAGATGACTGAGATATGGCCTCCCAAAGTCGGACTATCAAATCAAAACTGAATCTGAAGAGGGGTTTGATTAGAAAAATTGTGAGGTTAAATTTGACATCCAAATGTCATCATGGCAATGTAATCTAGCCTGCAGGTGATGGTCAAATGACTATCAAATTTAACATTGTGACCAACTCACATCAGCAAAAAAATTGCCTAGCTAATGTGGCAGGTGACATCAGTAGTACAGAATCATATGGTCAAGATGACATGTCTAGCTGAGTTGTCCTAGCTGATGTGGCTCCTTATTGTTATGTCACTAAGCCAAATGGATAACTACGCTCAATGTGGTAGCTGAGTCAATGATCTAAGTTGTTGCTTACATGGATGGGTGACTGTAAGAGTGCCATAGGGAGGGGTCTACAAGCTAACCCCATGGTAGGATAGATGTGTTCCATGTGGCAGCTAGTGATTGAAGGATGTCAACATTTAGGAGGATCTCCAATGTCATCGATGGTGATCAAAAATGTAAAGATCGGCACCTGGGATCGCCAAAAGGTTACATTGGGAGGTGGGATTTATAATCCCACATTCATTATGGGAAAGAGTAGCGAGGAAGTTCAATGGAGAAGCCCACGTATGGTAAAATAACATGAGGCTATCAAGATATGGTAAATGTTGTGGCTGAACCATTGGGTGGTCACCATGTAATGAATTCGGCCAAAGGTTTGAGAGCTCGTCAAACTATGAATGGAATATTTTGCATGGGAAGAATATTCCACCTATGGGGTCCAAGATTTGACCACCTAGTTCTTGCAAAAAAAAATCTTTGTAGACCTGATGGCCTAAAAAAAAATTGAAAATACAAATTTGAAAATTGTAGAATAATGGCAAAGAAAATAAATTTGGATCTAAAATATGAATGTGCAGATCTAAAAAATGATCAATACCAAATTCGCAAATTGGGCCTTTGGGTGCAAATTTGCAAAAATAATTTGCCTCAAATTTGACTATGGCCCAAAATAGGTAAATTTATAGTCAAATTTCATTGAATCAATGCTTTGGATGCAATGGTGAGGTTTGCTTTGGCTCTAGACACTCCCAATAGCTGCGGATACTCTGGATCTGAATCGACATGTCCTTAGAGAGGTGAAGAAAGAATGGTCTCCAATGGCTATGAAATGAAACTCCTATGGCTCTGATACCATGTAAGAATTTGGTATAGCTTTGATACCATGTAAGAATTTTCCTTATGGAAAAATACCCAAGACTAAGAAGCTCAACAACTAGCACAAACTAGACCAATAGAGTATCAATCAAACATCAATTAAATTTCATATTGTTATTTTGATCATACTCTATTGGTCTATTTTGTGCTATTTGTTGAGTTTCTTGGTCTTAGGTGATTTTTCTCTAAGGCAAATTCTTACAATCTTTTCATATATTGTATGGGCATTATGAGTTCACGATTATACCCTTTAGGTTAACCAATGCATCATCAATGTTTATGAGTTTGATGAATGGAGTATTTCACATGTACCTCAATTGATGTTTTATTGTATTCTTGGATGACATATTGATCCATTCTAGGACTATAGAGGAACATGAGGTCCATTTACATCAAGTGTTGCAATGCTTGCAAGATCATTAGTTGTATGGAAACTTGGGTAAATATGGATTCTTCTAGTCAGAGGTGAAGTATTTGGTACATATCATCACTAGTAATGGTATTGTGGTGGATCCAGATAAAATATGAGCTATCATCGATTGATCAGTACCCACTAATGTTTCTAAGGTGTATAGTTTCATGGGATTGGCAGGCTATTACCATTGCTTCATGGAGGATTTTTCACATGTAACTCATCCCATCACTTCTCTTCAATGGAAGGGGAAGAAGCATGTTTGGTCAAACCTGTGTAAGGTAGCATTTAATTCTATTAAGGAGTGTTTAACCAATACACTAGTCCTTGTAGTGCCTAATCCTGTAGGCAATTTTATGGTTTGCACAAATGCTTCATTGGAAGGCATGGGTGCGATGTTGATGCAGGATGGTCATGTGATTGCATATGAGTCTAGAAAACTCAAGGACCATGAGCTTAACTACCCCACTCATGATTTGAAACTTGTGTTCATGGTGCATGTTCTTGTTCATTGGAGATATTTCCTTTTGGGACACAAGTTTGAGTTGCATAGCGATCATAGGAGGTTGTAGTATATCTTTACTCAGCTAAACTTGAATACACGACAACCTCTCTACATGGAGTTCTTGTGTGAGTATGACTTTGATGTTCACTACATTAAAGGGAAAGAAAATGTTGTCGCAGATGCCTTGAGTAGGAGGCAACATGAGATATCAATTTTTTCATTGGGAGTGGATTTTTGAGGCCGTATCTTGGAGGCCTTGCCTGGTGACACTTGGTATCAAGAGTTGAGGGTGGAGATTGAGTCTAGATGTACCCTTGAGGGGAGGCTTTCAAGTAATTTTCTCAAGTCTAATGGACTATTGTGACACTTGGGGTGTATCTATGTACCAGTGTTTGGTGATCTTTGTACCTTAATTTTGTCAGAAGCACATCATGCACTATATTTTACACATCTCGGTGTCAAGAAGATGCCTGTCAATCTTCAATAGTTGTACTTTTGGGTAGGGATGAGGCATGATGTTGCTGATTTTTTTGCTCAATGTCTCAAGTGCTAGAGACTAAAGGAAGAGCATCAGCATCTAGCGGGTCTTTTGTAGCTGCATACCATTCCAGAATGGAAGTGGGATACCATATCTATTGATTTTATCACAAGGTTTCCTATTTCATCATGAAGACATTATTGTATCATGGTGATAGTGGACAAGTTGTCCAAGGTAACACATTTTTCACTCATGAGGATATCCTACATGGCTTCTTCTATAGCACATGTTTTCTTGGAAGACATTGTTCAATTGCATGGGATTCCTCATTAGATTATTTCAGATAGAGATCAAGTGTTTACCTCAACACTAGAGATGTCTCTCTAGCATGCTTTGGGTGCATAGCTCAATTTTAGTTTGGCTTATCACCCAGAGACTAATGGTTAGATAGAGAAAGTGAACTAGGTTCTAGAGGATATGCTTCACATGCATGTGATGGACAGGAAGGTGAAGTGGGAGGACTATTTATACCTTGTTGAATTTGCTTATAACAATGGGTATCATAGTTCTCTTGGCATGTCACCTTTTTAGGCCTTGTACGATAAATTGTGCCATACCCCCTTTGAGTTGGGATTTTTTGGAGGACCAACTACTTCTAGGTCTAGATATGCTTCAAGATATGGAGCAACAAGTTGATCACATTAGAGAGCATTTGTTTACCACTCAGGATAGGCAGAAGAAGTATTCAGATGCTCATAGGTTGGATCGTCACTTTTTTGTTGGTGATAGGGTATTTTTAAGACTACATATGAGAAAGAGCCCTATCTATTATGAGAAAGGCTCTAATTTGGTGTCACAATTTGTCAGGTTGTTTGAGATCCTTGAGAGAATCATTCTTGTTACTTATCGACTAGCATTGCCACCTAGCCTATCACACATCCATGATGTTTTCCATGTTTCTATTTTGAGACAATATATTCCCAATGTGACCCATGTTCTTGATTGGGATGCTTTACAAGTGGAGGATAGGTAGCTTGCTTTAGAGCCCATTTGTATCCTTCAGCATTAGAGATTAACTTTGAGGGGTCGTGACATAGAGCAAGTAAGGGTCCAGTGGGACCCAAGCAATGAGACATCTATTACTTGGGAAGATGCTACGCGATTGAGAGATTTGTACCCCTATCTTTCTGTAGGCTTCTAGGAGTAAGCTTATGCCTAGTGGGGGAGGATGTAGTGCCTCTCATGTTTGAAGTTTGTACCTTGTTATATTTTGATCTAAAAGATACTTGTTACTCATGTTATTTTTATATTTGAGATGCTTGATGGTCAAATGTTATACTTTGATTTCTAGTATTATAGATGTTAGATTATTATGTTGTTCAATTGATCATATCTACATAATGATGCCTTTTAAGATGACAGTATGATTTATGATGATATTTGGTTATATAATATTTGGACATATCATTTTATTTCATTTATATATTGGATTTAATGCTATGATTATTTACTTCACTCTTTCTTTGTCATGCTTTATGCGAACATGAGTAATGTAAATGGATTATTTAAGTATAATTAAATAAATGGTTAAATTAAGTTATTTAATGCATTTATTGCTTTGGCTATGTTATTATATGCAATTGTACTTGATCATGTGTTTTAGTGTGTAGGATTTATATCCTTGGAAGTGGCACATGAAGTTAGTGATTCAGTTGTTCATATTTTACCAATGTCATCCATGTATGGTCAATGTATCTTATTTAATTGATTAAATTAAACCTTCTAGTGATTTATTAAATTGAAAATCATTTGCATTATGTGATTAGACCTATGAGTGTTTCTATGCATTTAGAGGTTCGCATTTGTCATGAAATTTTTTAAGTTATTCTATGATTTTGGTTTAAGGGTTTTAGGGCTTTATTTTAATTAATTTTTATTCTTGATAGCTTTGCCATAGATGAATTCCAATTACTTGGAATAGCCTATTTTCATTTGGGTTGATTTAGGTTTTAACTAGGTTACCTAGTTATTTACCCTAATCAATTATTCACTCAAAAAGTGAAAAAGTAGCCAAAAATGAAATTTAATCCTCCCTTCTCACTTTTGGAAAATAGAAAATTGAGATATTTTTTCCAAATCATCTTCTGTAGAATTGTGTTTCTATTTGTTGTGAGAGTTGCAGGAGTGGGATCTTTGTGAGATCAGTCTCGTTGGATCCATCTTGGGGAGACCTTGGATTTTTGTGACTTTCAATAGCTTCCATGGGATATTTATTTTATTGTGTTGATTCCTATTTCTATCCTTTTGGCTATCAGCTAGGCCTCTCCCATTTTTATGTTTGAGCTTTGTTTCTAGTGTTGTGATATAGAGCCTAAAAGACTCAGAGGTTTATTTAGCATTATTTTTCCCTAAATTATTTCTATAGGAGTTTGGAGGTAGTACCCCCAAGATGGGATCAAGGGGCAATGCCCCTACCACTGCCCTAGGTATGTTCCTTGTCACAATATAGGGTGGGGTCAGGAGGCAACATATTTAGAGATTTTATAATGTAATGGTGATATTGTAGCCTCTTTTGGTATTGAGCTGTAAGGGATTGTAGATTTTAATCACTGGATAATAATAATATTGGACTTGTTGTTGGTGGATGTAGCCCAAGGATTGGGTGAACCACATTAAATCTTTGTGTCTTGTGTTCTCTTCTGTGTGATCTATTATTGTCTTGATATTGGTTATATTTGTATGTAACTATTATTTATATCTGAAGTTAATCCTAACAACTGGTATCAGAGCCAAATGGTCATCATTTTTTTTTTGTCTTTTTTAGCGAAATCGTCAATTTTTTTTATTGATCCTCTTTAGGAAGGTCTCATGGTTGAGTGGGAATCTCATGGTTGAGTGGGAATCTCATGGTTGAGTGGGAGTGATGGAAAATGAGGATAAGCTAAAAGTGGAGAATTTTAATGGGTAGAATTTTTAGTCATGGAAAATGAAAATGGAGGACTATCTTTATCAGAAGGACTTATGGAAGTCATTGGAAGGAAAATTAAAGAAATAGAGAACTATGTGTTGGACTAACTGCCAATGATCCTCTTTGACATTTGTGACATGATTTAACCACCTCCTGTGTTCTATAAGTCTAGTGGTTGTATCGAACATTAATAGGTTGATCTTTTGGTGGAACAACAACCCTAGCTTGTAACAAGTGGTATCAGAGCTTTGTCACAAGTTTGAATCTCCTCAAGTAATGCTGACAAGGGGATTGTTGGATTAACCACCAATGTTTGCCTTCGATATTTGTGACATGGCTTAACCACCTCCTGTGTTCTATAAGTCTAGTGGTTGTATCATGCATTAATAGGTCAATATTTTGGTGCAACAGAAACCCTAGCTTGTAACACTATGACAGATGACAACTAGGAGATTTTGCATAGAAATGAAAGAGTTGATGCAAACCCTAGCGAAACTATATGAAAAACCTTCCACTTCAAACAAGGTATTTCTCATGAACCATTTATTTAATATGAAGATAGTAGAAGGTGGGTCTATTGTAGATCATTTAAATGAGTTTAATATTGTTACTACTTGGTTATCTTTTGTGGGTATTAATTTTGATGAAGAAATTAGGGCTCTCTTGATTTTGTGTTCTGTGCCTGAAAGTTGGAATGGCTTGGTAATGGTTATGAGTAATTTTGTTTCTGGATCTAATAACCTCAAATTTGAAGATGTGATTGGTGTTATTCTAAGTGAGGAAACTCATAGGAAAACCTTAGGTGGATCTACATTAGGAAGTGTTTTAAATGCACAAAGCAGAGGCGAATGACTGAGAGAGAAAATAATTCTAGAAATCATGGAAAATCATATTGTATAGATCATATTGTTCCTTCTATCTTTGTATAGATCATATTGTTCCTTCTACTTTGATTGTTTCAGAGAAAAATGAATATCAAGAAATAGTTGATGTAGTTGAGCAAGGAGAACAAGCAGTTGTTGTAGATTGGGATATAGCACTATGTCACAACAGACTTGGGAACATGAGTAAGAAAGGTATGAAAGTACTTCATTCAAAGAAAGTTTTACTAGGTTTGAAATGTGTTAATATGGATTTTTTGAAAAGTTGTGTGTATGGAAAACAAAAAAGAGTGAGTTTAGTGAAGAGTGGGAAGGAAAAGTAAAGTGAGAGATTAGAGCTTGTGCATATAGATGTATGGGGACTAGCTTAAGTATCTTCCCTTGGTGGCTCTCATTATTATGTTATATTCATTGATGATGCAACTAGAAAAGTATGGGTTTATTTTCTTAGACAGAAATCTAATATATTTCAAACTTTTAAGAAATGGGAATGCTTGGTTGATAATGAGACTGGTAAGAAATTAAAATGTCTCAGATCTAATAATGGTGGTGAGTATTGCAGTCATGAATTTGAAGATTATTTATCCACTAATGGTATTCATAGATAGAAAATTGTTCCAAGGACTCCACAAGAAAATGGAGTGGCTAAACGAATGAACGTGACTATAATGGAGAATGCAAGCAGCATTAGGTTGCATGCAGGATTTCCCTTAAAAATCTAGGCAAAGGGTGTCAATATTGTTGTATATTTGATTAATAGAGGTCCCTCTACTCCTTTGGGCTATGGTATTCTAGAGGAATCATGGACTGCTAAGAAGGTGAGTTATTCTTTTCTCAAAACCTTCGGTTGTGAAGCATTTTCTCATATAGATTCTGAAAATAGAATCAAGTTGGAAGCTAAGTCAAAAAATGTGTATTTGTTGGATATGACATTAATGAATTTGGTTATAGGCTTTGAGATTTTGAAAATCATAAAATTGTAAGTAGGGATGTCATATTCAATGAGCAAGTGTTGTACAAAGATTTTTTGCAACAACATGAGAAGAAATAAAATGACTATGTAGTGATCAATGATACTCCAAAAGCTTATGTTCCAATAGTTCCTCATGATCTACAACAACTGCAACAATGAGTACCACACACCCTAGTGAATATTAGATGGTCAACAAGGCTAAGTAGACCTCCAAAAATATTTTCTCTTTCTTTGTATTCTATTTTACTTATTGATGCTAGTGAACTTGAATGTTATGATGAAGTTGTGCAGGTGGATCCAAAAATTCAGTGGGAGTCTACAATGAAAGAAGAAATGGACTCCTTGTTGAAAAATAAGACTTGGGATTTATGCAAGTTGCCTCCAGCTAAACAAGCTCTATAGAATAAATGGGTTTACAGGTTGAAAGAAGAGGATGGAGGTAAGAAAATGTTTAAATTCAGGTTAGTTGTAAGAGGATTTGCACAGAAAAAGGGCATTGATTTTGATGAGATATTTTCTCCTGTTGTTAAAATTGCTTCTATGCGTACTATTTTAAATATTGTGACTACTGAAGATTTGCATTTGGAGTAGCTTGATGTTAAAATAGCCTTTCTTCATGATGATTTGGATGAAAAGATATATATGGCACAACCACAAGGATTTGAGGTCAAAGCTAAGGAGACTTAGTGTACAGATTATAGAAAAGTTTATATGGCTTCAAGTAAGCACCTCAAAAATGGTATCTGAAATTCGATAGGTTTAAGCAAGAGAATGGATATAGTATGTATCATTTAGATCATTGTGTTTATTTTAAGAGGTTGGATGATGATAGCTACATTATTTTATGTTTATATGTTGATGATATGCTTGTAGATGGGTCTAACATGGATCACATTATGGGGTTGAAATGTATGTTAACACATTCATTTGCTATGAAGGATTTGGTGGTAGAAAAACAAATCCTTGTATGAAAATTTGCAGAGATAGGAAGAACAAAAAATTGAATTTATCTCAAGCTAATTATATTGTGAAGGTGTTGTAATGTTTCTCTATGGAGAATGTTAAAGTTGTCAGAACACCTTTACCTGGTCATTTGAAGTTGACTACGGAGATGTGTCCAAAGACATGAGAAGAGGAGGCTAAGATTTCCAAGGTACCTTATGCTTTAGTTGTAGGAAGCTTGATGTATGTTATGGTAAGTGCAAGGCCATATATTGCACATGTAGTGGGAGTCGTTAGCAAGTATAAGAGTCTTCTAGGGCTTGAGCATAGGAATGTAGTTAAATTGATTGCTAGATATTTGAGAGAAACATCCAGTAAGTGTTTTCATTTTGGGGGCTCTACTAATAACTTACAGGGCTATGTTGACTCAGATTTGATAGGGGATATTGATACTAGGTGGAGTACTACAAGTTATGTATTAACTGTTGGTAGGGCAGCAATGAGCTAGGTTTCTAGGTTATAGAAGATGAACACTTTATCCACTATAGAGGCAGAGTATGTTGTTGTTATAGAGGCAGCCAAGGAGATGATATGGTTTCAGTTCTTCTTGGAAGAATTGGGACACCCTCAGAAGGATAATTATTTATTTATAGATAGCTAGAGTGCTATTCATCTTGCAAATAATTTAGCTCTACATTCAAAGACAAAACACATAAAAAGTTGCGATACCATTTCATTCAGTCAGTTTTGGATGATGAACAGTTAAATCTAGAGAAGATACATACAGATGACAATCCAATGGATATGTTTACAAAGGTAGTGACAAGGGAGAAGCTGAACACCTCTTTAGCTTCGATTGGTCTTCTAGACTGAATAGAATAAAAAGACAGCAGAGTCCAAGGTGGTTTTATAGTCCAGTGGGAGCTACAAGTTTCGTAATGCTATGATCAGTCTCCAAGTGGGAGGTTATTGTTGTGGAGTCTAATTAATCTCCAAGTTAGAGATTTTTGTGATGTGGAGCCTAATCAGACTTGAATCAATGTGACTTTTCCCCAAATTATTTCTATGGGGGTTTGGGCACAATGCCCCCAAGATAGAGGCAAGGAGTAGGGCCCCAAGTGCACTTCCTATCACAATACAAGGTGGGTTTGAGGGAAAATGCCCCCAAAGCCAAAAATGACCTTAAATTGTAAAAGGTGTTAGTTGCTACTTTCCTATTAGAGGAATTATTCTAGCCCTAATTGTGTACGCAAAAAAAGCTTGTATAAAAAGGCTTAGGGTTAAGGATTTCATAATGTAATGGTGATATTGTAGCTTCTTATAGAGGTATTGAGCTATAAGGGATTGTGGA
Organism: Cupressus sempervirens; assembly: GCA_028749045.1. NCBI lineage: Eukaryota > Viridiplantae > Streptophyta > Pinopsida > Cupressales > Cupressaceae > Cupressus > Cupressus sempervirens. The sequence continues at coordinate 946,767,573 of CM053792.1, read as the reverse complement.
TTGTAATCACTGGATAATAATAATATTGGACTTGTCATTGGTGGATATAGCCCAAGGATTGGGTGAACCATGTTAAATCTTTGTGTCTTGTGTTCTCCTTTGTGCGATCTATTATTTTTTGATATTGGTTATATTTGCATGTAATTGTTATTTCTCTCTGGAGTTAATCCTAACATCTGGTAGTTGTATGTTAGGAGGCTGAGAACTAGTGTTTCCCTCTATTTTTTATTGTTGGTTCTGCTCGGTTGATCGAGTATAAATGTTTCCCTAATTTTTGAGATGAGGGTTTGGGATTTTGCACTATTATGCTGGTCATTTGTGCATATGGTGTTTGAACCTAATTTTTATTAGATTTTTGTGACTTATTCATCCTTGAGGTGAATGGGTTTTATTTTCGTTGATTTTCATCAACGTTGGCTTTTGGGAGGTTTTCACCTCAATTTGTGTGCTACCCAATTTTCTCAAGTTTTCTTTGCATGATGTTGGTCATGGACTTGGATTATTTTTAGGATTTCAATCAGACCACTATTGCACTTTTATGTTACATTGAGATGTGTGTCACATCCGTACTTCCAAGCTTGTATTCGATTGAGTGTTATTTTGTTTGTGTTCTAATCCATCCCTTGTTTTATGATCTTCATGATGGTGGTGCACCCACACACGAGCATGTGAATGTGCATTTGTCAGGTGACTTGCAAGGCTCAAACTCCTAGTTATATTCAAAGGAGTTATGTTCATTGGGGTTGGGTTGGGAATATGCATGTCTATGGGCACTCATCATGTGATGAGTATAGGTATGTAGGGTAGCATGGAGGGGCTTCTACCACAACCTTGGTGACTATTTCCCAAAAGGTTGGCATGAAGAATTTTTAAACAAGTGATAACTAAATAAATCAATTGGGTAATAAATTTAAGACAATAAAATATTGTGTGAGCACTCGGTTAAGTATGAAGACACTGGATTGTGCTCCTCCCTAAGGGAGTTAGAGTTGGCAACACTAGCTTGGGCTATGCAATGCCAAGATACTTACCCTCCAGTGGGACCCTACATAGTTGACCCATAGAGTGTCTGACCAAGACCTGATCCACTTTCATTGTCTCATGATCTTGGTTGCAGTCCTCTTTACTATCTGGCATGAGTGTTAGCCATGGACATTTTCTTTATGTATGTTTGTGTTTGGGTCATTATATCCATCAATACAACAAGAGTGGACCTAAAGGTTTCGCATGGTTGGGAGGCGTAGCTACCTATACCACTTCTGGGGACCGATGTATAGAGATGGTCTATTATTCTAGTGCAACCGGTGCTTGATTTCACTTGGTATTTCAAGTTTTTGAAGTATGTTTCCTTATGATTTATGCTTTAATTGAAATGCTTGGATATCATGTTTGCATGAAGTTAGTTTATTTGATGCATTCCTTTATTATGATGTTAGCATATGGTTAGATGATGTGATTTACTTAGTTAGAATATCTATTGCTTTATTGGTTTTGCATGTTAGATGTTCTTGTTCTTATGATGTTATTACATTGTAGTTACATGTGGGGGATGGCTAGGGCTTTCAAGGTCTCATGATGCTATTATGCTTGGAAGGAACCGCACAAGAGTTTTGTTATTTTTATACATTGCGATGTTGCTTTCCCAATATTTTCATTTACTGATATGGTTTAGATGGTTACTTGTATTTTTGTCTTGCTACTCTTGTGTTCAAGTGTCCAAGCCTTGATTCATGGATTTGGTACTCCCCAGTGTGGAGGTTCTTACTCTTTATTTTATCTTTCTATTTGTGCGTCAGGATGTTTCTTGCATTCCTCGACGACACTGTTCTAGCATTGAGTGATACTAGAAAGTATCACATGCCCAAAGTAATTCCATCATACGATACTGGAAAGTACTGCACACTCACTAGATAATTATCATATGATACTAGAAGAGTATCACATGACCATAGAAACTCTATCGCCCAGACCCTGAAAGTATCGCACGACAACATGAGAAATTTCATATGATACTAGTGAAGTATCACCTAAGCTATTTGGAAGTATTGCCTGGGTTTGTGAGAAAACCTATTCGAGTGACCAGCAAGCACTTTTTGACTTAGCCGAAAGGTTTTGAGAGGTTATTGGGATACCCCTTATGGAGTTCTTGAACCCTAGTGTTGGACCTTTCAAATCTAGGATATTGTTTCACATTTGAATGTGTTTGTGACCTCTATAGCTTTGTCATTTTTTGTTAGTAGTGGTGCTTGGAGATTCATTGGTGTTTGGATATTTGTTTAGTCTTCCATTGTGATCTTTGTGATCCTTGTATGTTGATTTTCATGTGCATCCATAAATTTTATTTTTTTTAAATCTTTGCTTTTATTTATCCTTGTTCTAAGGATCTTCGAGCAAGGCATTACATTTTTTATAGTAGGATCAATCATCCAAACACCTTTAAAACCTTCCGCATGCAGGTTGCTTGCCAAAGTTTGGGGATCAAGATATTGCTCCTAGAAATTAAAAGCAAAGTACATTTTTTAATTATAAATGCCTAATTACTTTTAAGGAAAATAGTTGACCAAAATCTTACAACCATAAATGTGTAACTTAATCATACATTAGCTAGAAATGATTTGTTGACAAAAATTCAATTAAACAGTAAAATTTTATTGTAACGATATATATGAAAGTTGTAAGATATACTATACCTTCTTATAAAACCTATTATTAGATTAAAGATGACATTCAATTGCCAATATTATTTTGGTATAACATCTAGCAAAGATTCAGAAGCTTCTCTTGCATGGACTTGGAACTATCGGCATGAGCATGTAGGGGTAAAGCATGAAATTGGGAACATGGGCAGTACCATGGAACATGTGTAGGTGTTGTGCTCAAGTATGTTTCATTTTTTTGAGGATGTACAATAATATGAATTATTCTTGGATGGTGTAGGCATGCATATTTTTAGGACAATGGGCTTCTAAGAAGATTGACAAATTAGGTAATATGGACAATACTATGACAGTATTGTGGATATTGTTAAAATAAAAAATTGGAATCAAGCATGCCTGGTAGTATGAAGCATTTGCGTGTTTTAGGCATGTATTTTCCAATAATTACATAGAAAATAGAGCACTATGATAGTTCTAATGGGTGTTGCAAACATATATGTTCCTTGGGTTGAGCATGGATAGCACCATGAAGCATTTTTGGATGTTGCAAGTGTTTTTTATTATATTCATTAAGAAAGGTCATCACTGTAAACATATTCTTTGGAGTTGTAAACATCCATGTTTTTATTCTATGGCAATGTAGACATTGTATAATGTATCATATCTCCCTAGTTGTAACTATGAGGAGAGAAAATAATATGACCACTTGTATGGGCAAGGAAGGATTTGTGTATCATAAATGAGCATAAGAACAACCCAGTGCATAAGAATGATATACTTCATTATTGTATTGTGCACAATATTTTGTCAAAACTATATTATGTCCATACTTGTAGGATGAGGAGTCACTTTTAAAATTATTTTAATCATTTTAAAAGTCTATGGCCTTCATTATACGCAGATACAAAAAGAAGGGCTAATTTATAATAGCTTTCACAAGCATTGTAAACCTTCATTGATAAGAAAGATAATCCATGCAACAAAGAGTGTTGTAACATGGAAATCATTATAGAAGTACTATATGTGGAACAAGGGATTGAAGAAGTAGCCACCATAATGTTTCATCATAGTGATAGAAAATTGGGTTTAAATACTTAAGTCAAAGAATCAATACCATCTACCTCAAGTTGGCACTACTTGTGTTAAGCATCATTTTGGATGTAAGGGAATTCAGTTTCAATCAACAAGTAGGACGGGGCATCACCAGCATCTACATTAGGATAGTATTTGTGTTGAGTGTCACTTTGTAGATATAAAGGGATTTTGTCAAACATTACACATATAGTATTATTTATTTCAACGGATGAAGGTGTCAAATTAGTTTTGAAGCAAGTGTTATCTCAATCTAACGTAAAAGAAAACTAGTTCCTTGTTCCTTTTGTCTTGATTTTTATGAAAATGTGTGGGTGTTGTACACTCAAAAAGTGCACTTCTCTAAACCCTTCTATCCAAGGTATTCCATAGATTGGAAAGCTTGAATGGAAGCTTAGAGCTCCCCAGTCATGGAGTGCAAGAGGCATACAAATAAACATAAAGAGAGCTCACAGCTAAGCCTTAGGAATGCAGCCCTTGCTAGTAAACCATGAGATGGGAGATTCTTTAAAAAATAGAAAGAATTCTAGTGTCAACGAACTCTTGAGCATGCAATGCAAGAATGAAAGTAAGCTAAGATGAAATGCACAATGTAACTAAGCTAAACAAATGAAAGTGTTACAACCTAACTATTAGACTATGTGATTTAAACTATTTGCAAAGAAGCTACACTAACATGCAACATGATTCTAAAATTAGCATGAAATGGATGAGAGAATGAGATGAGAAGTAGAAGTTCTCCACAAAGCTCAAAGGAAAACTGTTAGAAAACCTGCAGGATAACAATATTCAAATGAGGATGGATCCTTTGAGGGGAAAATCTCTCTCCCTTTTAAAGTCATATGGATAGTAGAGATCAAGATGAAGATGGTGGATGATCAATGGTGGAATTTGAAAAAAAGGAGTGATCCATGCACACATACAAGTCAACCAATAGAATATAAGTTGACTTTTCATATAAAACAAAAATCACAAAGCCTTTTTCTTTTGATTTGAAAATTATAAAAGGGCTTTATGTGTGCACTTTAAGTGGGTTACAAGAATAGGGTCTTTTATTTAATTAAAAGGGGACATGTTCTTTTAATCAAATAATGAACTTAGGATAGCATAGTCAAACTCTAGATTAATCAAATTAATTAATTATTTAGCAATTTGGTCTAGGTAAATGATTAATTAATTTAGCCAAAATGTTAAGAAGGGGGCTAATAGTCTAGATGACCATTTTTGGGTGATTATATTTGTCCTTGTTTGACTAATGTGTGATCAATCTGGGAACACATTACATCAAAGAAAATAGAAGCGAAGTAGGCAGCAAAAGGTATAGATATCTGATTCTGAAGAACGAAATGCAGAAAGAGAGCAAATCTTGAATGTATAGCCTGATAGTAGTAGTATTGAAACACTAGAAAAAATGATGATATCAGAATTCAAAAAGATTGCTAACACCTAGTAAATAAGATATATCAAGAGCAAGTGCAAAAGATCAAACAAATACTCCTAAGAAATAGATAGTTGTAGCAAGTGATGATAGAGTATTTTGCCCCCTCGGGATCGAAATCAAAATGAGGTAAGGGGATGTAGAAATAAGCATGATATGATAAAATCAAGATATAGCAGTGACCAAGATGACAGATAGATGATTAGAACCAAAGAATGACTATTGAGGAATGACAAAATGCCCCAAGTTGACTAGATTTGACCATGAAGGATACAACATAAAAATTAGGCCAAAGAAAGAAGAAAGATTAAATGAGATGAAATAGAAATGAAACCAAAGAGTGGAAGAGAGTAGAAATGATGAAGAAATGAAGAAATTATGATTTTCCCAACAAGATTCAAAGATTAAGCCTCAATAGGTCAGCCAACTACATAGAAGAAGGAAGAAATTTTTGACTAGCAAGATGAAACCAAATTTGGATTTCGATCCCAAAAATGGATCCAGGATGTCGAGATTAGCAAAGATAGGTCAAAAGCATAGATGAGATGGTAAGATAGAAAAGAAATGAGAAATAGGAAAGAAGAAATAAGATAATATCGAGAAGACACAAGAAAAGGATGAACGCAGTTAGCTGACAAGTCCATGAAAGATAAAGAAGAGATCTCTCTCAACATGCAAAATGCAAAGCTAACTAGAATGAACCCTAGAATGCAAGCTAGTATGAAAAGGTGCAATTGCAAGGGTTACATAAGTAAGTCCTAGGTTTTATCATCAAGCCTTATTAGGGACATCATAAAATCATACGATCATCACTAGTATAACTATGAGGATATGAATATGATTGATATCATATAGGTATGTGGAAACCCAATCTAAGCATCAAAGAAATATAATTCAAGATGACTACATAATTAAATTCCCTAAGTTTAGTATAGAAAGATTACACTTGTATCGAGGCATAAGCACCAAGATAACCCATGAGTGCAGTCTTGCAAAAAATAGTCAAGGATGATATGTTTATAAGTAAAAGTGTCAAATAGGACAAGCATGAATGCTTTAAACAATATAGACAAATAAAGTATACCCACAAGCAAAAATCAAGAAAACATGCCCCATGCCCCCAGTCTTCTAGTCCATGACATCCTTGAAAGACTATTAGGGAGGGAACATATAGCAAAGAAATCATCATAGAAAACACACAAAGTAGATAAAGATCAGTATAACTCAATCATTTAAGTGCATGTGTGTAAGTCACTTGGCCATTTCTTCAAGACTTGATTCTGATAATAAGAAATATCACGACATCGGAGACCATAGGTAAACTATCTAAGAAGTGTTGAGAAACACTAGATGTCAAGTTGGGGGAGTAGTGTTGAGAAACATTGTTTTCTGTGTTGCCAAAGAAACCCTAATGTACAAGGAGACCTCAAATAGGCTAAGCAACTATGCCCCCAAGACAAGGACAAGAAACAATCCCAAACTAGGAAATGCATTGCAAAGTGGGTGATTGAGAATGATAGATATAGGTGCAAGGGTCTCAAGCAGCACCTATTTCCAAGTTTTCACCACTTGGTAGATTTTTTTCAAGACTTTTTTTCATTTTTTTTGTTTTTTTGAATTATTTGATTTTTTTGGTGATACATCAAAGCACCTATTGCTAGGTTTTCACTAAGATGATCATTTTTTTAATTTTTAGGATTTTTTCAAGATCAGTAAGATATTTTTGTATTTTTGAGATATTTGAATTTTTTTTGGTGATACATCAAAGTGCCTATTAATAGGTTTTCATTAAGATGATCATTTTTTTAGGGTATTTTATGCTTTTTAGGAATTTTTTTCAGCATCATATATGTTTTTTTTTAGGATTTTTAGAATGATTTAGAAATCACTAGCTCTCAAGCAAGATCAGATCATTTTGTCCCAATGTCTAGCAAGGTATAGGACATGATGGAGCAACAAGCTGATGGATAAGCAAAGATGGATAAGAAAGGAGTATGAAGCAAGTGAAAGTGATCCTCAAGGACTGATTCCTCAAGAGTACCCAAGCTAGGGAAAGAGGTGAAATAGTCAGATGAAGCATGTTCTGGATAAGCAATGGAATAATGAGCAAGATAGCATGTAGGATAAGCAATGAAACCAATGAGTGAGATAGCATGAAGAGTGTAGTCCAAAAGAGTAGCCATGTCAAGAGACCTATGAGAACCATATTTTATTTATTGTGATCAAGACCAAGGGGTCAAATAAATAGGATAGGGATGGGATAGAGAAATAAGAATAAAGCTCAAGATGGATATGAAGGATATGAACGAATGAGCAAGCACAATAGAGAATCTCATGGATGAGATAGGCAATACGCAAGGATAGCTCAACAATGTCAAGATCAAAGAGTAAGAGGGAAAAGGGAATAGATGGATGATGAAAGAATTACACATGATGACTTTTTACCAGGTTTTCATCATGGTACTTATCCAAGGTGCCACAAGAAGTGGTTTTCAACAAAGACACTTTTTAATTTTTTCTTTTTTTTTCCCTTTTTTTTTAGATTTTTAGAAAGAGCTCAAGCTTTGTTAATTTAGATAGTGCTCCTATAGGAAGAATTAGTCATGATAAGCCAAGACCATGGATAAAATATGCTCAAAGATGCTGATAGGATGAAGGAAGAGAGATGGTAGTAGGAAGAGTATACGGAGGATAAGAGTTTATGTATAGAAAGTAAGTGTAAGCTTTAGAGGATTTCATGAGGGTAGCTAAAATATTGGGCAAGATCAACATCGACAAAAACTTTGAAGGGTGTTGGAATGATGTAGGAATCATGGAGGAAATATTTTTAGGTTTAGATGTATGATGTAGCAAAGAAATTTTTGAAGAATATGGAGTGGAAGGCTTTGAAATCTTTTTATGAAGATATTTGGAAGAAGATGGAGTGGAGGCCTTTATAAGCTTGAATGTAAACTTTGATATATTCAAGTCTTTTAAGAGAGACTTGGGAATCCATATAGCTTTAGATTTTTCTTTTTCTTTGAATTCTTGAAAGCACATTTCTTCAATGATGGATTTAGGAACCCATATTTTCTTTGATTTAGGTCTTTGGATAGTAGACCTTTGCGGTCTCTTGAATGTTTTTTCTTTCTTATCATTCATAGGTCGATTAGATGGGACATAGTGATCTTCATTTCTCAATGGATTCTTATGTTTATTCCCACTTCCAAAAGACTTGGGATTTGTGGATGAATAAGGCTCATATGACTGGTTTAGATGGATCGATGGGTAGAAATTCATCAAGGATGAGTGTCTGTGTCCCAATATAGATGGAAGGTTTGAAGGCTTAAGCTTAGATGGATAAGGACCAAGGATAGACTTAGGAGATGCAAATGGATAGTGAAAAGGGATATCAACATCTTTAGAGTGAGCAACATAGTCAAAGCCATCAATGGACTCATGAGTAGCTTTGATAGGAACAACATTTTTAATAGGAGCACTTGAAGCTTGAGCACAATTTTGAAGTGGATATGGAGAAGTAGAACATGAGGGGATGCTTTGATCTTGACAAGTAGCTTTGGATAGCATAGGAAGAGAACTTTTCTCATAATTTTCAGTAAGCTCAAGGGAAATAATGGAAGTGGTATCTTCATCATACTTGGGGGATGGAAAATAAATAGCATATGGAGGGGTGAAATTTTGAAGGAGATGAAAGGGTGCTTGATCTTGATCTTTCTTGACATTTACAGCTTTTTTTCTTTTTTAGAGTCCTCTTGACATGGAGCCACTTCTAGGGACAAGGGAGAATTAAGAGTGAATGGAGTAGTGCTTGGATCTTTAGGCTTAGTAGCATGGAAAATATTTGCAGCCAAGTGAAGGTTAGCTTGAGTTTCCTTTAGAGGTAGCCCTTTAGGATAGGCATAGTGTATGTGAAAAGCATTAGGTTCTTTATTTGATAGAGGCATGTTGAAAAGATTTGAAGTGTTGGGAGGTACATAAGTGTTGGAATAAGTGGAGGTATCATGGAAACCATCATTAGACATAGGTTCATTAATATGATCTTTCTTAAGAAAAGTATCCTCATTACATGAGTCATTAGAGGTATCAATAAAATCTTGGATTTTATGTTTTAGCTCAATGCAATCTAAAGTACTATGCTCATTATGTCGATGATAAGCACAATAGATATCCAAGAATGGGTTTCCATATGAGCTAGACTTAGGTAACATGATGAGCTTGGTGCCAAGAAATGTTTGCAAAGTGTCATCATAAGAATCTTCCAAGGGAGAAAAAGTTCTATCAAAAACATGTCTAGAGTCCTTTTATTGTTTCTCAAGTGAATGGTATGCATTCATGTCTTTATCATTGTTTTGGTCAAAGATATGTCCATCATGATAGATTGGAATAGGCTCAAAAGAGGTACCACTTTCTTTCTCTTTAAGGAGGTCTTTAGATCTAGAAGATGAAGACATTCGATGTCTTGAAGTAGAATATGTAGACCTTGAAGAAGATGAACCATGTGTATGTAAAGGTCTTAAGGGAGATTCATTTAAGAATGAGATCTTCTCCTCTAATCTTTTCTCAAGTTTAGACTTCATTTCTATCATACACTTAGAGAAATGAAGGTAAGAAAGATCATTTGTCTCTTCTAGTTCTTTGTATTGAGTGTATAGATCTTGAAACTCCTTAGTGGCATGGAGGATATCATGATCATATAGCTTTGGTTGAGGTTTGGTAGCACAAGGTTTGAATGCCATAGTGGTAGATAGATAATCAAGCATGAAGGAGACTAGAGGAAGCTAAGAAGGTGACACAAGATAACTTGATGTCCAAACTAGAGAGGTAGAGTGTTCACTTGCCAAAATAGTAAAGATAGAGTAAAGTGACTTTTCAAGAAAGTGTCCAAGAAACTTACAACACTAGTGACTCAAGTCAAGATCTAGGCAAGAAGCCAAATAGCCAAGTAGATAGAGCAACTGGGGTGAGAAGTGAACAAATTTCCCAACCCAAGAGTGTAGTCAAGAAATCAAGGTAACCATTTCAAAAAAAGATAACTAGCAAGTAGACATAGACCATGAAGATAGAAACACTAAGAGCACTAAGACCAAAGAGTCACTTTAAGCATGTTCAAGCACTAGAGACATAGAAAAGAAAAATTAAATGATGAGACTCTCCTTAGCAAGCAACACAAGAAGAATGTTAAGACTTGATGCTTTGACTTGGTTGACAAAGTTTTACAATAGTTGATAGCATAGCAAGTTTGATGTTCAAAAGCAATTTCTTTCCAAGCAATATAGTGACACATGGAGTAGTCTTCAAACAATCAAGTAAGGGAAAAAGCAACTTTTCAGGATACAAGCATATGTGAGGCCTTAAAAGAAAGCCCTAGAACTATCATCATGTGTATGTTCAAAATATTTCCACAGCCCTAGCACATTTGAGAACACATCAAGCAATATCTACCTAAAAGTCATGGTTCATTACTCAACAACTTGGCCCAAGCTTGATGTTCCTGTGCCTCACACCAAGTGGTTTCCCACAAGAGATATTGGCTTTATCATGGAAGTGTCATAAGCACAACCAAGAAAACATAGATGGTGAGTGTAAAATCTTGGGGTGATCTAGGTAGTCCACTAGGATCGATCCTTGTACCAAGAAGTTGAGTAGAAAAATAGGGTAGCTACTAACCTAGGGTGTTTAGAAAGGGCTTCCATTCATAATGTTCCTCTTGTACCCAATTAAGAGACACCCCACCTTGTGATGGGTAACAGACCTCACGGTCACAAGAGAACCTTAAGCATTCTTGCCTAGTGATCTCCTTATGGTCGAAATCCCATAAGCAATCACACTAAGCAAAGACAAACACTACATCTACCAAGGTTTTGTGTCCTTGATAGCCTTGAGTTTATAGTGGGTTGGAAGAGCTAGATAATTTTCTTGTCCCCACTTGGGTTGTTCCTCTTAGGTTCTCTGAGAGCAAGCCCTCTAAAGGATCCTAACTACCACAAAATGGATCCACTTACAAGGGTCAAGATTTCTAATTCACCTCAAGGATGAAGAGCATACTCTCCTACCTTGATTGCTTCCCCCAAACATGCCAAGAAGATTCAATTATCCACTTACTTTCAAAATCCAAAGGTGGGGCAAGATTTCTGATTCACCGCAAGGGTGAAGAGCATACTCTCCGATCACCAAAGAACCTCATGTTAGAGTAAGTTATTTATTACTCTAGTTGTTTTAGCTCTCTTAGGTGCATATAATTAATATTTTATATTAATTATAATGCACAAACCTAGTTTTCTTTTCTTTAAATTTTCATTCACCTTAAAAGGTTGAACTTTTTTATTTTTGTTTTCATAACTTAGAATTCATTTTCACTCTCACATTCTTGAGAACTTCTAAGCTCTGCTTTTTCCATTTTTTGGCTTCTCTTAATTGCAGGATATTTGCATGTAGGTGTTCTTGAGGATCTGTGAAGTTGGTTTTCTCAACTTCTACATGGTATCAAGTGAACTCAACTGTCTTCCCTGATCCACTTTGTGTAATCTGATACATCAAGAGAAGGTTTGTAGAGAGAGATGGAATGTACAATACATCATTTATAAGGCTTTAGGTTACCCTTTTTGGGTTTTGATCTCCTTTTATAAGAATTTATCTCTTTGTAATTTATTCATTCACTTTTGATAACAACAATCTTTCTTTTTGCTCATCAAGAATGTCTCATCTATGGATCTTGCAATTCCTGCCTCCATAGTTTTTTTCTTCTCTCTTTCTGTGACAGGTGTTTGCATGCAGGTGATTATTGGGAGCTATAGGGTTGAGCTTTCATCAATTTTAACATGAAAATTTCATTTTTGTGCTCTTTTCAATGATGTTGGTTATTGTTCCAAATTCTACTCCAAGCACATTCTATTTAGTCTTCTACATTTTTGCATTCTAGTGGATATCTTGGTTGTTTCAGGTCCGGGGATCAATTTTGTTGCTCCAGATGCTTTGTTTTGGGCTGTATTATTTTTTGTATCAATCTTATATTATTTTTATTATTTTTGATATCATTTGTAAGAATATTTATGCAAACACACTAAGATAAAGTGCCACTCCATGCATTTTGGGATCCTTTTTATCATTGTGATTCGTTGTACTCGCACTATTTTATAAAGTTTCATAGGGGGGATAGTTGATTTTCATTTAGGCCCTCTTCCTTTGTCAAGTGAGTGTCCCTTCCATGACATTAGCCCCATGATGTTTCAGTGACACTTTACTTTATAGGTGTATGTACCTCACTCTTGATGTGTCTGGTTCCTGTGTTGTAGGAGTTTTTTGGCCCACTTTTTCAGTTGCTTGTCACTTCACCCCGTCTGCATTAAGGGGGGGTTATTCTATTGTTCTAATGCTTCCTTGATTCGATGGTTTGTTAGTGTGAGTTATGTATTTAGTACCTGATCATATATACTAGGCGATTGTAGTGGCTAGCTACCTATGCATTTTGGTGAGATGGATCATCTACGATATAGATATTCTTGGTTCGTAGACTTCTATTTCCATGGAGGTTCTTTAGATCAGCAAAAAAAAATTTACAGAGTTTGTGACTTCTTCATGCTTCATTGGTTCTCTTCATGATCACTCTTTGTTCCTATCTTCTAGAACATTCTTTGCTATCTCTTTTTGGAGTAGGGTTTTCCCCATGTGTTTTTCTCTATTTCTCCATTTCATAAAAATTTTTTTTTGATTGGGTACCTCATCAAGCCTTGTTGTCAGGACCCATTTTTCTGCTTTCATAGTTGTGCTAGGTTAGCTTACCTCCTAAGCTTCACTTAAGGGGGGGTGTTAGAGTAATTATTTATTTTCACTTATTAATTAAATCACTTTGATTTAATTATATAATTTTCCTATTACTCTAGTTTTCTTAAGCTATCTCTTAGGTGTGTATAATTAATATTTTATATTAATTATAATGTGCAACCTAGCTTTTTTAGGCTTTAGGTTACTCTTTTTGGGTTTCAATATCCTTTTATAAGGATTGATCTCTTTGTAATTTATTCATTCACTTTTGATGAAAGCTCAACCCCACAGCTCCCAAGAATCACCTGCATGCAAACACCTATCACAGAAAGAGAGAAGAAGAAAACTAGGGAGGTAGGAATTGCAAGATCCATAGATGAGACATTCTTGATGAGCAAAAAGAGAGATTGATGTTATCAAAAGTGAATGAATAAATTACAAAGAGATCAATCCTTATAAAAGGAGATCGAAACCCAAAAAGGGTAGCTTAAAGCCTTAAAAAGCTAGGTTGCACATTATAATTAATATAAAATATTAATTATATGCACCTAAGAGATAGCTTAAGAAAACTAGAGTAATAGGAAACTTATTTAATTAAATCAAAGATACACTCATACACTTAGGTCTTTGATGTCTCATCTCTCTCTCATGGGGGGGGTTGTTTATGGTTTTGAGAGAGTCTCTTGAGCCATTTTATTTCTATTGTTTTTTCATCTCTTTTTGGAGAGGGGTTTTTCCCACTAGGTTTTCTCCTTTATCTTCGGTTCACAGAGATTTCCTTGTATTGGGTACATGATCAGGCCTTGTTGCCAAGACCCATTTTCCTGCTTTCATAGCTTTGCTAGGTCAGCTTCCTCCTAAGCTTCACTTAAGGGGGGTTGTTAGAGTAAGTTATTTATTACTCTAGTTGCTTTAGCTCTCTTAGGTGCATATAATTAATATTTTATATTAATTATAATGCGCAAACCTAGTTTTCTTTTCTTTAGGGTTCCGTTCACCTTAAAAGGTTAAACTTTTGTATTTTTGTTTTCATAACTTAGAATTCATTTTCTCTCTCACATTCTTGAGAACTTCTAAGATTTGCTTTTTCCATTTTTTGGCTTCTCTTCATTTCAGGATATTTGCATGCAGGTGTTCTTAAGGATCTATGAAGTTAGTTTTCTCAACTTCTACACCTCAATCACAAGTTTAATGTGCCTATGAAATGACAAAAATTAGTAGAGTGCCACGCATGGAATAAAAGAAATGCAAGAAAGTTTTGTTTTTATGCTTTGGGCAGCTCTGCAAACAATCGTTAGTAGCCCTTGCGCATTTGAAGCTTTGACATGCATTCTTTTTAGCAATGAAAATAAGAAACTCCCTACAAAGAAACCAAGGTTAGGGAATAACAACCAAGTAATACCTGCAATAAAAAGTGGTTAGTTTCCTCAAAGATCCAAGTTATCTTCCAACCAAGTTATGCAAAGAAAGTGCAAGCTAATCACAAATGCTCTTATTTTTACTCTTTTCTTTTGACCTAGTCAACAAGATTGGACTTTTTTTCTATGATTTCAGATCCAAAAATAGAAATGAAAATAAGAGACCCCTACTAAAAACTAGATAGCTTTTCAAAAATGCAAGAAATTCAAAAAAATCTCTTCATTTGTGCCCTAGGGACCCATTTTGTCAAAACAGACCAGATTTATCAAATAGAGTTTTTGATCTTTAATATGACCTCAAAATTCAAAACACAAAGAAAGTACCCCCTATAGAATTTTTTTAAAAAAAAATTAATGTAATATTTTCCAAAAAAAGTAGCTGATTTGTGATCATAAACAACTTTTTATGAAAAATAAAGAAAAATTCATAACTAATGCAAATTAAGTCAAAATGATCTAAAAATTGGACTAAGACATGTCGGACACATGGTCAACCTGCAAAAAAGAATTTGAAACCAAAATCTAAATTTTTTAAGAGATATGATCAAATCTTCAAAAACTTAGGGATTTGGCCTTCAAACCAATTTGCATATGGGTTAGCCTTAAAACCAAAGTAAGAAACCTTCAAAACCACTTGATTAGATCCAAGAAGTTGTTGTAAAAAAATTAGAAATGATAACATGACCAAAATGCAAGCAAGAAAATGGAGCTAGAAACTTGGTTCTAGCCCCACAGTGGGTGCCAAAAATGTGTGCATAAAAGTGTCACACTTCTATAAACCATTATTCTTGAGAGAACCCATGGAACAGGGAGTCTCAAGATGTGGCTTATAGCTCTCTATCTATGACGTGCAAAGGCTATGAGATGATGGCTCTCAAATGAACCAAACTATGCAACCCTTGCAAGGTGCGCCATAGAATGAGAGATTCAAAGAGTAGAGGCAAGAGTGCCAATATCCAAGAATCTAGAATAAAATACAATGCAAGTGCAAGTTATTCTAAATGAAATGCAAGCTAACAAAGAGGACTAAGCTAAAGCATAAATGAAACTAAGCTAAAAAGTATGCCATAATGTAAGCAGAATGAGAGCTAAACTAAAATGCAAAAATGCAAGAATGCTCCAAGTCTCCAAAATCACCAAGAAAACCTGCAGCATAACAATAGCATGAGAGACTAAGATTTTTTTGAATGAGGAGAGAGCCCTCCTTTTTAAATAAAAATAGATGGTAGAGATTAAGAGGCAAGATGAATGTAATCAAGGGTGAAGTTTGAAAGTGGGAGTGATCTATGTGCACACACAGGTCAACCAATAGAATATAAGTTGACTTCTCATATAAGAAAAAAGTCACAAAGATTTTTCTTTTAATTTTGAAAATTAGAAAAGGACTTTATGTGTGCACTTTAAGCGGGCTAGAAGAATGGGGTCTTTTATTTAATTAAAAGGGGACATGTTCTTTTAATCAAATATTGAACTTAGGATAGCATAGTCAAACTATAGGTTATAATCAAATTAATTGATTATTAGCAATTTGGTCTAGGTAAATGATTAATTAATTTAGCCAAAATGCTGAGAAGGGAGCTAATAGTCTAGATGACCATTTTTGGGTGATTACAGGTGTGAGGGAGCTAAGCATCAATAGGATAACGTTAACTCACATTCCTAATGCACATGATGTGCTCCAACATCCATGCCTAATATATTTGGTAAGTTTTGATTTGCGGTACTCATGGTGTATGTAGCAATTGAGATTGTGGTATAGGTGGGCCAACATGTTATGATCCCAACATATATTTTTTCCCTCTCCATGGTCTAGATGTAGGGAATGAGACACCTTGATAGATGGGAAGCTCATCCATTTGTAGCCACTTATAGTGCCATTGTGGTCATCAAAATTTACCACATCAATAGAATTTAGTGTCATCCTTACTCAAGAAACCACAAGTAGAGATGTCCTTTATCATCCACTAACCTACCATAACCTTATAGATGCATGACTCATAGAATACATGTCAGCTATCAAGGGTTTATCTATCATAACTTGTTCCGCACGTATGATAATAAATAGGATTTGATAGATGTTTGCTAATTTAATGGCCAACTCCCAACATCTCCCAATTAGGAGATGGAATGATGTCATACTAGAATCTCATCCCTCTATAAGTGCCATCAATATAGGTCTATAAAATCTCATCTCAAGGTGGTGGTAGACCCACCAAAGACCTGAAGATAAATATCCAAACTAATCACGAACTAGGTTGTCGTCAGAGATTACTTTGGATATTTATCTTCAAGTAAATTTTTGTAAACAAATTATGTTGGTCGAAAGTTTGACCAATGTTGATAAGCATTGGTCAAACTTTTAACCAAAGCATCTACTAGGATGTTTTCATGGGTTTGGCATCCTAATTGATCGAGGGATCAGCATTGGTCAAACTTTTGACCAAAGCATCGACCAAGATGTCATCATGGGTTTGGCATCCTGGTCGATCGAGGGAGCCATTTCGACCAAGTTTGGTCAAAAGTTTGATGGATGTTATTGCAAACAAGGGAGGCCATTTTTGACCAAATTGTACATCAAAATTCTAACATTGACAAGGATTGGTCAAAGTTTTCATGAGAAAAATAGTGACAAAATAATTTGTAGATCATTCGACAAACATGAGTAGAAAATTCAACCAATTTTCATCAAAAAATTAGGCCAATTCTACTAGTGTGTGTTGATAATCCAAGCACACATGGACAAAGGATCAAAGGGCTTGAGGGACTCGAACCAATGACCTACACTCTAATACCTATTGAATGGAAATAGAACATCTCATAAAATCATCTAAGATCAGTATACACATCTTACATCCAATGATTTCTTAAATAACTTCTAATAAGAAAATACACATACATACTACTATGTCATAAAAGCAAAAACAGACATAGTTGATTTCCCACAATTAAAACCTTAAAGGAAAGTGATTGCAATTTACAAGATCTAACAAATTTCAGCAGCATTACAAAATAATGATTTAATACTCTAGAATCATGAAACTAGAAGAATGGGATAGAATAGAACACACATATATATGTGGGGAAACCTTTCCAGATAAAAATCCCACCCTCCAAAACATCGATACAAAGTATTATTCAGCAACAAGTTACAATACATTTTCAGGCTGTAAGCCTTCACATGGAGATTTACATCTTGTTCCATCCTAGAGAATATCTGGCAACACAACCCTAGTGAAATAAACTCGTTCACTCTCTCTCGCTCATTGTAAATCAGCAAAGGCACCAATATATATAGAGCTCAACACAAGAGGTAGGTTCGTGTGGTTTCCAAAACCATTTTCAATGCATAAGAGGCAAGTTGTGTCACAACACAAGAAACTTGCTAATTCCATGACATGTTGCTCATAGCAAATTCCAAGGCAACAACACCTATATCATCCATAATGGTCATCTTTCCAAATACAATGCAAGTACAACATGGAAATTACCATGACCAAGATTAGGCACCTTCCTTACCTCGCACCTTTTTTCAAAAGTGAACTCCATCATAAATGTCTATTGTTAATGTTGTGATGTGGATCCTAATTAGACTCGAAGGTTTATTCGGTGTGGTTTCCCCTAGATTATTTCTATGAGGTCAAGGCACAGCGCCCCTACGGGGTCCTAGGGAAGTACCCTAGGTGCGCTCCCTGTCATAGTAAAGGGTGTGGTCAAGGGGCATCGTAAAAGGTGTTGGTTGTTATTTTCCTATCGGATGACTTATTTTAGCCCTAATTTGTAAGCAAAAAAAGCTTGTGTAAAATGGCTTAGGGTTAGAGATTTCATAATGTATGGTGATATTGTAACTTCTGGTGGCGGTATTGAGCTGTAAGGGATTGCGGATTATAATCACTGGTTAATAATAATATTGGACTTTTTGTTAGTGGATGTAGCCCAGAGATTGGGTGAACCATGTTAAATCTTTGTCTTGTGTTCTTAGTCCCATAGACCCATTTGTGTCTTTTGTTGGACATTAATATTTATCTTATCTTTTCTGTGCGATCTATTTTTTATGATATTGATTATATTTGCATGCAACTGTTATTTCTATCTGTGGTTAATCGTAATTGCTAAAATACAACTCGAAAGAATAAAATAAATTTTCAACCAAGACTCCTTAGTCTACATAGGAAATTGCCAAAATAATTTCCACGCCAAATGGAAATATATGACAATATCTTCCCATAACTCAAAAGCTTCCAAGTGAGTACTAACTTCCTAAAAATATGGAATATGCCATCTCATCACCTACCATGTAAGATTCCACCTCACCAAGAGGTCCCACAAAGTGAATGGAAACATAAGAAATTAATAAATTAAGATAAATCAATAAATTAGCATGTTAGGACTCTACAGTTGAGACACCTTAATCCCAACATATAAGCAGTAGGCTAAATTCCTTTCTCAGGCTCACATATAACCTTAGATCCTTATGCGCTCTTAACTTTAGCTTCTAAACATAATTTGCATGCTTCTCTTAAGTGCTCAAACCTTTATGTCACCATGTTAGGGTCTAATGAGTTTCTGGTGTGTTATCCAGTATTTTCTCTAATGAATTTATTGCTTAAATTGATAAGGGTTTATCAACTACTACAACTAATTTCAACTTCTTCAAATGAGTCATTTGTCTTCTCAACATGTACTTGTGTACTTGTAGGTGTCTTTTCTTTAACAAATGTTTCATTGAAGTTTTCTACTTGCTCTTTCACTTTTTCTTTTTTCCTTTCATTACTATTTTCATTCCTTATTACATTGTTGTTTGCATTCCTTCTATAGTTCATGTTTTATGATCTCATAGTGTTGTGTACTTCTCAAGTTTTTTATATTGTAACTTTGTAGTCTCAAGATTAGATTTCATCCAGGTAAGTTTGAATTTCAGATTTGCATTCTCAAATCTCAAATCTTATCTGAAATCTTTAAAAAATTATTTTCACCTTCCATCATACTCATTTTAAGATTGGTGATTTCAAGTTCATGCTTTAGAATCTTGTTCTCCTTCTTAAGCTTAGAAACTATATCACTATCCATGATCTAATCATTTTACTATTTCTTGGATTTAGTTGATTCAGTCTTCTCTTTCAACTTTTGAATGAAATCTTGTGCATCTCTAAGTTTGATCTTCATTTTGTTTCTTTCTTCTATCACTACATCAAGTTCTTTAAGAGCTTCCTCCAGGTTCTTCTATAACTAATCCATATCCATAGAGATCTTATTCAAGTTGGTAGGCTTCCTCTAAGTAACTGCACTCTGGTACCAATTGTTATAAATAAGGAATACTAAGAGGGGGTGTGAATCAGTGTTCCACAAACTTTTTCCCAATTATGGATATCTTTAACAATCTTTAAGCATGCATATATGATCAAACTAAAAAGTGAATATAACCATAACACAATGCAACTCATAATACCAATACTTTTTAACTAGGGAAACCTTGGTGAGGATGGTACCCACAAAATGATCCATTAATCAAAAGTATCTTGTGAAAGATATTGACCCTATTAGGGATCTATTACATATGTATAGTGTATCTATCCTTGTTAGAAAATTCAACCCTACTAGGAGTTGTTATTACAATACAAAAGTAGCAAGCTAATCCCACTGCCCAAACATGCATATATAATAGTACAATTTATATACAAAAGGTATAGATACAAAAACCTTTCTGACAGTGTTTAATCTTCAATATCTAATTTATCCTTTGTAGCTTTCTTCACCAAAACTAATCATACATCTATAAAATATCATACTATCATTAGGTTTGCAACAATACTAATCATACAACGTGCACATTTAAATGTTATAACATTACATTATATTTTTGCACTTGTTAGAAACAAAAAGTGTCTTCCTCTATATCAAACTGCATAACCAATCAGCCTTCAATTCCTTGCATGTTTCCCAAAACTTTAAATGACTTTTTGCTAAGTGAGGATTAACATCTGGGATGTCATTCCAACCTTGTTAAGTCATTTTTTTGATAAAGCAAAACAATCCCTTACGAAAATACCTTTTCTCTACTCTATCATCTACTTTGTTCAGCTTGTTATGACCTTTACCTGTAAAATTGTCCATAACTATGTCTATACGGCGAATCTTCTTGAGCGCTTTTACCCACATGTTCATTTCATCATGTACTTCCTTCTCTCAACCGCACATAGTCTCAATTGCTTCTAGTAAACAACACTAAAGAAAAATGTATGACTATTCCTTATTTTCCTAAATAATACTAAGACAATTTTCTAAGTCCAAGCATCCAAAACTTAGTATCATGTTTTTCCTTCTCCATAGTAGATGTATGTTGCCATAAATGACAACCCTGTATCATCCTTACATATCCTCCTAGCCAAATTGCCAACAACAGCAAGTAGAGAAAATGTTCAATTGGGTAGTAAAAATCTTAACTAGGCAAGGTGAGTAGAACAATAGGGCAAAGGCGACAATCTTAATTTTTTCCTAAAAATGAAAATACATAAAATAGTTAGTGAAACTTGAAAGAACTTACATTTCATTTTATTCTCCAATGCTCACTTTCATGGAATTGGAATTGGAATGGGTATTTGTCCCATTCCACCTATTTAGAGGGAAGATTAATTCCAATATTTGGGGGTAAATGGGGATACCAAATTCCAATTATAGTTTGGCACGTCCAAATTGTGGATTGATTTTCCAGAATGAGTGATCTCAATTCCTGTCCAAATTCAACAACTAAACGGACCCTTATAGAAGATGATCATGAGATCCTACATCATTTCTTATTTTTTATTTGTTGAAAGGTTGTACACTCTTTTAGCAATTGTGTATTGTTGTGCAAGTTCTCTTGGGATTGGTTAGATCCTTAGTAGAGTGTTGAAAGATTAAATCTAATTATTTCATATAGTTAGTGAGGTTCCCACCATGATTTTTCTTATATTGGATTTTCCATGTAAATTTTGCATTCTTGTGTGTGCGCATTCATTGCTATATCTCTTGCAATTGATTGGTTGGACTAATAACAAGTAGCTAAGAGTTGTAGTTGAGGTGTTAAAATTTTAGTTTATGTTGATTCAACCCCACCCCACCCAACCCCTCCCCCCCCACCCCCTCCTTGCCCCCCAGTCGCCCTAGCAACCAAAGATGTTAAAGATCAATAACTACTAGATGTACCATTCATTATCATGAGAGATGGGTTCTTGTGAACTTATGAAACATGTGTCAATGAGTTTGACTTGAAAATTACATGGATAAATTTTGATAGTGATATCATAACATAATTCTTGTAATAAAATCTTCATGAATGATAGCTTTAGATTAGTTGCATGCTACAAATACTTACTCTCTTATCATAACTTTGAAAAATCATAAAGAAACCAATTGCTTAGAAATTAGGAGGCACTAAAGATGCATTTGTGATGCTCTCATTTATCTCACAAATACTATCACATAACTCCTCCCTCTCATCTACCATTGCTCAAAAATTCCTCTACATCACTAGTGGACTATTTTATTACTACAAATTACTAACTTCCATTGCATAAGGATTACCACATTGCCTTTGTCAATGGTTCTTACTAGAGTCAACAAAAAAAATCATAACATGTAAAGTTATTCTAGAAATTGTTTAAAGGGTCATGTAGGCAAAATATAGAATCTATCATTTTTGCAAGTGCTTGACATATAGAGATATAGCTATAATCAACTCTTGATTTATATATTATTAGCCAACAAATCTTCTACTGAATTGAAATTTATTTTATAACGAGGAAATTGCTCCTTTAGGGTGGGCTCGCACAAACTCTAGATTCAGGTCGATCACCATATTGCTAGAGAGGATCGGGTGTGTACACTTTGTACCTTAGCAGAGGCAGAATCTAAGATTCATTTTCTTTTTAGATGCCCCATATACTACGAGATTAGAGGGAGATTTTATTGTCTATTTAGAGATTACAGATCCCTCTCAAATTTTTTCAAGTACACCGATCAGCGTTGCATTGCACTCTATCTCCGTGAGTCCTTACAGCTTCGTGACCATACTTTACAGCTTTCATTTCCCAGGAGTCAAACCCAAGCACAGCTTATTACGACCTTCTTCTCGCCCTTAACTCTAGCTCGAGGTGTGAAGCAACCGTACAGTTTCCCTAACACGAGTTATTCTAGATCGGTGAGACCCTGTAGGGGACCTTTTTGCCAGCGACACTCCTCTCGTAGCACTTAGCTTCATCACAAGGCTTATGGTAGCCGCACAAATCAGTCACTGTTGGACTTTTTCCCTGTGAAGACAGATGCCTAATCTTTTTCGTGATGTTTCCTGCTTTCTTCTTCTTTTGTTGTGCTTGTTCTTTTTTGGACACCATTTGGTGCTCTGTTTGTCTGCTTTTTCCTTGTTGTAAGCTTCCAATCCCATAGACCCACGTTGTGGTCTTTTGTTGGACATTAATAAATTTATCTTATCTTATCTTATCTATTCCAATTTTTAATTTCAACTCTAGGATAAAAGTTTGAAATGTCATACTTGTATAGAAATGCCATAAAAGTTTGAAATGTCATACTTTTATAGAAGAAATAGCGAACATAAATATAGTTTTCCAACTAGAAGCATCTAAAACTAAAATTTGATTTTTGAAATTTGATTTTTGAAAATATAAAAATATTATTTAAGGAATAGTATATATTATCATTTATAAAATAGCTTTACAAATTCACAGAAAAAGTTGATGAAAACAAATTTATACAAAATCCAAATAAGGTGATAACCTTAACTAAATATCATTAAAACAACAAAAAATCAATTTTTAAATAGTTTTACCAAATGAAATTGCACCTTGCAAAACTAGGTCCAACATTCCAATGACATAGTGAAAACATTATTAAAGTTTGGTTTCTTCTTCAATCCAAATGCAACAATATTGGTTCAACCCAACACCACATTAACCTATAAACTAACATGTTCTATTGATTATGTAGAAAGGAAGGGAAAAAACACATAGAAGAAAAGGGATGATGGTGCACCTAATTAGAATGTGGCTCTTCTTCCCAAATATTGCATAGAATATCCATGTGCCATTAAGATACATACACTACTTTTTGATTCCATATATTAATATATCAATATTTCATGCAGAGGTTTTGAATCTTCACACTTTTTAAAGGTGGAAGGTTTTTTCACATCCTAAAAGTTGTTGCTCAAAACAAAAATACAATATGTAACTTCCACTAAATATGTCTATTTCCTATTTGAAGGTGTTGAGGTATGAGACAAAATAAAAGGATCTATGTGTTAGTTTGTGGTGACTAATCAAGGAAGTATTATACATACTTCATAAATTCTTTGGGCTACTATTCGCCAATGGTCGGCTACTATTCGCCAATAGCTAATATTCGCCAATTGGCTATTGTTTATATTCGCCAATTTATGGCTGACATGTTGTAATTAATTTTAACCCTAAAATGGGAAAAAATACTTGTATAAAAAGGCTTAGGGTTAGGGACTATTTCATAAGGTGTGATGTAAAAATTGCTTCTTGCGTCGGTATTGAGCTGTAAGGGATTATGGATTGTAATCAGGTTGTAATCACTAGATCGTAATAATATTGGACTTGTTGTTTGGTGGACGTAGCCCAGGGATTGGGTGAACCATGTTAAATCTTGGTGCCTTGTGTTCTTTTCTGTGTGGTCTATTATTTTCTAATATTCTCTATATTTGCATGTAATTGTTATTTATGTTTGAAGTTTAATACTAACACTATGCTCAAATCACAAGATAATACATCAACCCCTAATTATGCACAAAGATGAACAAAAAATAGAGAGAGATGGTAATAAACAAAAATATATATTGATTGTTGTGTTGTAAAATGTATCCTCATCTTATTACAAGCACTCCTAGCACTCACTTTAGTAATCATAATTGTGTGCCCTCTAATTTGATTGGGCTTGCTCATTCCAGGGCCTGATTTTGTGCACACAATATTGTGTTGGCTCCTCTAGCCTCTATTCCAACCCTCTAAGACTAGATCAAGATGCTTGGGCCCACTGAACTATGGTGCTAAGGGCCATAGTCCCCCTAAAATGTGGCATCAAGTGTTGGTGTTCAACCAAAAATGGCCTAATATTTCGACAACTAAATTTTGGTGAGTCAAAAAATATTGTCAATATCGTACTCCTTCAAGTTTTCCATGCACTTCTTTGAGGCCCACTACAAAAGGAAGCCTCCCCCTCATTTTCATATCACACATTCACAATTCATCTTCTCTTGAGCAATAGTTCCAATCATCTCTAAGAAAGCAAAGAAGGGGAATCAAGCATTAAATGTGTTTGTTGACAATTGGCTAATAGTGATATGTAATTGTTGTCATTTATGGCAACACATGATGTGCATGTTCACAAGAAGCCTCAGAAATAAAGATACTTAGTGTTTGGTAATCAGAAAATTGTCTAAGTATAGAATTTGGTTTACAGTAGTGTACTGCTTTGTTTATAACTTGTTGCTAACGTCATATTATGACTAGCGAAGTTACATGGAGATAGTATACATGTTGGTGATGACGTGTATAACCTTGAAAGTTTGTACGAATTGTACAGAACAAAGATATCATGTTTTAGCGAAACAAGACAGCAGAATTGAAGGAAATTTTTAACAAAATAATTACATGTCCAATTAGGGCCGACATCCTAGATGTTTACCCTAAGTTGGAAAAGTGAATTGTAGTCCTAGCCGACCCAGCAGCAATTTGTGTAAAGGCATGGTGTTTATACAAAGGACACTTTACAGTGAGAAGTGTAATTGTGAAGTGTGTAGTTGAATTGCAAATGTTATCTTGTAATTGTGATTATATGTGAACTTCTGTGAAAGCGATAAATGCAAAGTTTTATATGAGCTATTTGGTGATATGAGATCGAGATGAAGATCAGAGATTAATCGAGGAAGAAGATACAATACTTATATCCAGTATGATTACTTATTTGAGCAGTGAGCTCTTCTTGTGATTGGAAGTGCATGTTTGGGCAGTTGGCTCATCTTGCATCTACTGTACCACAACTCCTAATGGGGTTGGAATCTCCTAATAGGGATTTAAAGTCTCCTAACAGGGACTCTTTATACTAAATTTTCTCATTGACTCCTAACAGGGTCCATCCTCTAACAAGAAACTTATATATTGGTATATTATCTAGTGGGTATCATCCCAACCGAGGTTTTCCCTTGGCCAGGATTTTCCTAGTTAACAAAATATGGTGTTATGAGTTATCTTTGTGCATTGTTACTGTTATTGTTCAGCATTACTTCATTGCTTTGTTATGCATGGTTTAAAGTAAGTAGTAATATCTAGTTGGCGACTAACAACGCCCCCCCCCCCCCCCAAATAATCCTTATTTATAACAGTATTAACATAGGAGGCAACCATGATCAAGCTCTTATGTTTCCCCCATGAGTGAAGACATGCAAAAGATCCCTTTCTAGCATCCATTACCTTTTATGAAAGCTTGAAGACAATGAGAATTCATTAGAGAATGTGTAGCATTGTAATTCAACATTCTTTACTTCAAATTCGAGAATTATTTCATGCATTATTTTTGTAGGTACAGTAGAATCCGCATAGGGTTTGACTAAGGCAAGCTCCTATATAACACGAACACCTTTTTTTTCCTCTCTCGTGTGCAGATTTACAAATCCAAAGACAAAGTAATAGATAGATCTAGAGGTGGACTAACACAAGAAGATTTAAAATCTAAAATAAAGATTGAAACAGTTTCGTATTCCACAAATAGTCCATGCTTGTAGATTTGGTCTCACTTTTTGTAGATTTCTCAAAAGACAGTGTTTTGGTTCCAGAGCCGCATATTTTGAGCCCAAATTTCAGTTTCAAGTTCCTCTTTAACTCTTATTTCAAGATTTGGTCCATATTTTTATGTCAGACCTTAGCTTTCTATTTATGTTGATTAATGTTTTGATTATGTGTCTTTTAACTATTCTTATTATCATTTTGAAATAAATAAAAGGGTATTGCATCATTCCAAACCACTTTGCATTCATCTCTTGCCTACATGCATTGGCATTGAAGATGAATCAAGTGTCAAATTTTCCAACACATCTTATTGTGGTGAACCCAGCCTATCATGATCTTGATTCTAATTTGAATGTTTAAATCTAAGTTATACTGCATTGTTTATGTGCTTTGAGTGCTTAAATAGATGGTTAAGTAATCATTTAATTGTTTTTTATTAAGTAAAATAGATTTTGAAGGGTGCCTGAAACCTTTTACACATCAAAATATTTTCAATGGAGCCCAAACAAAAGATACAATAGACCAAAGGTGAAACAAGTTACCAACCCAAATAAAGTGACCAGGGTGGCCTCACAGATAACACAACTACCACCAAATTACAACTCAATAAAACCATTTAGGACCCTTTAGTCCCAAAAG
The DNA here is from genome assembly GCA_028749045.1 of Cupressus sempervirens. Lineage (NCBI taxonomy): Eukaryota > Viridiplantae > Streptophyta > Pinopsida > Cupressales > Cupressaceae > Cupressus > Cupressus sempervirens. The sequence goes on along the minus strand of CM053792.1, from coordinate 946,740,770 downwards.
AGTGAGATCTAAGAAAGTGATTAGAGGATTATTGGGATCATTTGTATTTTTTTTCTTTAACCTTTGTCCAACGTTCCTCCACCAAAGAAGCCTCCTTCTCTCAAACCAAAGCATCAACATCAAACCCAACCGAAGAAATAGGCGAATCCATACCAGAAAGATTGCCCACAAGATCCTAACCCACAGAGGGAGGGGCAACCACGATGTCCACATTCAACAACGGACCAAAAGCCTAGTCAGATGGGGAAGAGCTAGAAACATCTGACGCAACCATAGGAGTGGGGGAAACCAAAGGAGTCAAGTCTTTAAGGACAGAGTAATGCTAAACCAAAGCCCAATCCCACCAAGAAGGTCTTTTCTTTGATTTCCTCAACTCCATAGGGCAGCACATTGCAACATGTCCAATTCCAAAGCAGACCCTACAGCGGAATGAAATTCCTTCATAGTCTAGAGTTTGAATCCAGGAACCATTAGGGACCTCTAGCTTGATCTTCTTTGGGAGGCCCTTTCAAATATCAACCACCACAAGAATGTGAACGTAAGTAGTATGAAGAATATCTAAAGATTTAGAATCCACCATTTGGAAGTCTCCAATGGCATCTCCCATAGCTTCAAGAACTAAATCCATCCACATGTGAAGGGGAAGATTCGGGAGCCTGACCCAAAGAGGCATATGAGAAAAAGATTCAAATGTAGGGTTGAGACTCTTGTGCTAGGGTTTGGCCAACAAAGGGTAATGACCTTCCTAGCTAAAGCAACTACACAAAATAGTTGTCCTATCTTCAGCAGCATCAAATTTTACTATGAAAAAACCCCTAGCCACAAGGTAAATTTGGACAGATTCAGAAATCAACGAGTCCCAATGCTTAGAAATCCAAGCATGAAAAGCCTAAAGGGAAGGCCAAAAACCTCAAAATCTGAAAACAACTACCCTCTCAGAGAAGTCCTCTATCTTATGAGCAATTTCTTTAGCAACATCATCCTCCAACTCCAACCGGATTGGATTGTAAACCGTGACAGGAGTCACAACTGAGGAGAATACTGGACAATCCACAGCCAAAACCCCCAATCCATGGACTTCAACTTCGAAGGCGACCACATCCGCAAAGGAAGCAATGCAACCACCAGCAGCCAAAGCAGGAAACCTAACCCTCAAACAATTGTCGAAGGCAAACCGAGAAGACATGACCCCAACAGCCATTCACGGACCAGACATAGGAGCGAGAGTAGCGAGCGAGAGATATCTATTATAATTATTTAATTGTTATCTTGCATTATTTCATTATAACTGTTTGCAATAGTGTTTCCCTACCTTCCTTATGCATGAGCTTCATTTCTTTTTGCCCTAAATCCAATATTCTAGTGAGGAGTCAAATAAATTATGACTTCCCAAGTTTGCACAGCATTGAGCTTGAGTTCACTAATTTATTCCTTAGGAGTTTGGGAAACTCATCTTCCCTTAGTTTGGAACCTACCATGCCTACCACTGTTGAGAAATCATCTCTTTGCACTTTGTAGAACATCTTTTCTCATAACCAGTCAATCAACTTTAAGTTCTTGATATTGTCTTTGAGAACATTGAGACCCTCAACGATATTCTAAATTGATGACCACAATGTCCAGTATTGGGTGCACGTTGAAGATAGTATCCTCTAATTTTGTAATTTTGGCTTCATGGTCATTCCTCGTAACCTTGATGTTTGTGACCACCTTAGACAAGATGGACAAAATATCAGAGTTATTTGCATCACTCGTCTCAACCTAGCCCCTAATTCAACCTTTTATATGTTGCCTTGAAAGTCCTTGTGATAACTTCAAAATCCTTCAACCAAAATGGTTTGATGCCATGACAATTATTTCCATAATAGGTCCTTTCAAGTTTTGTACATGCACCTCCTCCACTTGCAAATCATTAACTTGCACCATTTAGAATTGTATTTTTAGACATCCTCTTATTCTTTTTTTTCAAAGAATTATCAATCAACTCTTACCATCATTTACAATAATTAAAATAGTATTTTATGCACCATTTATTATTCATTTTCTTGTTTGCATCAACATCTAGGGCACTTTATATAACTACCTATCATCTTCACTACTTTTCCAAGTCGTTCAATTAATATCCAAAATACTACTCACATAATTCACATAACAACTTCAAGGCACAACTATCAAAGTTAAATGGCAACTAGATCTTCAAATCAGAAGCGGTCAAATCCTCAATTTGTTGACCTTGAATAAGGAATCTAAATACCAAAGCATTAATCTCATCATCTCTAACAACATTTGTTTAGTTTACATATCCACATGTTGTTAACCCACTCTTTTTTAATTATGGAAAAAAATTGGTTCTTTATTATCAAACCAAGTTTTTACCTTGTGAATATGGTTACAAACAAGGAACCACCTCCCTAAAGAAACAAGGCAGCAACAAACCTATTTTTATTTGGTCCTCCCTATTCTATGACTAGAGGATCATATCAAAGGATTCCTTCTTTGCTTTCTTTCTCTCCTTCCCTTCACTACTTGCCACCTTCTTCCAACCTTGTTTCCTCCTCTAGCCACTCTTTCGTTATGCCATGATGAGCCTTCCCCTCTCAACCAATGTTATGCAATATTGCTGAAACTCAACCATCTAGATACAATTTCACCTCAGCCTTCTCTTGTGACCTCGAAGTCCTTTACTTTCAAAACACTTTAAATTTTTGCACCATTCTTGTGCATCATCTCTATTTCTCTGCCATAATTAACAATAACATCATTGTTCAAAGCAAGCCTCACAGCCAAATATGTGGTATCCAAGTCCCCAAATGGTTATCGTGACGCTTGCTCATAACTTATGAGTGGCTATTATTAATTATTTCCTTTTCTCATTCTTCTCCTCTAAATAACGAAGGGATTCTTCCCCTTCCACCAAGTCACAAGTTTGTACACTCTTCTTTGTTTGTAACATTGAGCACTAGTTTGCCCTATCTAGAAACATCTTCTACATCTAAAGAATAGCCTCTCAAAGTCCAACAGCTCTACCCAACATTTTTTTTTAACTATTAATCAAAATCTCTACGAGGAGATCATTGGTCACATCCTTCTCCACAAAAATCCAAGCAAAGGTTGAGTGCACAAGATTTAAAGAGCGCTCATCCACCATTAGAAAGCTACCTAATGAATTTCCTATAGCCTCAAAATAAGATTCAAACCAAAAATGTAAAGGAAGGTTTAAAAGCCTCAATCTCACTCACAAAGATATCACGTGAGATAGTATCCTCTAATTTTGTAATTTTAGCTTCACGGTCGCTCCTTGTAACCTTGATGTTTGTGACCACCTTAAATGAGATGGACAAAATATCTTAAAGAGTTATTTGCATCACTCGTCTCAAACTAGCCCCTAATTCAACCTTTTATATGCTGCCTTGAAAGTCCTTGTGATAACTTCAAAATCCTTCAACCAAAATGGTTTGATGCCATGACAATCATTTCCATAATAGGTCCTTTCAAGTTTGTACATGCACCTCCTCCATTTGCAAATCATTAACTTGCACCATTTAGAATTGTATTTTTAGACATCCTCTTATTCTTTTTTTTTTCAAAGAATTATCAATCAACTCTTACCATCATTTACAATAATTAAAATAGTAATTTATGCACCATTTATTATTCATTTCTTGTTTGCCTCAACATCTAGGGCACTTTATATGACTACATGTCATCTTCACTTCATTTCCAAGTCATTCAATTAATATCCAAAATACTACTCACATAATTCACATAACAACTTCAAGCCACAACTATCAAAGTTAAACGACAACTAGATCTTCAAATTTGAAGAGGTCAAATCCTCAATTTGTGGACCTTGAATAAGAAATCTAAATACCAAAGCATTAATCTCATCATCTCTAGCAACATTTGTTTAGTTTATGTATCCATGTGTTGTTCAACCCACTTTTTTTAAATTATGGACAAAATTTGATTCTTTATTATCAAACCAAGTTTTTGCCTTGTGCATATGGTTACACAAGGAACAACCTCCCTACAGAAACAAGGCAGCAACAAACCTATTTTTATTTTGTCTTCCCTAGTCCATGACTAGAGGATCATATCAAAGGATTCCTTCTTTGCTTTCTTTCTCTCCTTCCCTTCACTACTTGCCACCTTCTTCCAACCTTGTTTCCTCCTCTAGCCACTCTTTCGTTATGCCATGATGAGCCTTCCCCTCTCAACCAACGTTATGCAATATTGGTGAAGCTCAACCATCTAGATACAATTTCACCTCAACCTTCTCTTGTGACCTCGAAGTCCTTTCCTTTCAAAACACTTTAAATTGTTGCACCATTCTTGTGCATCATCTCTATTTCTATGCCATAATTAACAATAACATCATTGCTCAAAGCAAGCCTCACAACCAAATATGTGGTATCCAAGTCCCCAAATGGTTATCGTGACGCTTGCTCATAACTTATGAGTGGCTATTATTAATAACTTCCTTTTCTCATTCTTCTCCCCTAAATAATGAAGGGATTCTTCCCCTTCCACCAAGTCACAAGTTTGTGCACTCTTCTTTGTTTGTAACATTGAGCACAAGTTTGCCCTATCTAGAAACATCTTCTACATCTAAAGAATAGCCTCTCAAAGTCCAATGGCTCCGCCCAACATCTTTTTTAACTATTAATCAAAATCTCTACAAGAAGATCATTGGTCACATACTTATCCACAAAAATCCAAGCAAAGGTTGAGTGCACAAGATTTAAAGAGCGCTCATCCACCATTAGAAAGCTACTTAATGAATTTCCTATAGCCTCAAAATAAGATTCATACCAAAAATGTAAAGTAAGGTTTAAAAGCCTCAATCACACTCACAAACATATCATGTGAGATAGTATCCTCTAATTTTGTAATTTTGGCTTCATGGTTGTTCCTCGTAACCTTGATGTTTGTGATCACCTTAGACAAGATGGACAAAATATCTTAAGAGTTATTTGCATCACTCGTCTCAAACTAGCCCCTAATTCAACCTTTTATATGTTGCCTTGAAAGTCCTCGTGACAACTTCAAAATCCTTAAACCAAAACGATTTGATGCCATGACAATCATTTCCATACTAGGTCCTTTCAAGTTTTGTACATGCACCTCCTCCACTTGCAAATCATTAACTTGCACCATTTAGAATTGTATTTTTAGCAATCCTCTTATTCTTTTTTTTCAAAGAATTATCAATCAACTCTTACCATCATTTACAATAATTAAAATAGTAATTTATGCACCATTTATTATTCATTTTCTTGTTTGCATCAACATCTAGGGCACTTTATATGACTACATGTCATCTTCGCTTCTTTTCCAAGTCCTTCAATTAATATCCAAAATACTACTCACATAATTCACATAACAACTTCAAGGCACAACTATCAAAGTTAAACGGCAACTAGATCTTCAAATCTGAAGAGGTCAAATCCTCAATTTGTTGACCTTGAATAAGAAATCTAAATACCAAAGCATTAATCTCATCAGCTCTAACAACATTTGTTTAGTTTACATATCTGTGTGTTCTTCAACCCACTCTTTTTTAATTATGGACAAAATTTGATTCTTTATTATCAATCCAAGTTTTTGCCTTGTGCATATGGTTACAAACAAGGAACCGCCTCCCTAAAGAAACAAGGCAGCAACAAACCTATTTTTATTTTGTCCTCCCTAGTCCATGACTAGAGTATCCTATCAAAGGATTCCTTCTTTGCTTTCTTTCTCTCCTTCCCTTCACTACTTGCCACCTTCCAACCTCGTTTCCTCCTCTAGCCACTCTTTCGTTATGCCATGATGAGCCTTCCCCTCTCAACTAATGTTATGCAATATTGGTGAATCTCAACCATCTAGATACAATTTCACCTCAACCTTCTCTTGTGACCTCAAAGTCCTTTCCTTTCAAAACACTTTAAATTGTTGCAACATTCTTGTGCATCATCTCTATTTCTCTGCCATAATTAACAATAACATCATTGTTCAAAGCAAGCCTCACAACCAAATATGTGGTATCTAAGTTCCCAAATGGTTATTGTGATGCTTGCTCATATCTTATGAGTGGCATTATTAATTGATTCCTTTTCTCATTCTTCTCCTCTAAATAACAAAGGGATTCTTCCCCTTCAACCAAGTTGCAAGTTTGTACACTGTTCTTTGTTTGTAACATTGAGCACTAATTTGCCCTATCTAGAAACATCTACAACTAGGGGAAAGTAACTAGTAGTTGTGAGGGCTAACTTCATCAACATGTAGCCACTACATGGGATGTTGTAAGACCTTCGTTTTTTTTTTTTAAATGTAAAATGGACATTGAACTACCTACAACTAAGGTTTGAAAGTGTGACTCATCACACAACTCATTAAAATAGTGCACCTAATTAAATGTGTCTAAAAAATGACTTTTTGAACATTTGACCAAAACTTAATCTAAAAATCTCTACTAATTGAATTTAAAATTATTATTTGTTGTTAATAGAATATTGTTTAACTATATGAAATGTAACATATATGCAACTTAAATGGACCAAACAGTTATTATTAATCATAAATATTTGTTATATATAACTTTTATAAATAACACAAAAAAAAACATACTTCAACACAAAAAAATTATTTGTTGTTATAAAAATAACACATTATTATATAAAATACAACATATATCCAACACAAAGGGACCATTAGTTAAACAATAATTTATTTATTTTACAATCTCACACATTTCATAAAAAAATACAAAGCATTTATTGGTATTCACCTTTTATATTTGTGATAATACATATTATTGATATGGTTTACTTTATGCATATAAATTGCTACCCCAATAGTTGTACACATAAAAATAGTAATGTGTACACTAAGATATCAATGTTCATTTAAGTGTGCATATTATGTTTTGAGTGACACATATAAGATAGCTATGATATTTTGTTTGAGACAAAAAGTTATTTATTTCACTCATTAATGAATTCATTTATTTATTTATTTTATAACATTTATAAATTTTCGTGTGTTCAAGTATTGGTATATTTTTTATCAACATTTGGATTTTTTTATGTTTACAAATAGATCAATTAATTACAATATATAGTAAAGATGTGTTGGAAGATTGGACTCTATGTGATCGACTATTGGACCCTACTTGACTATTGGGTCCTAAAGGATGACCTCTCAAAGTACAAAGGCTCCACCCAACATCTTTTTTAACTATTAATCAAAATCTCTATAAGGAGATCCTTGGTCACATCCTCCTCCACAAAAATCCAAGCAAAGGTTGAGTGCACAAGATATAAAGAGCATTCATCCACCATTAGAAAGCTACCTAATGAATTTCCCATAGCCTCAAAATAAGATTCAAACCAAAAATGTAAAGGAAGGTTTAAAAGCCTCAATCTTGCTCACAAAGATATCCTTTCAAAAAATTATGTGATTGAGTTGAACATAAGATGCCACAGCTTAAATATCAAAGCATGTTTATCCTACCATGTCCAATTATAATCAAAAAGGATCACATTTTTATCTTCACAATTTCAAAAACAACAATAAAAACCCCTGTGGTGTAATCCCACAAATATAGCATTAAAATCTACCATACTCTCATCAAGAACCTTACTAAATCATATTCAAAATCAACCATACAATTGTTTAATAGATAAACATTCGCCAAAAACCTGATACCAATAAGCCCAAACTATTGACAACATAAGACACTTTGTTCTTTATCTCATAAGCTAAAGCCATTGAGCTAGATCTAGACAAATGAGCCTATCCAAAATCCTCTTTCCTTGTTTGCCTAAACTAGATGCCCTGAGTTTGTGGCTCTAATCCATGAAGACCATTAAAGCCACTCTTTTTTATCTTGTTCTCAAGGTTATTTCTAACCCACACATAACAACCTTATGAGACATTCGCATAAAGGGTATCCAGACTCTTTGGACATTATTAGAAAAGCAGCTGCCATTCAAACTCCAACATCCTCAAACTATGTCCAGGAACTTTACCTCTAGGCATGGGCAAAATGGCAGCTCCTTGTGGCCAAGAGTCATATTGCTCACTACCACCCCCTTACCACTAAGTTGGCTCTGAAAAGCTCCAGAAATGGATCACAACAGCCCAGCCCTAGACACAACTAACCAAAATCACCTAATCATAGCTTAGTCTCCTAGGTTATCTTGACCCTGGGTACCAATCTCCCATTGTTCTGTCAAGTCTTAATCCTACTGAAATTATCTCATTATTATGGTTGTAAACATTTTATCATATTATGTACAAGGTGCTGTATGTTTACATTAAAATCTAAATAATGTGCACCTCGAAAGAGTTTTGATGTCAAATAACACCGCAAAGCTTCCAGTCACAACACAACCACTAAACAACCCACGACTTTTCAGATTAGCAGGTGACCCCTCAAGAGTATACTTGATCATTTTAAATTTGTAAATTTCATCAGTAGTTAATCATCCTCCAAAAAAATAGCAAACCATAATTCATCACCAGATTTGCTTAGTCCACGAGATAACTCTGAACAGCACATGGAACACCCTTAACAAGGTGATATTATTTCATGAAATATTTCTGAACAATTTCTAGAAAATCCTGACAAAGTCTGTTCAGAAAAACAAACACTCAACGAGACAGACACTAGTATCAGTCAGCATAGTTCTAATTAACATTCAAATCCTTTCTTCACCTGACATTTTCATCAATTCTGTGTGTTCTCTAATAGCATGGCCTTGATGCTAAGAGCAAGTGCTTCTGTTTTCACGTTAAAAGTGGTCACATCCAATGGTTTCACTAACTCAACGAATAATTTGATTCTTCTGTAGGGACCGCAAACAATTAGGATAAACAAGTTTCATCACTGACGAGCTGAAATCATGCAGCCATTATAACTAAAGCATCTTTGCTCCATTCATTTCTTCTCTTCACATTTTATAATTTAAATTTCACTTCCAGGTTTTCCTTCCAAACCATATGTTGACTTAAATATAAACAGCAATAAAAGTTGATTAAACCGCAGAAGAGTAAAATTTGCTTTTCTATTTTTTAATAATGGAATCCTCATCATTTTGTTGAAAATGGTTGATAGTCAATGTTGTATGGGTTACACAATTTGGTGTTTTCAACTATTAACTTGTATAAATTAGTAGGCATACCAAGATATTTTCAAGGTGTTACATGACAGTATGTCCCAATCTGGAGTTTTCAACTATTACCCTGAATAAATTAGTAGCATACCATGATATTTTCAGTATATGACGAAGTATGTCCCCGGAGCCATCACATTAGCCTATCCACCTCCTGCTATCCTTTCCATTAGCCCCCACAAGTTTTACAAAAAAAATCTGTCTTCTCAAAAAGGGTTTCAACAGCTGGGCTGTTGAATGACTGATACTTTCCAAGGTAACAACAGTGACAATAGATCACATTTGACCTCTTATCAGATTTTGCAATAACCTTCACTGGACCCAAACCACATACCGATCCTGGTCCAGGTCCAGCTCTGCAAGAACCCTGGGTGGACCCAGCCTGAACTCTGCCAGGATCCAGCACGGGCCTATGGATTCAGTTTCAGCATGTCCAGCTGTTGCAAGAAGCATGGCGAGACCTAGCCTATGGTAATTCCCAGCTCCAAATCAACTTATGGGCACGTTGTCTGCCTCAGACTCTTGCTTGGAAGAAAACATCAGAACAGCATGATGAAGTTATTTTGTGAAGTAAAAGACTTTTTTGAGAAATTTATCATAGACTCGAGCCAAACTTGGCTTTCCAGTACCATGTGCATTAATTGAACGCAAACTTGGCAACAGTAATCATACCATGCCTAATTCACACATAACCAATCTACCAGAATATGCACAAATTAATCAATTACCAAGTGACCACACATAACCAATCTACCAGAATATGCAGAAGTTAATCAATTACCAAGTGATTAATCAATTACCAAGTGACCACACCACCATAACACAATTAATTCTTTAAGCTAAATTACCAATCCAAATCAAATTCGGGTGAAGATACATAGGTGCAGCATACCAGTACAATATCTAATTTGGTGTTTTTGTTTTGAGTGCATCTGATGACAAATATTGGTGTAATTGTTTCCTTCAATTCAGATATGCTATTGAGAGGATGGAAGGAGTGGCATTCAATCAAATATTATGGTCAGCGCCAGAAAAATATTAAAAAAATTTATCAAATATGGGTGTTGTTCTGCTGTTTGTCACTATCGCCTGTTCATGCAACTCACCAAAGTGGCATTTGTACAATATTGTTTTTAATCTTGTATCAATGTTCAAGTAGCCAGGGATTTATGACGCATAAAACTCACACAAACAAATGAAACATTGTCGTCTAGGGCTTTTAAGGTGTCAAGTCCAAAAAAAACATCAAATCAACTCATGCCTTAGATTCATGACAGGAATACATAGAAATCACAATATCTTTTATGTAATCTCCCAAGTTTGCTAGCGGGATTCCAGATGATACCAAAACAAAACAAAATGGTAAACCCTGCCGAAACCCATAGGCACCTCCTTCCAGATTCTTATTGTGAAACATATTGTACCTAGAAAAAATCTAGTTTGCTACCAAGCTGGTGACACAGGTTTAAAGATCAAGCTCATCAAACAAGGTGAATGTCATATCACCAATATCTGACATTTGCTCACAATTGCCTCTAGAATCTCTAGAATCTCCAAATTATAATTGTTTCAGCATCAGAACCACAAATATGGACCAATAACAGAGAAAAAGAGGAAGTCTAATTTTCTATGACTTTCTACAATGATGTTCAGCAGAAACTGGACTGTAATTTTTTCACTAATTTTGTAATTCAAACCGCATCAAACTGGCTAGGTAGCACTACTCTAAACATTCCTGTGCAATTGACTTAGGACAACCTATGTTAATTGTTCAGTCCCTACAGAGCCCAGGCCCAATCCGGCCCTGCCTCTGGGGGTCCAAATCTGTTTCTCTGTGGGTTTGGGGAGGATCCAGTAAACTCCCTGTGGGTCCATCTAGGGTAAACCTGGGGCAAATTTGGCGGGTACCCCACCAAACAGGTAAATTTTGCCTCCTTTGATCATTGTTAAAATAGTTAAAATTTGCCCACAAAACCCTAACTAAAACTACTGTTACCAATTCTCCTCAAGACCCTGTGAGGCACATACCTTAGAGGAGAAAGAAATCTGAAACTTGGATCACCACTACTAACATCTATACTCCAAAGCTATAATAATCACATTTAAATCCTTAAACTGAGAACTCAAAATTGAGAGGCAGCTAAAAGGATGCAGAATCTACAACTTGGAACGAGAGAAAAAAAGCCTCACATAGGCTGTTAACTATAGATGATTTGACTTGGCGAGGTCCAGGTGCCAAAAACTAATCCATGCTTTTAGTACATCAGAGTTAATTGCTTCGCTGCATGCTTTTAGAAGAGGACAACTGTTACTTACTAGAGGCCAGCTAGGCTACATGACCCAATGATTGCACCTAATTGTAGAGAAAGTAGTGAATTTCCAACTGTATCACCTCTACATACCTTGTAAATGGTATGCCCTTTCTGATTGAGTTGGCTCATATAAAAAAATTGAGATGCAGTTGAAAGATGCAAAATTAAAAACTTGTAATGAAAGATAAAGTGCCTGACCCTTGTGATTTGAGTTGGCAGGGTGCAGGTGCCAAACACTGAGCGATGCTTATTTTGCCCTAGAGGTTGAAACTTAGCTGCAGAAGGAGTTTACAACAGAGGATACATGCTACTTGCTAGATGCCAAGTGTACTAGGTGACCCAATGAATGCACCTTATTCTAGGAGGGAATTGAAGACCATATAGGAAATACTGACGGGGGTGAATCAGTATTTCAGATATCTTAACTTCTAAATGCTTGAAACCACATAAACATAAACAAAGCAACCATCAGTATGCAAACACCAAATTTCTTGTGGTAAACGCATTTCCATGACCAAGGCACACATAGTTTTATTGACAAAATGGGCACCAACCCAGATCACATAAGTGAGCACCAACTCTGATCAGCTGAGGCATCCACCTCAATTTGAGCACCAACTCACAAAGCACACCAACTCTGATTGGCTGAGACATCAACTCCAAATCACCAAAACTAATACATCACCTTTCACCATATACTTTATCATACAATCTAAATTACATCCCATCTGACTGAGAAATTACAAATATGGCTTACTCTTCAGAAATCACATCTTCAATCTGCTGGCTCCCAACAACAGACTCCAAAATTCAAATATATGCACAACTCAAACAGTATATCCCAAACCAATATGCTACACTGCAATAATATACTCAACTTAGTAACTAGAACACTTTTCTCAACAGACTGCTGGACTCAAATAGTTACACCGCCCACCTCCTTAAAAAAGCACATCTCCTTCTCAACATACAGCTGGTATAAATTGATGCACCCATATCCTTGTTCACTTTCAGTGAAAATATATTGTATGCAAATAATACTCAAGTCTTTTTGGTTCTGGGAAAGCTCCACAAGAGAGAACTGTGACTCACATTATCACACAGAAAATATTATCAATAAACTTAGTCGCATATACCTTTTTGCAATTCAGAAAAAGAAACACTGCATTCAAAAACACAAACACAAAACACTTTGTACAAGAGAACATTTCCAGCAACCTTAAAAAAAAGATAATCCACGATGTTTTTAGCATCTCCTTTTTAAAATCAGCAGCCACGTTAATCTCAAACATTTTTCTTCCTACATTAATTCACATTTGTATATAATGTTGTCTAGCCTCCAACAATGTGACCCACATAGTTGGAAAACTCACCAAAGCTTGAAAATGAAATTCAGGAAAAACTCGACTAGTTTTCAGGAAAATCTCAGTAACTTAAAAATTGCTTTAATTTTATTAGAAATGCATTTTTTTTTGGCAAAATTCAATTAGAAGATACATCCAATGAGTCAATAAATGAGAACACAAAAGAAACAAGCTTAGTCTAGATATATTTAAACACAAAGTGGGTACAAAATTGCATTCTCTTGGGGAATGCTGATGGCTGGAATCAAACTAGTAAATAGCTTATGTAAAACTAAAAGTAAATACATCATTAAAATTACATCTTCCCCTTCTCAGCTCTAGTAAAAACTAAGGGAGAGGTAGAGAACTAGAGGGTCTAATACTAGAAGTCTGCACTACCACGACTGTGACTCAGTCTGTGGCTTGTCCTCCATCTTGGATGTAGCTCTGCCTCTAGCTTCCCCTGGCACTAGCAACAACTACTCATTCAACTCGATGTCATCTAGTGTGAAACCAATTCCACCCCCTCCTCCCATAACCCCCGCCTCCCCCCCTCTCCAAATCATTGATGTCATCCTCTACAAAAACCACCTCAAATCCACCTCAAAAACTGATAGAAATCAATTTGCAACTGCTGGAAAGACTTTTTCCCTCTCAGCAAAATACAAGTTGAGAAATGAGAAATGAAATTAATTTGGGCTGTTTTTTGCCTTTCAGTGATTTATACTACAACTTTACCAAGTGCCGGAAAAAGTCATAAAAACTCGCCGGGCCAGAAAACACAGCTAATTTTTGCAACTCAAAGAATAAAAATGATTCCCATAATCAACGCACTATAATGAATAATGATTCTCTTTTCTAAGGTGTTACATCAAAAATCTGCCATTGGCCCAAGGAAAGAAAGTAACACTAGGCAAAATCGATAAAGTCAACCTTTGAATACTCAAATGATGGCATGGCATATTAATCTGACTAAAAGCATAAGCAAGCAGCTGAAGTCGACAAGCAGACAGCTTAAACAGACAACCAAGTAGCTCAACCAGACAATAAGACAGCTCAAGCATGCAACCAAGTAGGCTCAAGCAAGTGACCTAGGTAGCTCAACCACACACCAAACTGTTAAAGCAAACAACCAGGCAGCTCATTTCAATTCTCTATTACTTTGAATAACCCTCCAAAATTTATACAACTTTGATCATTAACCATTGACATCAATGACAGAAAACTCAACAGAAATTCAAACAACACAAGCAATGAAACTAATTGCAGGACAAAGTGATACAAGTCCAACCATATCACACCTCCAAACCTTGAAATGTTATTACCTATCCTGATTCATTATTAATATAGTGGTTTATGGCATGCCATACGTGATATGTGGTGTATTTTGAACTTAATTTATGCTGTAAATATGTATATATTTCTAATATTTATATGTTTTTGTATGTAAGAGTCCAACACTAATAAAACTTTGACTGAACCCACAAACCAAACCCTCAAACACAAAACCGAAGCAGTGCCAGGACCAGAGACTTGGAGGAAGAGATGTCTTAACATAGCAAAATATAACAAACATGACCAATGTGACGAGCAGCTATGCAAAATAGTCCACATCTTTGGGTCACTGCAGTGGGAGCCTACATCCTAGGGGTAATGATTTTACATCAGCTGTCCTATTATACTAGACTGGAACATTAGTTGCATCCCTTCTCAATGAAAGCAGAAACACTAATTCTGCAAGTAAGTGGTAATAAAACCAATAATTCCATGAAGTCAAGAGAATTTGATCTACATATGTTTTTCTGGGCTACAGATGAAATGGAGAAAGATTAATAGGCAGATGTGGAAACAAAAAGAAACAGAAACAGGCATCCATGGAAAATGGAGAGTGAAATGGTTTTGGCCAGAACTGTCTAAGACTCTAAAGCCATACAGAAAGGGAAATGCAAAAATTAGGTCTTTTATTCTGGAACAAAAAAAAAATTACTGTTAATTGTTTAAGAACCTAATTAAATTGAGTGGTTAAGTTGGGGCCTCCCATCAGAAAAACAGTTCTGTTAAATAAATGATTGTTAGATTTTTATGATACCAGGATGGCAGAGAAGGTTCTCAGCAAGTAACTTTTTCCATGGGAACAACTTACGTAAAGTGATTCAATGGGATATAATTATAGCCCTAAAACACATATGTGCTACATCAGGTGAAATTTCCTAACCTTCCACACTAAAGTCTAACATTGAAATTCCGATAAAAATTATGTTAAATTCTTTCAAAAATATCAAAAAGGAGTTACAAGTAAAATATCTCCAGTAATGGAAGACAGAATTCTATCTGTTGTTCGTCGTTTTAGGCATAAGCCCAAATATTGTATTTGTGAGTAGAAAGTTGATGAAAAATAGAAATATACCCACACAACCATGTCACAATCAATATGTATATACTCTTGAGTATCTGTTGGAGGTGAAAATGCAAGGACACGTATCCTTCTCATTCTGACACAGCAAGTAAACAACTAGCTAGTTACAAGCATTATGTTCAACAATTGAAGCTATTTCAACAAAAAGTGAAATGAGAGAAATAATTCTTTTTGCATGTGAATTTGCATATAAGAAATTAAAAAACAAAGGCATTGGAGGCCCTACACTACAATTGCCACACTTTTGCTAATGGAATAGCTTAGCCATGGTAGTGCTGGTATGAATGACCTCACATTAAGTTCAGGCGCTTCCCTCATCAACATCAACTCTATGCACTGAGTGCTAAGAGATGCATTTTGTGAGACACCATTAAAATATGAGCTAATGAATATTAACTCTAAACCAGGCAATTGAATCCCAATGGATCATCACATGAAGAGATACATTATCAGTCTGCCCTACTACAAAGGTGTATCAATTTTTATCAACATGACAAAAAAAGCCGCTTGTCCAATCAATTTACTCAGATCAGTAAGCTATTTAATCATCCGTCTACCTCTGCCGCAGCAATCTCCTATAAAACATGTACCCCTGAATCTCTTTTAACCTAGAAATGCCCGCTAGTTTTCAGCTCATGCTCTAAGTCACACAGTCTAAAAAATCAAAGAGAAGTTGGCAATCAGGGAAACACGAATCAATTCGGTGAGAAAACATGCCTTCCTAGAATCTTAATAGGAAATGCGAAGATTTAATAAAATTGTGATATATTAAATTCATTAATTACCCGTTTCTTTGGACTAGCTTTCTACAGCATTCAGCGTGAAAAATAGCATATACTGAATGCGTAAATAGGAACTAGCAATTGAAAAAAGTGAAGAAAATGCAAAATTTCCTAAAAACTTAGGATAGAATGAAATAATACAATAGTTGCAAACGTACTTTTTACCTTACAAGCATAAGTAATGCTAATATTTATAATCTCAGGCAAACTTCCGCTTTCCGAACAAAAAGTAATTGTTTCTCTCAATTCAGTTGCAAAAGAAAATAATTTCATTCCCTCTAAATTTCAGATTTAGAAGATATTCCTCTGCAGAAAAAGTTGATCCCAAAGTTCAAATTTAGCTTTCCAATTTGTAAAAAGAAGCACATCAAATATACCTTCCTAAGATACCATCTCATTGATCTTACTGCATAATCAAATATGCTCCTTCGAGCAATTAAAATCAATTCTTTTTTTATCTAAATCAAGTCAAAGCATCGTTTAACAAGACAATCCAATCCATAGAAAGGTCTGGCATCCAGTTAACTTCATCAAAACCGCTATTAAAATATGAATTAAAGCTAAATTCAACCGTAATAAAGTTTCTCAAATGGTAGCTTGCCACATTTAACACAATGCTAAAATGTAATATTTAGCGTAAGCTTATAGGACCGGCCCAAATAAAAAACAGTAAAACCCTACATCTTCAAAAACCCTAACTAAGACGTCAAGAGAACAGCCCCACCTGCCTCCTTGATCTTCTTCTCAGCTAGCTTAGAAATAAGCTTGGCCTTGACAACGAGCGGCTGAGAAGGCAGCTCACCCTTGCCCAGAACCTTAAAATAGCCGTGCTGAGTAACGTCTAGGAGGGGAACATTATCAGGGGTAGCCTTCGCCTTGATGTGTTCAGGGACGAGGGACCAAAGCTTGTCGATATTGACGATGGGGCAAAAGTAGTGATTCTTGAGCTTGTGGAAGTGGCGCATACCAACCTTGCCGAAATAACCAGGATGATACTTGTCGAAGAGGATGCGGTGGTGGTGCATGCCACCAGCGTTTCCCCTGCCTCCTGGATGCTTCCTGTGCTTGCCAATACGCCCGTGCCCTGCACTCACATGTCCTCTCTTCTTCCTGTGCTTCTTCAATCGAGTCGTCATCTTCGCTCCTCCTCCTGTTCCTCCTCGCTCAAAATCAGAGTTTGTAAATATAAAGCCCTAATTTGTTATATCCCGGAAGCAGTCTCATTTTACAACAAAACCCTAATTCTCCCTTTCATCTATAAACACTCTATTTGTAATATTTTCACAATTCAAAATTCATATATCACTAAACTATGAAAATGCATGTACAACTTTTTTTTTTAAATATTAATAGTAAATTAAATATCTTTTATATCTTTATATATAAAATATTTTCTTTAAGCAGACTTTATTCTATATATAACATCTCCATACTGATGTTAATTTTTAATCATTAAAAAGAACAGTTTCATGCTAAATGTAATGCCTTCATATAATATGTTCCTTAAATGCTTATGTGGACTTCCTCTAAAACAACCCAATTTTTGTCTACTCTTCAAAAGAAGTGTCATGGAACAATTATAGATATCATCAATAATCTC
The DNA here is from genome assembly GCA_028749045.1 of Cupressus sempervirens. Lineage (NCBI taxonomy): Eukaryota > Viridiplantae > Streptophyta > Pinopsida > Cupressales > Cupressaceae > Cupressus > Cupressus sempervirens. The sequence continues at coordinate 946,723,159 of CM053792.1, read as the reverse complement.
TCTTAAAAGAATTGTACATTTCGTTCACTTTATAATATGTAGCTTGTATTTTGTCAACAAGTCAAAGAGCAGGTGGGTCATATGGAGGAAAATAGGAATGGAACGGATTCTGATAATAGAAATGGCCACGGTGAGAGGCTCAGTCTGGCAGAGAGAAGGATTAACAACCTCGAGAGCTACAACCACAATCTCTCGAACCAAATGATTTCGCTGCTAAGCTCCATTAACAACAACATCATATCTTTAACTGGTTGGATCAAAGACAGAGTTATGCAGGAAGATGAGGAAGGAAAAGACAAGGAAAAAGCTAGACTGGAGGTCGACCCTGCAAAGGACAACATCAACAATGGTCAGGACTAGGAGGATCAAAGGGCGCACCAGCAGGAGGCTAAGGAGAACCAGATGACCTATGAGGCTGCTTAGGTCATGCAAGAGCTAGAGAGAAAGAATGATGACTAATCCACTGCCTGTTCTTTTGTTTCTATATGTGCCTTTTTTTGGCTTTTTTATCAGGGCTTTTGCCTTTGTCGGTTCATGTTGTTTCTGTTCCTGGTCTTTTCTAAGATCTTTGTTTTTTGGCTGGGCCTTGTGCTTATTTTTAGCCTTTGAACTTAAACTCTTTTGGTTGGGCTTTGACACTTATTTTCAGCCTCATTAATGTTTTAACTCTTGGGTTTCAGGGTCCCTGTAAAACCTGTTTATCTAATCAAAAATAAGTCCTAGTTATTAGCATCATTAATTCTAAAATATGTATTTTGACGTCGTTATTGTTGTACTAAATGTTGAGATAATGGGTGTTGCACACATTGCATAATATTGTTATTTTATTATTTTATTTTTATTATGTAATGTTGTACCTAGATGGACGTGCAACATGTAAAGATTCCCATGGGATATACTTGATGAGTTGTATTGTAACATTGTGAAAATATTTTATGTAATTATTTAATATTGGGGAAAAGAATTAAATGCCCAATAGTAAATGTGGGGTCAGTTGGTTAGGTAGCACATGGTTTATGTAATACCACTTAGCGGTTTTGTGGGACTTGCTACTATATAAGCAGCCACAAGGGTAGTTATTGTAGAGAGAGAGAGAGAGAGAGAGAAAGAGTGACAAGGAGAAGACAAAAGGCAAGAGTCGAGCAGGACAAGGCTTGACAGGTTAGCCAAGGGAGCATTTGTGAAGGTTGAAAGCATGGCATGGGATGTGTGGATTCATGCTTGTTCACATAGTTTGCTCGGTTGTGGCTATGGCCATGAAGGCTTCCATGGTTGTATGGCAATGGTATTTTTGCTGAATAATACATGATGATGGATGCTTTTGGAGGCTGGATTTTTTCCCTCAATGAGGGTTTCCCAGGGTATATCTTGTGTCACATTTTGTGGGTATGTTGTCTATTCTCTTGCATGTGGATTTTTAATTCCGTGTTTATTTTAGATCTATTATGGGTTATGTGGAAATGGTTATATTCTTTATTGCCAAGTTTCCTTACAAGTGGTATCAGAGCTATGGTTTTATTACTGTAACCCTAGATTGAATCCATAGGAATGCATGAGAGGATAAAAGAAAAGGGCAAGATATATGAATGATTTATTGCAGATCTGAGGGTTTTGGATTTTCTGTTATGATGGGATGTTAAAAGATTTGGGCACGTGAAATTGTTGGACAAAATAATTTTTCAGATGTTTCATTTAAAATGAGGGTTTTGGGGGGTAGCATGCAAAAATGACCTCCTGGGTAAAAACAGACCTCACCATTGGATCCGGGTCAACATTTCCATAAATTTTGATATATAATATACCCTAGTTTGGCCATGTTCAGAGGAAATGAAAGAGTTTTTTGGTTTCAGCCCATGATGGCCGTCAAATTTAATCCCATCGGAATTTTCGTCACTGAAAAAATTAAAAATGAAAAATCGTACTGAAAATGGTAAAAAGACTGTCTTAGTAAAACGGCCATAACTTTCTCTCAGAATATCAGATTTCAGAGTTCTTATAGGCGTTGGAAAGCTAATTCAGAGCACTACAACATGATATAGGTTTGATTCTATGATTTTGAGATTTTTTCAGGTTTTAAGAGCCCTAAAGTCAGATGTTGTTTATTTTGAGCACGAATTAGGGCATAACTTGGGCATACGGAGTCAGATTTTGGACTTCGAGTAGTCAACGGAAAGCTCTTGGAGAGCTCTACAAATTGGTTCAGATTTGGTGTAGGTTTGGCATGATTTATTTGTTGATATATTGATCTAAACTGTTTATAGGTATATTTTGACTATGGTAACATTGTGAGTCTATGGCATTGGAGATTTAAGATTTGATGTCATTGTATATTCAGTTCATATTTCAAGTTTGGTCTCATGATGATATGGTTATCAGTGTTTGGTTTGGATATGCATGATGACTTGTTGGGTCTACAAGTTGTGCAGTGTTGTAAGCGGTCTATACTTACAGGTTGCATTTATAGCTTGGTTATGGGTTGTCTTTGTCCATTAATCTTTCATTATTGATGCATATTCAGATTGGTGGCTTGGATTTGGGTTGTCTATGCCCTAAGTCACATGATTTTATCTTCATGTAGAAGGGATGAGATGTTGTTACCAGGTACAGTCATGGTAGAGGATTGTGGTTGACTATGCTGACAGGTTGGACATATTGAGAGACAGATGCTCGATTCATGGATGTGATCATGGTGTCATGGATTTTGGCATGACATAATTGGTTATACAGGTACATCCTTGATGTTCATTAGCTTGGATTTTCTGATTCATTTATGGTGGTATATCTTCTTGGTTGAGGATCATGGTTATTTGGTTTCTTTTGAGGAGTTCATGATGTGCACTTTGAGTTCTTTGATGGTTTGATGCCTTGGTTGATTCTCATGGTTAGAGGATGGTTATTTTTTCACCATTATGTCATGGATAGCTTGGATACACGGTTTAGTGGGAGCTTGTGACAGTGATGGGGTGACAGTGCAGGATTAGTTCCTGGTTTGGTTTATATCTTCTTGGTTTGGAGAAGATGGATTTTATGATGCCATTGGTGACTTGGTACCACGGTTGAGTGGGAGTTGTTGGCATTGATATATTTATTGAGTGTTTGCAGATGTTGGAGGTTTGTCTTAGATCTTGTTGCTGCAGAAGCATCTTTGACATTTGCATGGTGCACTTGTTATCTTCATGGTGTTTGAAGATGGTTAGATCTTGAGGACTCGTGGAGTTCTTGGTTATCTTCATGGTGTGTGGAGATGGTTCTTCATGGTATGTGGAGATGGTTTTCTTCATGGTGTGTGGAGATGGTTGCATCTTGAGGACTCACAGGGTTCTTGGTAAAGGTGTGGTTTATGTTTTTTATTTGACATGTTATCCTTGGTCTGAGGATGGTTTCATTATTATGTCATGGTATACTCTTGATACGCGTTTAGAGTTGTGACATGTTATGGTGTGTTCATATTGAGCATGTTATCTCTTTAGTTGAGATGGTAAGATCATGTTGTCATGTTTATGTTCCTGAGGCCATGGTTGGAACTTTGACATTGATCTTGGTTTAGTTTCTTGGTATTGAGTACACTGATCATAAGTTGGATACTTCATGATATTGCTATGTTGCATTTGGAGTTGGCATGGATTGATTGGTTACAGGTGCTCATGGATACTTAGAGACGGTGGTGACGCTGATTTTCTCTTTGATTAGAGAAGTATTTGTTGGGATGGTTGATGGTTTCAGCAAGAAGTCTGAGGGGCAGTCACTTGATATGGACTTGAGAGGAGATTTTTCTTAGATGAGTCTTGGTTGGAGACTTGGGTATCTTGATGAGCATTCTCATTCCCCACTCTTGGTCTACTCAGTGGTTTGCTACTTGAGAGGTATAGCCCATTGTTTTTCTCGAGTGCATTATATTTATGCTTTTCTTTCATGGATATGGATCTTGAGCTATGGTACATGAGTTAGTTCTGGAGGGTTCATTTGAGAGATGGTTTAGCATTGGTTATCTCCATGTGCATATGTTGTTATCCTGGTTGATTTTGGGAGATGGTTTCTATATTGGGCATATTCCTTGGATTAGGAATGGTTATTCCTTGGTTTAGGAATGGGTTTATGAGTTTGATCTTCTTGTGAGAGGCTTACATCCATGAGTAGTTATATGGTATGGTTTGAGTGTTGTTGAGGCTTCTTGTTGGGGTTTTATGGAGGAGATCATACTTGCACAGTTTACATCTAGAGGTGTGCGTAGGACATGATACAGGTTATGATTTGCATGGTTTCTCTGGTCTTGGTTATCTTCCTGGATGTTCAGTTTTGCTTACATTAGATTTGAGATTGGTTAGAGATTGTGATCACTAGTTTGTGCTCATGTATGTCATGTGAGAGATGACATGGTTATTCCTTTATCTCTTTCCTCTGTTGGTTATGGTGAACTTGGGAGAGCATTGGAGACTTGTTATGAGAGTTATTCTTGCAGGATATTGGATTATGTATTGTGGATGTCCTTGATACTACATGGATTCACTTCTTTGAGATGTGTTGAGTGGATTGGTTATAGATTTGACATTATCTTTTGCAGTGCGAGCTTCTTGGTATATATGTGGTAGGTATTGCTCTTGAGGCTTGTGATTGCAGGTTATAGATTGGATATGTCGGTGATATAAGATTCACTTGTTATACCTTTGAGGTATGGATAGTTGGATGGTTTTGGCACTTTGTTGTGGGTGCTATTTCAGCTATGGATATTTTGACAACTACAGATACATGTGATTACCTTTGGATCAGGTTTTTGTGCTTGGAATTTCAGTTGGTACAGGATTTTATGATCTTCTAATGCGACAAGTTGGGTGTTTTTCTCTTTGGATGGCTTCTATGTATGTCCAGTGGGAGTGGCATAATAGGAGGTGAGATCATTCATGTTTGAGATGCTAGATACTTTGATTTTGTCGCGGGTACCAGGATGGAGCACTTGGTGTATTTTGATCCATGATGGCGGATGTGCTGGGAGGGATTGTTCCCTTGTTCTTTTATGTGGCTACGGATTGACCCTATGCAATGTATACAACAAGTGGGAGATTGTTGAGATAATGGGTGTTGCACACATTGCATAATATTGTTATTTTATTATTTTATTTTTATTATGTAATGTTGTACCTAGATGGACGTGCAACATGTAAAGATTCCCATGGGATATACTTGATGAGTTGTATTGTAACATTGTGAAAATATTTTATGTAATTATTTAATATTGGGGAAAAGAATTAAATGCCCAATATTAAATGTGGGGTCAGTTGGTTAGGTAGCACATGGTTTTAGCACATGGTTTATGTAATACCACTTAGTGGTTTTGTGGGACTTGCTACTATATAAGCAGCCACAAGGGTAGTTGTTGTAGAGAGAGAGAGAAAGAGTGACAAGGAGAAGACAAAAGGCAAGAGTCGAGCAGGACAAGGCTTGATAGGTTAGCTAAGGGAGCATTTGTGAAGGTTGAAAGCATGGCATGGGATGTGTGGATTCATGCTTGTTCACATAGTTTTCTCGGTTGTGGCTATGGCCATGAAGGCTTCCATGGTTGTATGGCAATGGTATTTTTGCTGAATAATACATGATGATGGATGCTTTTGGAGGCTGGGTTTTTTCCCTCAATGAGGGTTTCCCAGGGTATATCTTGTGTCACATTTTGTGGGTATGTTGTCTATTCTCTTGCATGTGGATTTTTAATTCCGTGTTTATTTTAGATCTATTATGGGTTATGTGGAAACAGTTATATTCTTTATTGCCAAGTTTCCTTACACTAAACTTGAAATAAACTACAAGTATTTTTATCGAGATATTATTGTATGTCCATTTTATTAGTGCTAGTTTTGATGCATTATTAAAAATGGGGATGAGAAGTTAATGTTGCAGTGGGAAGAAAGGGAAATGATTTGCACTTATAACTAATCATTATGAGTTGTGTTTGTGAGAAACACTAGAATTAATGTGTTGTGTTTTTTATGGCCAAGCAACATTTGCACCTAATGGTTTTGTGCTTTGTGTTTTCAAGATTGTTAGCTATATTAGTTCTACATAGATGTTGGAAACATAATAATTACTAATCTATTGGAACCATGTTGAAACAAACACCCATGACCATTTATAGAACTAAGGATCTTAGGGTACTACTCATTATATATATGAGAATTGTACAAACATAGATTAATACGTTAGACAAATTACATAGGGAAAAATATTTTAGGTGAAAAAAACTCCATATAACATGATTTTATTAAACTGCTTACGAAATATTACTTATTAAAAATGTGGGGACACTTCCCCTTAGTTCCACATGGCCAATAATACTTTATGCATGTTGTGATAAAAACTTGTTATAGAGAATTGAGATGCATGGAAATGAGATCCTAGCCTAAAAATGCAAAACTAGGAGATCGAGTTCTTATTACATAACATTGCAACACAAATAGGCTTAGCTACAATCAGAATAAGAGAGTTAAAAGTTTGGATTTTGTTACTTTGTTATAATAAAATTGAATTGTTACTTTGTTGTAATAAAATTGAATTGTTACTTTGTTGTAATAAAATTGAATTGTTACTTTGTTGTAATAAAATTGAATTTTGGAAATGTGTAAAAATGAAGTAGGTCAATGGATATCAAAGTGATAAAAAAAAATAAAAATTATGAGATGCATAATTAAAAACCAATGCAACAACTCAAATATACTAAGATGAGACAAGAAGGAACTTGTAGCTACAATATAGAGTAGAAATGCTAAACAAGATTCTAAAATGACCCATTAGGAGGGTGTCCAAATCAATGATAAGTTCTAGCTTTCAAATTGGGAAGCCCTTTACCCACGTCTCTAAAAAGAAATTACTAAAAAGTATCAAACATAATTCGAAGGCACCCTAGCCTAGGTCCTCTAGCTATTCAAATTATTGAAAACAATTTTTTAATTGTATATTATCATTGATGTTACACAAATGTTACATTCTAACATAACACTGCTAGTAGTAACCGAGCTCATAAGACTTCAGTACCAACTGAGAAAAAGTTCAAAAGAAACCAAATTCAGTGATCTAGTATAAACCGAGTCAGATCGATCAATGAAGGATTCAATCGAGTTAGGTCAGTTACCAAAGGAGTTCAGTCTTAATCGAGTCAGGTCATTTACCAAAGTAACTCGATGTTAACCGAGTGACTTAGTTTTAGTGTCAGCCATGTGACAATAGAATTCTTTTATTTATTATTTGGTTTATGCAAGCTGACTTAGTGGATGTTAATTGTTTGTTTGTAAGAGCATTCAAGATGACTTGACATTGGGTTTCATATATATGAAAGGTCAAGTTGTAGATTGAAATATGGAAGTAATTGAAACAATGAGAAAGATGCAAAATAAGAAGGATATCTGATTGAAGATAGAACATCCAAGGAGCTACAAAGAACATTCTGATCAAGGAGGATCAAGAGGATAAACCAGAACAAAGATCTAAATCTGCAAAGTCAGTCGCTTCAATAATCAAGTCAATCATTGTTACTCTCTAACAATTGAAACAGTGAAGAAATCTCTTAACAGAGTTGACTTAATATTCATTTTGTAAATCCTCTAACAAGGCGACATTTCTAGATTGAAGTGTCTTAAGACCTCTAACAATGCCACTCCTAACAGGGTGATTCAAATCCTGTAATAGGGTCATACCTAACAATGTGTTTTGTAACCTTTGATAGGGTTGGCTTCTAACAGGGCTCACTTCAAAAGAGTGAAAATTTGTAACTAGTTGCATTGATGGTTTTCCCAAATTGGGTTTCCACATTAAATCTTGGTGTCTCATGTGTTCATGTTATCTACTTACTACTTTATCTTTTTACAGCTATGTTACTAAAGGTTAATACACATTAATATCTCAAGATTGCTTTGTTAACCGAGCTATAGTGAATACCAAATTCTAACTGAGCTATGCAAGGATTTGAGTTAATAAGAAGTGTTTATTGACATCTAAGAGATTTGGAATTTTTTTAGCGGTAACTGATTCACCCCTCCCCTTTCAATTACTCCTCTTATATTTCCAACACCTTTACCTATTCAAAGTCTAAAATCATTTATCAGGGTTTTCTGTTGATCTCAGATTGGTTTTGACAAGTGAGTGTCAACACACTTAAGTTATTTACTTAGTTCATGCCGAACAAGTAAAATATGTCGAGAAAACCATAGACCATGTCGAGTCATAGTGAATGTCAAGCCACTCATGTGCTAAGTCACTCAAGTGTCGAGTAGACAGTATATGTCGAGTGACACAGGAGCTGAGTAAATAGTGGATGCCAAGCAATTATGGGTGTCGAGTCACAATAGAAAGATTAATGCATGCCGAGCATCAGAGACTTCAGATGTCGAGTGACATAGTTTCGACATATTTGTTTGTAATGGCACAAATAACTATGTAAACTATTTTTTAGCTGACTTAAGATAAAATTTTGATATTTTGGAGATAAGGACGAATCTCTAGTTGGATTCCCATGCAATTACATGTAGCCAATCAAAAAATGAGAATGATTAAGTGGTAAAATGGATGAATCTCAGTCGTAGATTCATACCTAACCCTAAGTCACTAAGTCTTCTTAAGGAGGACGAAACCCTAAACTCTCTATCAATGAGTGTACAAGGAATAGAAGGAGCCAAGAAATAAGTTTGTAGGCAAAAATAAAGCATTCATGGTGGCTTAGAAGTTATGAAGTGAGATTGAATTGCAAAATTAGTTAGAGCAAAATAGAGGATAGAGAAGAGTATATAGCGTAGAAACATCAGATCGAGAAGGATCAAGAAGAGAAGTGTTTAGAGGTGATCTATTATCAGGCAAGCAAGTGCTAACAATAGGATCAAAGATGAGACATTCTAATAGGTGATTTTAGTCAAAATCTCTTAATAGAGTAGTCTTAATAGGTTGTATGAAATCCTTGACAGGGTGCTTACTTAGTTGTAAGTTAAAGTCCTTTAACAAGGCACACTTCTAACATGGTGTTGAAATCCTCTAACAAAGTGAGACCTAGCAGTGTTTGTAAGCCTTTAACAGGGCAGACCTTTCACAGGGTAAATCATGACTCATGATCAAAACATTGTAACCTTCATTGGATACACTTTATTACTATATTAGTGAAGATTTGTGGGTGTCATCCCCACCTCAATTTTACCTTCTCACTTGGAGGGTTTCTGGGTAATCATATCTGGTGTTATGTGTGTAAATGCTTACATGTTTACATGATTTAGATGAATATGCTTTACATGTTATTTCAGTTTACTCATTGAATGCATGAGATGGATATGTGATGAAAGTTTTATGGGTCCAAGTTTAAACTATTGATTCACCCCTTCCCCCCCTCTCAAAAGTTTGCTTTTCCTATTGTAATTCCAACAATTGGTATTAGAGCCTTGTTCTCTAAAAGAGAAGCTTTACAGCTTTGAGGAAAGATCTTGAAATGGAAGTCCACAAGTTGGGAAAGACTATTGAGAACCAAGATATTGAAATACATCTCATACTACATCAGCTGAATCAAGCGAGAGAAGAACTAAAAAATTCTTTGAAGAGAAGGAAAGAAATTGCCATTGCGAAGAATGACACACAATACAAAGAGATAGACACTACTAAGCTCTTTGCAGATGGAGACTCAAATGAATTTGATGTAGCAATTACAAATCTAATGGAAAAGAATAGAGCTCAAGCCAAGGAAATCAAAAATCTCAAATTAGAGCAAGAATCACAAGCTATATTGCTATGTGAAGCAGTTGAACAAAAGAAGAAAGGTATGGAAGACAAAGCCATGATTGAAGAAGGCAAAAAGGTTTTGGCCAACAGACTGAAAGAGAAATCATCAAAACTAACCAAGATTTCCAACATGCAATTGGATACTCTAAGTCAAATGATGAATGCCGACTATGAATTGAATGTCAAGGACATTGAGATAACTAATTGTTGCATAATGAACAATTGCAGAGTGACCTAAAGAGGGAAAAGGAATTTGTTGAAAGTTTCAACAAACCAAATGAAGCCATCAAATACTTTGAGCAACTATTGAGATCCCCTAGATCCAATAATGATACATTTGGACTGGGATACACAAGTACTAAAGGAGAAGAGTCATCTAAAACTACATAAGAAAGGAACAACAAAGATAAGAACTCCAAACCTACTTGTCATAATTGTGGTAAGAAAGGACATATTGGTAATGTGTGCAGGAGCAAGATCACAAATCAGAATGTCAATCATAAGAGCATGATTCACTACCATAAGTGCAACAAGCAAGGTCATCAAGCACATGAATGCAGAACTAGGACCATGCATACACAAAGATTTGAAGGATATTATTACAATTGTCAGAAGTATGGACATAAAGCTTTTGAATGCAGATCAAAGCCCATGTGGTCATCAAACAGGCAAACAAAGGTAAGGAACAATGGCAACTTTTATAATTGGGATTATAATACAAGATATCGCTATCATTATTGTTAAGAGTATGGACATGCTCCTAAGAATTGTATTAGGACACACTTCAATGGTAACTATCAAAGGTGGTTAAGTCAAACTACATGTTTTAGTTGTTTGAAGACTGGTTACATTAGTAGATATTGTCCAACTAGGTCAAAAGCACCAAGTTGTGAATTTGATAAAGGCGAAGGCAAGGTAGATGTTGAACACATCAGAAATGAGATGAATAAGACATGGAAAAAGAAAGACGATCGCAACACATCAAATGGAGAAGGGATCACTTCACCTAATGGGTCAGGTGATCACACCTCATCAAACTAAGCAATCAAAAGGTATGTGAGACTAATATTTAAAAGCTATATCATACATTAGTTCTAAAGGAAGCTAGTACTGAAAGGACTACATTAGCATGAATAAAGATGCAAGATATTGTTAGAAATTCAAGATAAATCTTTGAGTTTTTCATATTTTCGAGCATGAAATATTTCCTATGTGTGTCAAGTGAAATCAGAAGATGTCGAGCTACTAGTCTGGCTAGTTGATGTCGAGCTCATAGTGGTTTTCGAGTGATGGAAATGTCAATGGATTCCAAGTGAGCGTAAAATTGGTTGATGTTGACCTTGCAACTATGTAAGCACTCAACATTAATTGTAGGGTTTTCAAAGGGTATTTGATCAATTTTAACTCATTTTTCATCATTTCAAATTTGAGAAAGAGCGAGTAGAGCAAAAGGTAATTTGGAAATACATCCAAGTAGTTGTAGAAAAATATAAGTAGTGATTCTATGCCAATTTGTCAGATTTTACAAGGTATTTATCAAGAGCCGAGCTACGAAGTTTAAAAATCTGTAAACCCTGGTTTCTCATTATGGCGTCTAGTTCAAAGAATGTAGAAGGGAAGGAAGTTTTGAACATTTAGTTAGTGAGTAATGAGGTCAAGAAACTCATTTTCAAAACCATTCCTAACATTTCATATAAGCAAGACCCTTCTGGTGCATTATCGATGATTTCATCGAATGTAATAATAGTGCAAGATGTAAGAAAATGCTATAACTGCAAGATTGGTAGCATTGGTGACATGGAAATTAGGGAAGCATATAAAAAACTTTGTGATAATGGTGTTTTGAAGGAAGAGTTCAAAATCATTGAGAGAAAGGGATTAACACGAGCCCTAGATTTTCCAAATGTATTTAAGACAGAGTGGTTTAGGATAGTGCTTAGTCGAATCCATGACAGTTCATTATGGCTGGACAATAGACCTATTAAAATAATTAAAAGAATAATCCATAGGGTTACTAGATACCCAACCCTAGACTGGCCTAAGACACTGAGAAGTGGCTCTAAGGAAGTGATTGAGAAGAACACTGGAGCTATTTAGAACAAGAGAGGCACGATAATAGATACAATCACTAATCCATTGATTGATTTTGCTATAAGAGTAATATCACACAAATTCTATCAATCTAATAGATTAAATAGTGTGCCCTATATAGCTATGGATGTGGGATATAAGATTGTAAAGAAAGAGCATACATATGATCTAGTAGAGCTACAATTGCAACAATTGATGGAGAACCTTGGAACAATCAGGAAAACTAAGAGTGCACAATGTGAATTTGGTTTAATTTTGATTTGTATATTCTTTTATGTGCAAAACACATTCCCCTCATTTGGCACAGTGGGATGCAAAACCAATAGATCAGTAGCAGTGTAGATTGGTGAGTATATTGAGGGGCTAGGAGAGAATTTTGAATCTCTAATGGAGCAGCTAGGAGAGAATTTTGAATCTCTAATGACAAGCTATTTTGAAGACTTCAAGAAGTCAATGAAGGAAAGATTAAGAATACCAGTATCCTTACTTGAAAAATATTATGATGACATTTTTTTTCTTATGGATGTTGACTATACATTTTTGCAAGCTACTACACCAAGAGTAAGATGGTTGAGGCCACTTGGTTACAAAATAAATGTGGAAGAAGCCTCTATAGCCATCACAACTTTACTATCAGAAGAGGTAGATAAAAGTGCAAAGGTATTTGGAAACTATGAGATGGTAAAATCCAAAATTATGATGGAATTTTAGAATACTTCAGCTTTGAAGAAAAAGGAGAAGATGGTAAAGAAGTTGAAAGCTAAGTTCGGAGAGGGTGTCAAGGAGGAAGAAGAAGAAGAAGAAGAAGAGGATGAAGAGGAAGAAGAAACCTAAGCACAAGCACCTCTAGCTTTGACACAAGGCATGGGAGAAGATCATGAAGAGGAGGAGACTGAAGTTATCGAGGGAGAAGAAGTCGAGGAAGCACCTACTCCTGCCAAGCCAAAGAAGAGGAAGGCCAAGGCACAACCTATGGCAAGGGCTAAGAAAATTGTTAAACCAAGCCAAGCTAAGCCCACTACACCTACTACAAGAGCCAACACACGTGCAACTACACAAAAGGCCAAGGAAAAGACAAAAAAACCAAACAAGGAGGTCAAAAGCAAAAGAGACCAAGAAGAAAGTATGTGGCACAAGTAGAGTCTGATGAAGAGAAAATAGAATCAGATGACAACAACCAATTTAAGGTGGTGAGTCATAATCCTTTTTCAAATCTTGATAATTTATGTGAAAAATGTTAGAAATAGTGCAGACCTATCAGGTTTTGGTCATGTTGATTTTGATAAATTGGGTAAAGTAGAGAAAAATCAAGTGGAGGAGGCCATATATGCCATGATGAGAAAATTCAAGACAACTCCACTAGAGATTGCCAACTTAATGCCTAAGAGTCTATATGACAAAGTTGAGCAAAAATGGCACAATTGTCTAAACTTGGAGAAACAAATAAGAGAAACATCTCTAGGCCAAGTAATGCCAAAATTAACAAAGGCACAAATTGCTAAGGCTTTGAAGAAGTATGCAATTAGGTTTGTACCTAAATACAGAGCCTTTAGCATTTTGAAAAACAACATTGAGGATGTTGTCAAGAAGACCACTCAAATGTGGAAACTTACTTATGGGTTGACAACAGTAAAGGAAGGAGAAGAAGAACCCATTGAAGTAAAGGATGGTGAAGATGATGACAAAGGTGACACAATAGGAACAGGAACAAAAATGCAAGAAGATGACAAGGCAATAGTTGAGCTTGAGTAGCCAAAAGAACAGAGTGTGCAAGACACACAATTGTTGAGTGTTAGTCCTCCACATGTCACAGGTGAGACTACTGAGATAATAATTGTCAAGGATGTTTCTGATCTATCAGCTTAGAACATTAATCCCCTTACTGAAGATGATTTGAAGAAGATCTTAGATCAGTCTACATTGCAGGCCAAACTTTGTGACAATGTTGTTTTGGTCAGTGTGGATGAGCTACATAAATTAGTGACTTATGTTGTAGGGGAAAAGGTGAATCCACAAGAACCACCTTCCATCATCCCTCTAGTCACTAATGTACAACCTTTGGTAAAGATCCTAGAAGCCACATCAAATAAGGTTGATACAATTGCCAGGATTGATATTATATAAAAGAGCACAGTGGAAGCACAATTTGATACTGTAGAAACAAATCAAATAGACTTATCTACACCTATTGCACAAAGTGCAAGTTAGGTCATTGTGGCAAAACAAGGCAAGCTTGAAGAGAGTGAGATGACACCACAACTGAAGGAACAAACTACCATCCAAGCCCTAGCAACCTTACCAGTATCTGGCACTTGATCAAGTCATACTCTTTAGAAGGTAAGCACATATGCTACTCCATTGCAGGTCTCAGTGCCAAGCCCAAGCTCATCAAAGGCTGAAGAAGTAACTCAATCTGGAGATGTGAGCCTTGATGAAGAGATAATTTTACCAAAGTTTGATTTTGATACCATGACAATAGAACAAATGGGCATATTGCAGCAGGCCCTAGCAAGGAAAAAGCATCAAGAAATGCTTAGAAGGGAGCACGAGTAGAAGCAGGAACTTCAAGACATCAAAGATATCTTTTTAGATGCATTTAGTCTGCCAACTTCAGAAGAGACAAAGCCACTAATGGATCAACTGAAAAATATAGTGGATAAGGTCAGTAATGAAGACTTGGATACAAATGCCAAATTACTTGAATGGTCACAAAAGAAGTTCCAAAACAAAGTGAATGAGAAAATATATGGTGATATAGCACTAACACAAGTTGCATTGGCAACTAAGGTTGAGGATCTAAAGAAGGTACTTGAGAACATATTCTCACTGTACACAAAATTATGCAATCCAACACTTTTCACCCAAGAGACCAGAAGTCACATTCTGAGTCTGGAGAGCCAAATTTCTGCATTAGGTGCAAGACTACCAATGAATCCAGCTCGAAGTGAGAAGCATTTAAGGACATTGCTTCAAATACAAAGTCAGCTAGCTGTATTGATAGTAGATGAGGCCAACATAAGGGTCAAACTGACATGCATCCAAGCAATCCTCACCCCCCATATGGAAATATTGCACAAGGAGCTAGGCTATGTTGAAACCCTAATGAAGAAAGACCCCAATCTTTCTACCTTAGATGGTCTAGTTCACCTTGTTGCCGAGCTTGCAATCCAAATCAAGTCATTGGATGTAGCATGTGAGAACTAGGATTCAACTCTTAAGATGATATTAGATGTCCATTAATCTTTTCTAGACAAACACACAATCAATGTATAGCCCATTGACATAAGTGTCAAAAAGGGGGAGATATATATTTTGGGGGGAGAGAAAGAAAAAGGGGGAGACATATTTTTGAGAAAGCATCAAAATACAAGAAGTATCAGATGAAATAGAATCAACATGAAGAAAAAGTGTATCAACAGAGACACATTTACTCAACAAGAATACCCAATTTTGGATACAGAACAAACATATCAACTTAGGGGGAGTTATCAAACTTTAAGGTATCTAAGTTTTTGCAAAATTTTGGAATTTTGAAGTTGTGTGTATAAGCCAAGTTGAGACATGTTATGCTCATAATATTAAGGATGATAATGTATACTCAAGTGTTTTTGACACTCATGTCAAAGGGGGAGATTGTTGATCTCAGATTGGTTTTGACAAGTGAGTGTCAATACACTTAAGTTATTTACTTAGTTCATGCCGAACAAGTAACATATGCTAGGCAAACCACAAACCATGTCGAGTCATAGTGAGTGTCAAGCCACTCATGTGCTAAGTCACTCAAGTGCCGAGCAGACAGTATATGTCAAGTGACACAGGAGCTGAGTAAATAGTGGATGTCGAGCAGTGCAGGTGCCAAGTCACAGTAGAAAGATTAATGCATGCCGAGCATCAGAGACTTCAGATGCCAAGTACACAGTTTTGACATTTTTTTTGTAATGACACAAACAAATATGTAAACCATTTTTGAGCTGACTTAAGATAGAATTTTGATATTTTGGAGATAAGGATGAATCTCTAGTTGGATTCCCTATGAAATTACATGCAACCAATCAGAAAATGGGAAGGATTAAGTGACAAAATGGATGAATCTCAGCCATATATTCATACCTAACCCTAAGTTACTAAGTCTTCTTAAGGAGGATGAAACCCTAAACTCTCTATCAATGAGTGTGCAAGGAACATAAGGAGCTAAGAAAGAAGTTTGTAGGTGAAAACAAAGCATTCATGGTGGCTTAGAAGTTATGAAGTGAGATTGAATTGCAAAATCAGGTAGAGCGGAACAGAGGATAGAGAAGAGTATACAACATAGAGACATCAGATCGAGAAGGATCAAGAAGAGAAGTGTTTAGAGGTGATCTGTTATTAGGCAAGAAAGTGCTAACCATAGGATCAAATCTGAGACATTCTAACAGGTGATTTCAATCAAAATCTCTTAATAGAGTAGTCTTAACAGGTTGCATGAAATCCTTTAACAGGGTGCTTACTTAGTTGTAAGTTAAAGTCCTTTAACAAGGCACACTTCTAATAGGGTGTTGAAATCCTCTAATAAGGTGAGACCTAACAATCTTTGTAAGCTTGTAATAGGGCAGACCTTTCATAGGGTAGATCATGATTCATGATCAAAACATTGTAGCCTTCATTGGATACACTTTATTATTGTAGTAGTGAAGATTTGTGGGTGTCATCCCCACCCCAGATTTTACCTTCTCACTTGGAGGGTTTCTGGATAATCATATCTGGTGTTATGTGTCTAAATGCTTACATGTTTACATGATTTAGATGAATATGCTTTACATGTTATTTCAGTTTACTCATTGAATGCATGAGATTAAAACATTAATTGATGAAAACAGATTAAAACATTGAATGCATGAGTTTATCATAATGATTGATGAAAAGAGAGCTTGTCCTTGTAAAGGACAAAGATTAAAACATTAATTTTTTTCAAATGTTACTTTGATGTGAAACCCATGGTTTGAATTTTCAAATAAGACTTAGTGTTTCTTGGATGATGTTAATGCATTCCTTCATTGTGGAGGAACACAAAACTTGAAAATGATTATTGAAACTTGAATGTTGAACTAATTGATTGAAGGTCCATGCACAGTTGCCTTGTATGTGTACTTGATTGTATGAATTGAATTTACTAGGTAATTCTAATGAGAGATACAATTGAATTTATATGCAACTAGTACCTTTTCAAATTTATTTTTTAGTGAAAGCCAACATGAAAGAGAAATTTCCTACTATTGTATTGTTCTAAAATGTTATTACCCATAATTGGAGGCCCTAGGGCCTCTTAGACCCCATTTTGTGATTCAAAGGTTTGAATGTTCGTTATTCTTCATCCCAAAAACTTGCATCCCTATCTCCCCCCCCCTTCCTCCCCACCTCCCACATATTATCACAATCACTAACATCCTACAAAATCCGAGGTGGTTTTATCTAGGGCAAGTCAACCTATCAACTTTTTTTGGAGACAAGTTGACTGGCTAACTTGTCCATGAGTTTTTGAACCCACACCTAGCCCAAGACTTGATGTTAGGGTTTTCTTCCAAGGTTTTGATTTTTAATTGACCTTGATTTATTTTGAATTCCAAAATGAGTATAAAAGGACATATCATCTCTCATTTGGAATAACATAACAAGACATCTAATTTCAAGTTATCATCAAGCATTCAAGTTGTGCAATTTTTTATTCAGATTCAAGATTTGAAGGCAAGCATCCAATTCAAGATCTTTGAGTCTACATTTCTTCCAGATTAATTCAAGCAAAGTAAACCTTCTCCAATTGATGCAATTTCTCTCTCATGGTGGCCAAGTAAAGAAATTCTCAACCAAGCAAGAAGATTCACACATCTATTCTTCTTTCTTTCTTATCATGTACACATGCATTTAAGATCTAGGATTGGCAACTATAGATCCATACATTGGTGAAGGCATCCTTGATTCTACATTTTATTTAAAACACATGTCAAGAATCTTCATGGATTTGAGTGACTACTACATTTGTCCATGAGGGTTCCATGCAAGATGAATCGACAATCACCTTTTCTTTGTTATACTTTCCTTTATGCAATTTCAAGGTTGATTCTCAAACAACAATTTGACAAAAAAAAACCTATTTGAAACCTTTTTCCTTTTTTGTGTGTAGTAATAGGTTGTAGAGTCATGGATTTGGACATGCAAAGTACAAACACAAACACAAACACAAGATCTTGGAAAGTTTTATTATATTTGGCACTACTAGAAACAAGTCAACTTGTCCTTGGAAAATCGACTTGTACCTACACTTTTTAACTACAAATTTATAGAGTGGACAATTATAGGTCTCAGTTTTCCAAATCTAGAGTTACACTTGATTGTGATGTTTCAATGAGAATCAAATCCTAATTCAAAGTTCAAATTGCCTCATATTATTTCAAGGTGTACCATCTTAAAATGGAAGCACTTATTTTGAGACCTTTTAGTCATCCTTAGTTTATTTTTGGCCCCTCTCTCTTCTTCAAAATTCCCTACAATCTCTAAATCATCACTCATTTCTTTACATGACTCTCATAGGTGTTATTTTATCACCTTTTTGGCCATGTCTTCCAATGTTTTCATTATTTACCACTTCTTTATGCACCATCCCCAAGACCCAAAGATTATCTCTCCTTAGGTCAACCTATATTGGTGTAGGTCAACCAGGTTGACCTATACCTAGGCCATTTTTCTTAATCTCATGATTGGTGCCTCCTCAAGTGTTTAAATTATTCCATTTGATGACCCAATCAACTCTCTTTATTTTTGTACCCAAAAAATAGTATTTGAGGGAGCTTGGGCACTTCATTTTCACATCAAGGACATCATGTAGACACACAAGGACATCCTATGCATGAAAGTGATATCTTCAACAAAGACATCAAGCATATTCGAGATCTCAAGCATTCATCAAGACCAAATCATCTTGCATTTTTCGTTCTTGCATCAAGTTTCTCCCATCAAGGTGGTAGCGGAATTTTACTTTCAAGGATAAGATATTTCATTCTTCCATTCAAGTTGTTCAAATATTCATCAAGGAAAATTTCAAGCATTCACATTCGTGAATTTTTTTCTTACACGATCCCTCTAGTTTTTTGTATTGAGTCAAGGTTGTTACATTACATGCTTGATTACATACTCAATACGATTGTATCTTCATCAATAGTTATATTCTCCATTATTAGATTCAGGTCTACTATTTGCTACCATTTCCTTTCTCATTTTCATTTTAATTTCAAGATTGATTCTTTAATCTAGGGCTTGACCAAGGTGAGCCCTCCCCCAACAAATAAACTAATTTCCCCCTTGTATACAGGTTTAGGATCAAAGTATCAAATATAGATACAGATACCCTTTTTAGAGAATTTTTTGGATCTACAAAGTTTAAGGGGTCTTGTATACATCAACCAAGTCAACCTATACCCAAAAATTTGACTTATACCAATAGAAGTTGAGGAATTTGATTTGTACTTGAGAAAAATAAGAAACCAAATCCGGTTAGATTTTCAAATTCTCTATGGATCTCATGGAGTTTTTTCTGTTTCAAGACCTGTAGGTGGCAAAAAATTAGCATTCTTCTCCATTATATATTTTCTTCTCTTAAGGTATGCATTTTTCTATAGCTCTTATCGCGATGTTTTAGATCTAATATTTCATGTGCTTAGTTACCACTTATGCTTCTTGCAATCTCCATCAATTTAATTGATTCACTCTAATCAATTTACCTTCACATCATAAATCTAAGGTGTGTAAACATTGCATGAAAGAGGACTTGCATGTATACTTCCTTGATATGATTTAGGTTTTGTGTTGGCATCCCTTCATCTCACTTGGGTTGTGTTAATCTAACTTGGGTTATATTGAGAGCTATGTTTGGAAGCCCCTCTTTCTCTTGTATTTAATGACTTAGGATGAACATGTTTAACTAATGAATTAATCTCATCTATATTACATTAAAAAATTGTTTGCTTATATTTCCCCCCAAAACATTTCGGTAAACCCGATGCATTTTGTCCTTTGTTTGATTATGGATACCTATATAGATCTATTGTTCTTGATTTGGTACCAAGACTTCATTAATTGAATTGTTTAATTTCATATATTTGCATTGTGAAAATATCCAAAAAAATGAATCTACAATCTTAGATTGCATTGCATTTTGTTTAAAACACTATAAAAACAAAAAACAAAAACATTTCTTTCATAGTCATTGCATTTCATTTTCAATGGGGTTGTTATATTTATTTTCAAGTATTTTTCATGATCTTCAAGATATTCTACTTCATGCATATGATGATGATTTAGTGATTCCTTTCATTGATTTCTTTGCTGTTGGTGTAAATAAGTATTTACTTATTACACTTACTTAAGTTTACTTAGGTTAATGCATTATTTAATTATTTTGCATTATTTTATTATTATTTTAGGTGAGACACTTAGGAGTTTGTGAACTGTCATTGAGTTACGCAACTCTAATTATGCACATGGTGTCTACAACACAGGAGTATGCATCATTCACTGAGTTGTCATGATGACAACACAGTTATCCGCACTCATCATTTAGCACATGTTGTCTACACCACTAATTTGTGTGCTACACCATTGTAGACTTATACTCACATCATCGCACTTAATCTCGTGCTTGATGGAGGATAACCCATATCTGGTGGACATGTGCCTGGTTGTATGACATATCATGATTCTGACTTCTATGCATTCTAGAAGCTCTCCTGAGGCCTTTATATTTAGGCACTCCTGGTGTACTCTCAACCAGTTATTGAATGAATATCGTCATTCTGATCATACTCTGTCTATTTTGGTCTACTATGTGCTTGTGTTGAGTTCTTTAGTTCTTGGGTGAATTCTGGCCTAAGCCAAATTCTTACATTTGCAAATATTTCTTCAAAGCATCATCCTCCAAAGGGTAGGCTCTTCAAACATGATGTTGATAATGCTACAATTTGGGATGAGCCCTTGGATAGGGATATTGACTACTCTTTCCCTCATGAAACTTTTTTTACTCATGATTAGTCTGATCCTAATGTGATCTTTCTTCTATCCTTGGATGATTCTACTATTTGGGATAAACCCTTAGACAAGGACATAGATTACTCCCTTGCTCATGAAGCAAATTGGATGATATCATGATTATTTCTCCTATTTGTCAACCACTTCTTATGCATTTTATTGATATACCTTCTTTAGATGAGGCCTTGACGAGTTATGCTTGTCCTCCTCCCAAGAGTACCTTAGACTTTGAAGATCACATCCTTGATGCTTCTTCATTTTCCTTTCAAAATACATCTCAAATTAAATTCAAGATTGTTGAATAAGGTGAGCATGATTATTTTATTTTCACACATTCAACCTTGGACCATATGGATCATAATCATGTTGACCCTATGGGTGGCCTATCAATCTTCAAGATTGCACAACCTTGGATTTCACACCAACACTTTTGTATTGTCTTAAAATGGAAGCACTTGTCATTTAAGACATCTTAGACATCTTAGCTCCTTCCCTTTAGTGATTTTATGTACCATTGATGCAATAATGCTCAATCATCATTTTCCTCTTGCCCAGCTTCTACATTTTTTAATTCCATCTATGCAATTTATAAGGCCTTGGGGTTACCCCTTCTTAGGAAAACCCTAGTATAGGTTGACCCAATCAATGTAAACTAGTATAGGTCAAACAAGTGAGCCTATACACTAGGCAAGTTTGGTCCCCAGGGCCATTTTTTACCTTAGGGATTCAAATTTGAAAACTAGGCAAACCTACCAGCTTGCTTTATTTTCTAGCTCAAAAACTAGTATAAAAGGAAGCTTGGGAACCTCATTTTCACATGAACTAGAGATCCAGACGAAAGAATAAGATCTTTATATGCACAAATCCAATCCCTTTTTTAGCAAGCAAGGATGTTTAAGCATTCAAGGTTTTCTCAATATTCAAGGACCCTTTGTGAGCATTTCCTCTTCAAGGTCTAGCATTTTATTGGCCATCAAGGGAGGAGATCTACGTTGTGGCACTCATCATCCTCTTCTTCCTTTGTGTATATCTACATCAATTGCTCCATGATTTGGTATTAGATATATTGTATTTGTGGAGATTTCCCACATCCTTCTTTGAAGATTCAACATCAATGATGTTAGATAACTAAGGAGGGGGGGTAGTGAATCAATTATAACTAGTTATCCTACAAAGCTTAAAACACTTTTTTTAGAAGCTTAAATAGTTTAGACTTTTAGATCACCGACTCATTAAAAATATCATACATTTAACTTAATCATCTGATAAACTAAATTATTCTCATATATACCGAGTATTAGAGTAAACTTTTAGCTTATTTTGAGTTGTAGTAATAAACAATAAATGTGAAATAACATGCAACACAATAAACATCCACATAAGTTTGACACAAGTATTTAACGTGGAAACTTTGTTAAGGGAAAAAAACACCTAGGAATCGACAACCCAAAAATTTCACTCTTCTGAAGTGAACTCTGTTAGGAGCTTACCTTGTTAAAGATTACATGCATAATGTTAATGTGACCTTGTTAGAGGATTTTCACCAAAGATCATCTAGATCTTATCACTCCATGAAATATCTACAGAGTGGCCTATTCTAAAGGACATACAAAACATTCAACTAAATGTCACCATACAATGGATTTACAAATAAGAATATTTAGGTCCACTCGTTTAAGAGATTTTCCGCTACAATGGTTAGAATGAAATAGTGAAATGATCTATTAGTTTCAACACTACCTTTGCTTGTTCAAATCTTTGTTTCACTCTATCTCTTTCCTCTATTCATCCTCTATCTTCTTTCTCATTCATTCTAACTGATACACTCAACAACACATCAACTTAGTACTTTTCTTGCTTGATCTTCATCATGAAGTTATGTTCAATTATCCTCTGGCTATCAACTTCTTTTACTCGATCAACAATAATGAACATTTCGCTCATCCTTAAAATATAAAACTTTCTACTTTGTTGCTCTATCAAATCACTTTACTTTTTTCTTAATCATAATCGTCAGATCTTCATCCAGCTTAGGTTTATTGAATCTATACATTCGGTTATCACACTTTCAACTTGAAATTTGTGCTTCAATTAAAATAATTAAATCTCCTTTATCATATCTTCTTTAAATTTCTCCAGTCATTGATCTCATAACTAACTTGATGAAACTGTAGTGCCTGCCCCTAGTTCACATTCTATTATCATTGTCAAATTCTTTTAAGCTAATTTTATGCATTGATTAGTTGTAGAGATACTAGATTTACATTATTATGATATTATTTCATGACTTTGATTACAAATGCATCGGTTATTATTGCTTAGTTGATTTCATTCATGTGTTGTTAATGGTATTTTGATGATCCTAGTTAGTAAATGTGGTTTCTTTCATAAAAATGTTAACATGATGTCTTTAATGATGATTATGTTGTATTGATAGAGATGCATTATTATATGTATGCATTTGATCTTAGATTTGTGATTATTATACTTACCCCATACTTGCATGTGTATGGTGTGTGTGTTTATTTTATCTTTCTGTCTGACGTGTTTGATGTGGTTAAGGGAGGGAGTCGTAGTCACCTGCTAGTCGGGATCTACACGATGAACCACTCCCCACCATTGTCTGTTTAGTTTAGATATATTATATACATGTACATGCTCGTCTTTTATGCAGGATGTAGGTACCGGGCATCGACTTCCCTGAATTGCCAGGATGAGCGCGCCCTATTACAAATACTCAAATGGTGAGAATGGGAAGATAATGATCAGGTCCAATCCTAGCCATAAGCCTATAATACTTGTCCTGCAAGGAGGACTCGTAACAGACTGTCTACCATTTTTAAAACCCGTGAGTATTTTTGTGTGTATGTTGTTTTGTGAGTGTTTGATGTATTTTCTATTAATTAAGTCTAATTAATAGATTAAATTAATAATTTAATTTAATGAAAAATTATTATGATATTATGAATATTTAATTATATTTAATTAATTGAGAAATTAATTAAATATAAAGAATTAAATTGAAGATAAAAGTTTTAAGATTAAATTTAGAATGTAATAATATTTATTAATTTAATAATAATATATTTAGAGTTCATTTTTAAATAAATGCTAAATATTATTGTTATTTAAGTTAATAAATATTTATCAAATTAAAACGTTCAAAAATATATTAAAAAGGAAAAAAGATATTAATTTATGGAAAAGATTTAAGTTCGCATGAATGAGTTTTAAATATAAGAGATTAATTTAAAAGATAAAAACATGTGAACTTGAATAAAGGTATTTTAATAAAGTACGCATGAGATTAAAATTATAAATTAACTTTAAAAGCAAAGTCAAAGTGGAAAGTTAAATAAAGTAATTTAACAATTCACTTAAAGTGCATGAAGGATTAATAAAAGAATATCTTAATTAAAAAGAAAATTAATTGTGCATGAATGAATTAATTAAATAAGAGAGAATTAAATATTGGAGATAAAAGTTAAAGTTTAAATTTAGAACGTGATTATATTTATTTAATTTAATAATAATATATTTAGAGTGCATTTTTAAATAAATGCTAAATATTATTGTTATTTAAGTTAATAAATATTTTATCAATTAAGTTTCTAAAAATGAAATTAAAAGTGAAAAGATATTTAATTATCATAAAGATTATAGTTCGCATGAATTATGCATGAGTTAAAAATAAAATTAATTAAAAGATAAAAATATGAACTTGAATAAAGATATTTTAATAATGTGCACATGAGATTTAAAAAAGTTATAAATTTATTAAAGTAAAGTGGAAAGTTAAATAAAGTAATTTAACAATTCACTTAACGTGCATGAAAGGAATAATAAAATAATAATTTTAATTAAAAGGGAAATTAATTGTGCATGAATGAATGAATTAAATAAAGTAATTATTATTTTAGAGTTGTGGGGACAGAAGTCCTAAAAGGTAATTAGATTCTATATTAGAGGGTTTTGGGTCATTATTGCACACACAGGTTTTCAGGGAACACACTTTTGGAAAGGGGAGCAAAGAAATCTTTGGAAGCTTGGAAGGGTTCGGATTAGCAAGGGTTTCACCAGATTGTTAGCATCAGATCAAGGTAGGGTTTGTGAACCATTCTAGAAACACTTTCGGATCTTTGTCTTCTTCGTGCTTGTTGGAAATTGCTTTCTCAAATTTTATTGAATGAATCTTGCTACCTTTCTTCTGAATCTTTTGCGATTTGATTTCTTCTGGGAATCGGGATTGAAAAAAAAAAAACTATTTAGAAAACCTTGTTTTACTTCTGAAAGAAATTTAGTATTAAATTGAAATTTGGGTTTTGAATTAAAATGGAATTAAGAAATTTAAATTTGGAAGGGGTTTGTTTTTGGAAATGAAAATCTTAGGATTGAAAATTCGAAGGGTTCAATTTATTTTTCCTATTAGTTTAATATCGTAAATGTTATTAAAATATGTATATATTAAAATAATGTTGTTATGAAGTTCGTTGAGAAAAATATTATAAAATAAAGAATATAGAATTATAATACAATTCTTAAAATTTTCATATATAATAATTTATCTAAATTTATTAGAAGGGTTGTTCTTCTACTAAACAAAATTATTGAAATTTGACTTAGTTAAAAAAATAATAATAATAATAATAATAATAATAATAAAATTTAAAATTTAAAAAAAAAAAAAAAAAAAAAAAATTAAAAAATAATAATAATAATAAAATTTAAAAAAAAAAAAAAAAAATTAATTAAAAAAAAAAAAAAAAAAAAAAAAAAAACGAAAATTGAAGCCTTACATTAATTCAACAATATATTATCAATCAAATCCAACTGTGAGACTATGATGTTTTCTATATACTATCTATATTTCTTTTTGGATTTTGGTGTCATTTAGATGTCGACCAGTCTAGGATGTACACCAGAGGTTTTGTGAGATTTCTTGGATACTATTATGTGGCTAGATGTTATGATGATTCTTGTGATTCAAATTGGAGTTTATACTTATGAGATTTGTTTTGTGAGCATTTATGTGTATTTGGATTTAGTTTGATCCATCTTGTTATCAGGTTGCCTGTTAAGGAACCAAGTTTGATCTTTATGGGTGTTGTGGTATGGGACACAACTGTGTTTTTATGTGCTTAGGAGAGGTTGTCTAGGTATGTGACTTGGGAGTGGCTTGCATAGGGGTCTGGGACCCAAAGTGGTCAGTACCAGGGTAACCTAATGCAAGTTATGTAATAAGTGATAACCTAGTAATTAAAATTTATGGGGGGGAAAACACACTAAAAAGATAAGTTAGAGATTTTTGATTTACCCATGCCTTGAGTGCTTGTATAGACTAAGGATGGGAATGAGATGAGTACCTCGTCTTCTTGAGAGGGCTTTCTAGTTTCCATATGTGTGATGTTGAGGGTCCGGGGTTCATAGTAACCAGTCCAGGGTAACTCAACGCTTGAGGGTCCGGGGTCTATTAAGAGATCAGTCCAGGGTAACTCAAGCAGCCATGTGATGACACTCCCTAGTATGTAGCCTAAGTCTCCTCTGTAGTTTTTGTGTATCTCTGGTGGTGTACTTATTGTTGGATGTGGTGTACTTATTTTTGGTGGTGTATCTATTGTTGGATGTGTTTATTGTGGTTACTTACTTTCATTGATGATGATTGGTGTTTCATTATGTTGTACTTTTGACATGTGGTTTTTGACTTGAGGAGGATTATCTTTTGTTGACTTTATCTTGTGATCTTGGTATTTGGTTTATACTTGGTTTGTGTATGATGTTGGGTTATGTGATGTCAGTATTGGATTGAGTGTTCTTTCTTTCTGGTTTATTTTATCTTCTTGAGTAGTATGTGTTACCTTTGAGATAGTTTTGGCTAGTAGGTATTCCATGCCTAGGAGTGTTTTATGTTTGATTTGTCGTATGTGGATCGTTCATTATCTTCCCTGCACGGTGGGAGTGGAAGCCTGACTAGGTAACCACGCGGTCAGGAGGTAGTGCCTTCTTACCATTTGGGTTCCCCTTCACATTGCCAGCTGTTGGATGTTCGTTGTAGAAGATGTACCTTTATCATTCTTATTTCTTATCTCAGAGACTTCTTTTCCGATGATGTATATATGTTATCATATATCCTGGTGTATTGTATCTATTTTCACATACCCTGCGACATGTGCAGTGGATGTTATTTAGTGGATGTGCTTTCATTGTATGGTTTATACTTATGCATTTGCTTATGCGATTTATGTATCTGTTATTTCTTTATGATTTTGAGACATTATACTTGGAACTTAAACTAATTAATTTAAAATCATTAAATGTGACTCAACATAAAGGAACTCTTGAGGAATTGAAACTGTATCTATATTTGCAAATGTGTATTTGTTGTGTATGTTCATATTGCTTCCGCATTAATGTTATCTTGATGTTGTTTAAACTTTAAAAAAAAAAAATAGTTCAGTAAACATTGTAACATTTTAGGTTTATTTCTCTTGGGTTCCCGAGCGGGGCGTTACATCTGGTATCAGAGCCTGAGTTTCAACATTGGGAACTCTGGGCATTATGTGCACCATCACTTGAGCAATTAGTAAACTTACAACGTATTTAAATGACAAACTTATATTGACATCAAACTTGAAACCAAACTGTTGAACAACAAAATTTGAAATGATATAGATTCTAAACATGGAACTAGAAAACTTATAAAACTTTTTGGATTATTGGTTTATGTCGGTAGTTATGACCCTATGGTTATGATGGATTCTTAGATGTCGTTGTTGTGTTTAGGTGTTGTAGGAGAGATGACTTCTAGTTCTAGATCCATTGCTAGGGGATCTATTTCAGTATTTGTTTAAAAGATGAATGTTGGATCAATATGATTTTCGGTTTATTATTAAACTAGAATCATATTGCTCTAAGTGTGTTGTAATGTTATTAGTAGAGTCATATCCTTCTATAGGGGGGAAGGGTTCAATGGGACCCGCACAGTGAGTCCTTTAGTGTTATCATTCTTGTGGGCTTCCAGGAGTAAGCCTAATTCTAGGGGGGGTGGATGTAGTGCCTGCCCCTAGTTCACATTCTATTATCATTGTCAAATTCTTTTAAGCTAATTTTATGCATTGATTAGTTTCAGAGATACCAGATTTACATTATTATGATATTATTTCATGACTTTGATTACAAATGCATCGGTTATTATTGCTTAGTTGATTTCATTCATGTGTTGTTAATGGTATTTTGATGATCCTAGTTAGTAAATGTGGTTTCTTTCATAAAAATGTTAACATGATGTCTTTAATGATGATTATGTTGTATTGATAGAGATGCATTATTATATGTATGCATTTGATCTTAGATTTGTGATTATTATACTTACCCCATACTTGCATGTGTATGGTGTGTGTGTTTATTTTATCTTTCTGTCTAACGTGTTTGATGTGGTTAAGGGAGGGAGTCGTAGTCACCTACTAGTCGGGATCTACACGATGAACCACTCCCCGCCATTGTCTGTTTAGTTTAGATATATTATATACATGTACATGCTCGTCTTTTATGCAAGATGTAGGTACCGGGCATCGACTTCCCTGAATTGCCAGGATGAGCGCGCCCTATTACAAATACTCAAATGGTGAGAATGGGAAGATAATGATCAGGTCCAATCCTAGCCATAAGCCTATAATACTTGTCTTGCAAGGAGGACTCGTAACAGACTGTCTACCATTTTTAAAACCCGTGAGTATTTTTGTGTGTATGTTGTTTTGTGAGTGTTTGATGTATTTTCTATTAATTAAGTCTAATTAATAGATTAAATTAATAATTTAATTTAATGAAAAATTATTATGATATTATGAATATTTAATTATATTTAATTAATTGAGAAATTAATTAAATATAAAGAATTAAATTGAAGATAAAAGTTTTAAGATTAAATTTAGAATGTAATAATATTTATTAATTTAATAATAATATATTTAGAGTTCATTTTTAAATAAATGCTAAATATTATTGTTATTTAAGTTAATAAATATTTATCAAATTAAAACGTTCAAAAATATATTAAAAAGGAAAAAAGATATTAATTTATGGAAAAGATTTAAGTTCGCATGAATGAGTTTTAAATATAAGAGATTAATTTAAAAGATAAAAACATGTGAACTTGAATAAAGGTATTTTAATAAAGTACGCATGAGATTAAAATTATAAATTAACTTTAAAAGCAAAGTCAAAGTGGAAAGTTAAATAAAGTAATTTAACAATTCACTTAAAGTGCATGAAGGATTAATAAAAGAATATCTTAATTAAAAAGAAAATTAATTGTGCATGAATGAATTAATTAAATAAGAGAGAATTAAATATTGGAGATAAAAGTTAAAGTTTAAATTTAGAACGTGATTATATTTATTTAATTTAATAATAATATATTTAGAGTGCATTTTTAAATAAATGCTAAATATTATTGTTATTTAAGTTAATAAATATTTTATCAATTAAGTTTCTAAAAATGAAATTAAAAGTGAAAAGATATTTAATTATCATAAAGATTATAGTTCGCATGAATTATGCATGAGTTAAAAATAAAATTAATTAAAAGATAAAAATATGAACTTGAATAAAGATATTTTAATAATGTGCACATGAGATTTAAAAAAAGTTATAAATTTATTAAAGTAAAGTGGAAAGTTAAATAAAGTAATTTAACAATTCACTTAACGTGCATGAAAGGAATAATAAAATAATAATTTTAATTAAAAGGGAAATTAATTGTGCATGAATGAATGAATTAAATAAAGCAATTATTATTTTAGAGTTGTGGGGACAGAAGCCCTAAAAGGTAATTAGATTCTATATTAGAGGGTTTTGGGTCATTATTGCACACACAGGTTTTCAGGGAACACACTTTTGGAAAGGGGAGCAAAGAAATCTTTGGAAGCTTGGAAGGGTTCGGATTAGCAAGTTTCACCAGATTGTTAGCATCAGATCAAGGTAGGGTTTGTGAACCATTCTAGAAACACTTTCGGATCTTTGTCTTCTTCGTGCTTGTTGGAAATTGCTTTCTCAAATTTTTTTGAATGAATCTTGCTACCTTTCTTCTGAATCTTTTGCAATTTGATTTCTTCTGGGAATCGGGATTGAAAAAAAAAAAAACTATTTAGAAAACCTTGTTTTACTTCTGAAAGAAATTTAGTATTAAATTGAAATTTGGGTTTTGAATTAAAATGGAATTAAGAAATTTAAATTTGGAAGGGGTTTGTTTTTGGAAATGAAAATCTTAGGATTGAAAATTCGAAGGGTTCAATTTATTTTTCCTATCAGTTTAATATCGTAAATGTTATTAAAATATGTATATATTAAAATAATGTTGTTATGAAGTTCGTTGAGAAAAATATTATAAAATAAAGAATATAGAATTATAATACAATTCTTAAAATTTTCATATATAATAATTTATCTAAATTTATTAGAAGGGTTGTTCTTCTACTAAACAAAATTATTGAAATTTGACTTAGTTAAAATAATAATAATAATAATAATAATAATAAAATAAAATTTAAAAAAAAAAAAAAAAAAAAAAAAGAATTAAAAAAAAAATAATAATAATAATAAAATTAAAAAAAAAAAAAAATACTTAAAAAAAAAAAAATAATAATAAAAAAAAAAAAAAAAAAACGAAAATTGAAGCCTTACATTAATTCAACAATATATTATCAATCAAATCCAACTGTAAGATTATGATGTTTTCTATATACTGTCTATATTTCTTTTTGGATTTTGGTGTCGTTTAGATGTCGACCAGTCTAGGATGTACACCAGAGGTTTTGTGAGATTTCTTGGATACTATTATGTGGCTAGATGTTATGATGATTCTTGTGATTCAAATTGGAGTTTATACTTATGAGATTTGTTTTGTGAGCATTTATGTGTATTTGGATTTAGTTTGATCCATCTTGTTATCAGGTTGCCTGTTAAGGAACCAAGTTTGATCTTTATGGGTGTTGTGGTATGGGACACAACTGTGTTTTTATGTGCTTAGGAGAGGTTGTCTAGGTATGTGACTTGGGAGTGGCTTGCATAGGGGTCCGGGACCCAAAGTGGTCAGTACCAGGGTAACCTAATGCAAGTTATGTAATAAGTGATAACCTAGTAATTAAAATTTATGGGGGGGAAAACACACTAAAAAGATAAGTTAGAGATTTTTGATTTACCCATGCCTTGAGTGCTTGTATAGACTAAGGATGGGAATGAGATGAGTACCTCGTCTTCTTGAGAGGGCTTTCTAGTTTCCATATGTGTGATGTTGAGGGTCCGGGGTTCATAGTAACCAGTCTAGGGTAACTCAACGCTTGAGGGTCCGGGGTCTATTAAGAGATCAGTCCAGGGTAACTCAAGCAGCCATGTGATGACACTCCCTAGTATGTAGCCTAAGTCTCCTCTGTAGTTTTTGTGAATCTCTGGTGGTGTACTTATTGTTGGATGTGGTGTACTTATTGTTGGATGTGGTGTACTTATTTTTGGTGGTGTATCTATTGTTGGATGTGTTTATTGTGGTTACTTACTTTCATTGATGATGATTGGTGTTTCATTATGTTCCTATAAGAAGAGGTAGCAAGACCTTAGATAGATATAGATGGATAGAAGAATATAGAAAATAATATGTACAAATTAGGGCATAGCACAAAATATATAATTTGTGCATATTTTTGAGTAGATATTGCAACCATTCATGACTCACTTGTACTCAATTTTTAAGTTAATAAAAATACTTTGTTTTTCTTTCCAAAAATTGTGTTGAACAATATTTACTAATAATTAGCATATTGTCCTCTCAGATTCATTTTTACTTTGATAGATTAAAATTTGATACAATCTCTTTATTATTAAAAATCACAAACATTGTGCTTTTTTTTAGTTGGTCTTCCAAGGTTGAAGTTAAAAATAATTGACCATGGGGTTTGTGTTAAAGTTCTATGTCTAGTGATTGATGGTAAGTGTATACCAAAAATGTGGCACACTTCTATAA
The DNA here is from genome assembly GCA_028749045.1 of Cupressus sempervirens. Lineage (NCBI taxonomy): Eukaryota > Viridiplantae > Streptophyta > Pinopsida > Cupressales > Cupressaceae > Cupressus > Cupressus sempervirens. Next base: position 946,691,265 of record CM053792.1, on the reverse strand, counting down.
ACCCTTATTCTCAAGAATACCCATGAAAGAGAGCATCTCAAGAGGTAGCCTATAGCTCTCTATCTATGATGTGCAAAGGTGAAAATAGAAGTATGGTGGCTCTGAAATGAACCAAGCTATGCAACCCTTGCAAGGTCTACCAAAGAATGAGAGATTCAAAGATGAGAGCAAAAGTGCTAGCATCCAAGAATCACCATAATAATGCAATGCAAGATGAAGTCTAATCTAAGGTGAAATGCAAGATGTAAGCTAAGCTAACAAATATGAAGAATTACAAGCCTCCTATTTAGACTATGTGAGCTTTTCTAAAACATAAAAGAAAGCTAAGCTAGATATGCCATGAGGTTGCTATGAGAATGGAAGTATGTGGATGTAGATGCAAGAATGCTCCAAGATCTCCAAAGCTCCAAAGTCACCTGGAAATTCTTTAGCATAACATTAGTACAAAGCATAAGATTAAAGAATGAGGAGATAGACCTCATTTTTTAAAGAAGAACGAATGATTGAGATTACGAGGCAGAGGAGGAATAATCAAGGGTATAGAATGCATCTTCATTGATCCATGTGCACAATCATCTTACTTAATCAAGATCAACAGTTTGAATTTAAGAGGCAAAAGATGCATGGAGTAGAATCAAAGATATTTTGAAAATAAAGATTCCTCCCACATAGAAAATTGTACATTCAAGTGTAGACAAAAAACCTTTTCCTCTTATTTTTAAAATAGGAATAATGCTTTATGTGTGCACACTTGGGCTAAGAGAGTTTTTAGAGGCTTTATTTAATTAAAAGGGAGAAAAATCTTTTAATTAAATAACAGACTTAGAATACAGTGGCCAAACCATATGTTATAATCGAATAAAAAGATTTTTGAGGATTTGATCAAAGATAAGCAATGTAGAATTTATGCAAAATTGCTAGAAAGGGGGCTCATAATCTAGATGACCATTTTTGGGTGATTATAGTAAGCGTGTGTTGTCCTTGAAGGGCTTTAATGATATTGAAGTTGATGCTAGTATAATAGGAACTAGTCTAATTTAACTTCAACAAGGTATGTTATTGGTTGAAGTTGGTGGAGTTCTCTATTATTTCAAGCGCTCTGCATTTCAAAACATAAGACACTCATTAAAGCATTCAACGTATTCAAAAGTTTGGTTTCTCCTTAAGAATAACTTGCAGTCTCAAGAGCATCAATTAGGAAATCTACATTAGTAAGCCAATTCAGTTTTCATAAGGTATACCCACCTAGGTTGGCAAAGCCTGAAGTGAAGAGGATATTGATTAGTAAGCACCAATCCTAATCATTGTCCAAATTGTGTTGAATTACCCAACATTGAGAAAGCAAGGCTCATAGGTTTTTCAACCAAAATGTTGAGGAACCAATAGATTGGTGACTTTACTGAGGAGAGTTTCTCACAATTGATATTGTGAATTTACCCAAAGTTTTTAGTTTTTGCAGACCATATGGATTGAAAGTGTTTTTTTGAAGTGCACTCTACTAGAAGAAGCCCATAAAAAATCTACTAGAATATTTCCTCAAGACTAAGGTGGTGACTCTATGTAGAATTTTATGAATGATCAAACTTTTCATTTTGAAAGGAAGGAAAGTTATAGGCATTTATATATAAACTATATGTGGGATAGGAGATCTATCTATGGAAGAAAAAAAATTTAGAGTGGACTCCAAAGAAAATAACTAGAAGCAAAGCAAACCTATTTGTAGATAACTAAGGAGGGGGGGGGGGGAGGTGAATCAATTATGTCTAGTTATCCTACAATCTCTTCAAACAATTTTAGTACTAACAAAACTTCTCAAACTTCATAAATAATCACTCAATGTATACATCTACCTTATCACTTAACTCTTTCAACCATTGTAATTCAAACTGTTACCTTCCTATTCTTTACAAGTTTGTGTATCAATAAAATAACCTAGTTATTACTGTTAGAATTCTTTAGAATAACTGAGAGGGGGGGTGAATTAGTTATTCAATGTCCAAATGCCCTATTAATACCTTTTTACTAATTTTAATGAATCCATACCCTTTTCATCTGTTCGAACTTAAATCAATCATATAAGCAAGTTACAGTAAATCAACATGCAAAGATAGAACATTCAAGATCAACACATGACACAATGATTTACGTGGAAACCCAATTTGGGAAAAACCACCAGTAACATGCTACTTGATTCTCACTCTTCTGAAGTGATGCCCTGTTAAAAGCCTGCCCTGTTAAAGGCTTACAACACACTGTTAAATGTGACCTTGTTAGAGGATTTCACCAAACTGTTAGGAATGGGCTTGGTTAAAGGTCTTTAGAACATTCAGTTGGAATGTCACCCTGTTAAAGGATTTTTCTAATGGTTGTTAAACCAACCTAAGTCCATAGGATTTAGACTTACAGTTACAATTGCTAGAAAGTAACAATAATGGTCTTTTGATCTGACATAACTTACAACATACTTTGCACATTTCATATCACACTTTCAGTTCAATCCTTATGCTTGGCTTTAATCTCTTTAGCTTTGACTGTTTGTCTTCCTCTCAAGCTTTGTCTCCTTGAGTCTTCTAACTCATTCTGCCAATGCAATCATCTTTGTGGTCGTCTATACAAATAGAATTTATGTGCTATCTTCTCCTAGGCACATTCTTCAGCATTTCATGCTTTTATGCTTAACCACTGTCTCTCTTTCCTTCTATCCCCTCTCGCTCTCTTTTTTTTTCATTAACTTATGTCTTCTTATATAGAAGTCTGATTTGCCTTTACCGCTCAATTCTCCCTCTTCAATTTTAGGGTTTCAAAATGGATTAGGTAGGATACAATGTATCTACTCCATATCTTGTTTTCTTCTTAAAACTTCACCAGTTGTATCTTAAAAATGTTTTACATGGTGTTCTATGCCACCAACTCATCATTCTTATCTTCCTTTTAATTCACAGATTTCTAGATAACAACCTTGTCGGCTTAGATCTGGCGAATCTTTGATTTCCTAAATAATGCAGCAATTCGGCATTATTGAGTTACTAGTACTCGGCACCTCTGTGTTACTCGACACCTATACCAGCTCGACACTTGAACTTGCTCGGCACTTGAACTTACTCGACACTTGAACTTACTCGGCACTTGAACTTACTCGGCACCACTCGGCATCTGAAGTTTACTCGGCATTAACTAGAACTTGCTCGGCTCTTACTAGCTTGCCCAAATCCTTCTCTCTAATGAACTTAGTTTGAGTTTTACAAAATACTTAGCTAAAACCTTAAATCTTTGATATGTTTCAGTGTGCCCATTCTTTGTAGTATGTCATCAAATACATTCTTTCATCAATGGCTTAGCCGATCCTTGTATTTCATTACAACATCATAACTTCAACCTTTCTCTAGGTATTTTAGTTACATCTTATTAATTGCCTCCACCTTGACAATCAACTAATTGATAGTATTTGGATCACTAAAGCAATTGTCATCCCTGCAAGTAGCAAGTTTGACATCAATGACAAAACAATGATTGAGGACATTCTTTACTAATTTTATTCCAACAATCTCCCTCAACTTTTCTTATAATTATTTCAATCATTTCCAACAATTACTGATTATTCACTTAGTTGCTACCAAGTTTCAACTCTATTTAAAATAACTTGCAACACAAATAACATTCACACAATTAACACCATGATTTTAACATGGAAACCCTATAAAGGGAAAAATCACCTAGGATTGATAACCCAAAAAACTCCACTCTTCTAAAGTAAGCTTGACTAAGAGTCAACCTTGTTATAGGTTACATACACATTGTTAATGTGACCTTGTTAGAGGATTTTACTAAAATATCATCTAGACCTTATCACTCCTTGATCTTGTCTAAAGAGTGGCTTACTCTAAAGGACTTACAAACATCACTAATCGATGCTACCATATAGGATTTCATAGGCTTATTAGGTTCCACTTTGTTTTCCAAGATTTTCCACTACAATGATTAGAAATTAATAGTAGAAGTGATTTGTTAAATATAGCAACTACCCTTGCTTTTTCAGATCTCTATTCTTTTTTCTTTCTCCTTCTAATCTCCCACTCAATTGATTCACACCATCACTTTCACCAAGTCCTCTTCTTGCTTTCCTCTACTTTGCTTAGTTCACCTTGCTCTGTTATTCTCCTCAATACTTCATGTTCACAACAACATCAGCAACATAATCAATACAATCAACAATATGGTCAACAACAAAAATGTCTTGATCTCCTCCTTAAATAGTCATTTTCATGCTTCCATATTCTTCCATTTATTGTTGCTTAATCACCATAATTGATCTCAAATTCAATATACTTAATCACATAGAAAATATAAATTTTCATAGAACTTTGTGTGTTTCCTTATCTTCCTTCAATCTCCATCATCATATCCTTATTGAATTTTCCTAGTCATAGATCTTGTAACAAACTTTGTCTCGTGCCTTTGACTATCTCAAACTTTCCATATTTCCATCAAAAGTCAACCTTATATTCCAATTCTCCAAACTTGTTCTTCCAACTATTACTCGATGAACATAATGTTTCACTTGGGTAATATAGTACTTAAGCAATACTAGACTTTTTTGAACAATATTGGATTTCTTCTTACTTTGTCAAATTGCTTGGTCAACATTGTAGTCACTCAGTGAATATTGTTTTCTTCGTTAACCTCATCATTTAGTTAAGCTTGTGTACTTCAATACTTTACAATATTACATGCTTGTAAAACAATCAAACCAACATTACATTATCACTATCCAACTTGTTCAAGTAGGTCCATTGAATACCATACTTATCAATTGTGTCTTCAACATAATTTCTTCAAATCATCTTCATCAATCAAATGATATAGTACTCTATTGAATTAGCATAATGTCTAGCCAACTAAGACTTTGATGTCAATGATAATATAACAGCTAATATGACTCTCTTGCATACATTCATAGCATTGCCTATTACATTATTAGCTGGGGTTGACAATCTCCCCCTTGGTATTGATGACAACACATAACATATGATTGTACATTAAAAAACATTACATAAGATAATCAAATGTATGTATTGTTAACAATATAACTTTTCAACTCTTTTCTCTTTGCATCTGCAGGATCTTTGTAACTCAATTTGTATCTTCGGTAGTAACAACAATATTTGTCAACATATCTCCCCCTTAGGATATGATCTCATTTTGTTCAAAATTCTTCTGATTTCTTCATCTTCTTCTTTAGATTCTCTCTTCAATATATTCTCCCCTTTATACATTCTCTCCCCCTTTTTGGTATACATTCTCCCCCTTTGACAACAATTGCAAAGGTTATTATAAATTTTGATATGAAACTTATTAAACCTTGTAGTTATCCTTGTACCTTGCATGTACATTATTCATCAGTTTCATCATAGTTATCTTCAAAACTTCAAAAATGTTCCTAAAGTGTGAAATTTTGTATCAACTCATCAAAGATATTACAATTCACCCATGAATTGATGCAACATGCATCTTCACCTAGTGAATTTTGGATAGGGATGAGACCCCCAATTTACCTCTTTCATACTCAAAAGTATCTTTAGGCAATGGCTTGGTAAATATATCAGCAATTTATTCTTTAAACTTCACATATTCAAGGCTCATTTGTTTCTCTTGTACTTACTCCCTCAAATAATGTTACTTTATTGTTATGTGCTTTGTTTTGCATGCATCACAAGAATTTTTGAATTTTTTTTGCATTAGTGTTATCACAATAAATAGTAATAGGCTCGGTTACCTCTTTTTACATGCCTTCCAGTAATTGCTTAATCTGTACAATATTTGAATAATTGATTGTAGCAACAACACATTCAGCTTCAACAATAGATTATGAAATACAACTTTGCTTCTTGCTTATCCGTGTTATTATTCTTTCTCCTAAAAAGAAAGCTCCACCACTTGTATTTTTTCTGAAATCAACATTATCAACCCAATCAACATATGTGTAGACTTTAAGATTAAAGTCATCCTCTTGTTCATACCACAGGCCGTAATCTTCAGTTCCTTTGAGATATCTGAATATCCTTTTCACTATTGTCATATGTGTCTCCTTTGGATTAGATGAAAACCTTGCAACAATTCCAACAACAAGTGCAATATATGGTCTGCTATGTACAACATATTGTAATTTACCAATCATAGATCTATATTGAGTCTCATTTACCTCACGAATAGTGTCTTCTTTTGATAATTTTACACCTGTCATCGTAGGTGTATCGACTGGCTTAGACTCATCCATCCCAAATGTCTTCAAGATTTATTTCACATATGTAGACCAAGTCACATATATACCTTTCTTTGTTTGATAGACTTGTACAATGAAGAATTTTATCTCACCAAACATTGACATTTCAAATTATGTACTCATTTGTTCAGCAGATGTCTTACTCAACATGTCATTTCCACCAAATATTATGTCATCAACAAATATCTTAGCAATCACTACCATATCTTTATATTCATTTTTCAAATATAAATTACTATTTTCTCTTGTTCTTTCAAATCCAATCTTAATCAGATAAGAGTGTAACCTTTCATACCATGCTCTTGGTGCTTGTTTAAATCCATACAATGCTTTGCTCAACTTGTAGACCATGTTCTTTTGATCAAATTCAATGAATCCTTTAGGTTGTTCAATATATACTTCATCTTCAAGTATCCCATTAAAAAATACAAATTTGACATCCATTTGATATACCTTGTGTATATGAGCAATGTTAGTATGCTAATAGAAACCAAATTTAAATAAAGCTTCTACAAACTAAACAAAATTCATAAACTTCAAGATAGACTAAGATGAGCTCTCAATTAAGAATATGAGCCATTAATGGGCTCTCTCAATAAGAAGCTCTCTTGCTGAGTGGCTTTGTCTAAATAGATAGGATGTATGCTCAAGCTTATGCTTCAAAAAGGGCTTCAAATGGAGTTGGAATTTGGGTGTGAGTGTATGGTTTTGATGTAAAATGGCTTCTTAAAATGGCATTATGACTTTACTTCATAGATTGTATTGTTTTACAAAGGGGAAGGATCCAATTTATAGGCAAGAGGCTTGAGGGATTGAGGGCTAAGATGCAAGGATGGGGAAAAGCTCATGGAGGGCTTAGATTGCATGAGAGGAGAGCACATGGATTGTGCTTCCTTACAGCCAATCACTGAGTGACACATGCCACATGGTGAGAGGATGGAGGAAAGGGGAAGGATGAGTCAACAAAGGAGGCTCAAGGGATAAAATCTTCATAAAGACCCTCATAATGGCTTGTAAGAGCAATGAAACGGCTTTGGAAGAGTCATTTATGGCCTAGTGGGCTTCATAAAGTTTTATGGTTGGGATATTTTGAGGGAGATGAGAGGAATTTTGACTTGGGCTTGATTAGGAAGGTTTTAAGCTTGCTTAGGAGTGTGCAAATGATTAGAGGATGGATTAGGATGGTTTAGGATTAGCTTAAGGATAGGCAAGTGGATGGCATTTAATGAGGGTGGGTGAAGGAGGAGATATTTGTTAACTTTGGCTTGGGTTAGTAAGTTTTAACCCATGTTTAGGGAATGTGACAAGGTTAGGAGGGGATTAGGATTAGGTTTAAAGACATCTTGTAGAAGAGTCTAGACTTTGGATGAGGATAAAGACTTTCTAGAATAGTCTAGAACTTCCTAGGATGAGGATGAAGACTTTCTAGAAGAGTCTAGAACTTCTTAGGATGAGGATAAATTAGATTTTTAGGAAATAAATAAAGTTTTATTTATTTCAAGGGTTTGGGTTGAGGAGATATTTATTAAAACTTTTTTAATAAACATGAGGATTAATATTTAATCTTAATTAAATATTTTGAGTTGGGATTAGGGGTAGGAAATGATGGGATTAGCCTTTAATCAAAATTAAAGAAGGATTAGAATATTTTGGAAGAGGTTAGTGGTCTTAAGGAAATTGGCCAAGTTTAGGGCAAAAAATAATTTATTTATTTATTTTGGGTTTTTTGGTCAATTTATTAATTAAATAATTAATAAATAAGGAAATAATGTTTAAATAAGATTTAAACATTTTTGGGAGAGATTCCTTAATTAAATATTTTTAATTAAGATAAAAGGATTTAATGGCATAAAAATTAATTAATTAATTAATTAAATAATTAATTAATAAATGATGATGTCATCAGGAATTTTTCAGAAAATAAAAAATACTTTATTTTTTAAAGGTTTTTAGGTGTCTACACCTTGAACTTCTTGTAAGTAGCATAGACCAATTATGTCCTTACTTCTAATATTGCCAAAGGTGCAAAAGTATCACCGTAATCTATTCCTTCTTCTTGTGCATAACCTTTGCAAACCAATATTGCATTGTTCCTTACCACTTCTCTATTCTCATTCAACCTGTTTCTGAAAATCTATTTATTTCCAATTACATTCTTGTTAGCAGGTCTTGGTACTAGTGTCCAAGCGTTGTTCTTCTTGATTTGACTAGTCTCCTCATTCATAGCATTAACCCAAATATTCATTATCTAATGCAACTTTTACTCTTCTTGGTTCAAAATCATTTATCAAACATGTATTGTCTCTAAACTTACTTCTTGTTTGTACTCCAACAATTTTGTCTCCAATTATCTACTCAAGTGAATGATTCTTTCTTGCATATGTGGCCAATACAAGTTTAGTTCTTTGATTTCTTGCAATTCCTTTACTTGGTAGGGGTTGAATTCCTTCCTTAGGTTGAATTGTCTGATGCTCAAGTAAAGCATTATATAACTCGCATGTCAATGACTGATGCTCAGAAGATTATTATTGTAACTCAAACAATGTATCAAGTGCCTCTTCATATACATATACAAATATGTTTTAATCTTGAGGTGCCTTCTTACTTTCCACATCATTCCTTATATCTTGTAAATATAACACTTGCTTCCAAAGATTTTAAAATAACTTACATTAGGTGTGTGATCATATCGAGTTCATAGGGTATTTTTGTTTGTTCCTTTCTTCAATTTAACTCGGTTGAGAATGTAAACAATAGTGCTAATTGCTTATCTCCAAAATATTTGAGAAACCTCCTTCTTAATCATCAATGTCCTTGCATAATCCATAATTTTTCTATTTCTCCTTTCAATAATCCCATTTTATCATGGTGTATTTGGTGTAGATAAATGTCTTTTAATATAATTCTCAACACAAAAGTTAGTGAATTTAGTAGACATAATCTAGCTACCTCTATCAGATCTTAAACATTTCAAAGATTTGTTAGTTTCCTTTTCAACTCTAGCTTTATAACATTTGAACATATCAAAAGCATGTTATTTCACCTTCATAAACATAATAGTCATCATTCTTGAGTAGTCATCAACAAACAATATGAAATATTTATCACCATAGTAACTGTCAACACCAATAGTACTACATAGATTTGTATGTGCCAATTCCAAGATATCATTTGAAGTGTGTATCTTGCTAGAAAAACTAGACATTGTAATCTTACCGAGATGACATTCTTTACAGATAACATTCTATGGTATTTGCAAATTTAGTAAGCCTCTTACTCTTTTCTTTCTACTAAATTTCTCCATGTTATCAAAGTGTATGTGACACAACCTTTTATGCTATAACCATACATCTTCAAATTTAGCAAATAAGTAGTCTAAATAGTTGGATCAAGATAAAATAAGTTATCTTTTGTTTGCATTCCCATTCCAATCATATTACCTTCATCGTCAAAGATCTTGACCTTTCTATTCTAAAATTTCAGCTTTTGGCCTGAGTTATTCAATTGTGAAACACTCAAAATATTTTACTTTAGTCCTTGAACCCAATATACATTACCACATCTGATCTTATCATTCAACATTAGTGATCCTTTACCTTTCACGGGGTATGTAACATCATTACTTAGCTCAACAGTTCCACCATCATCAATTTCTTCAAATTTATCAAACTTAGATCACTAGTCATGTAATGTGAGCATCCACTATCAATAATCCATGATTCATTCTTACTAACATGTGAAATAAGGGAAATTTCACTTTCATGTCTTTCACCATTTGGATCTTCTTTGATTGCAAATAAATTGCCTCAACTACTTCCTTGTCGTCATTATAATTGGACTCATTATGCTCTTCTTTAGCAATGCAGCAAGACTTCTTTCATTTTTCTTTGTGGTCCTTGTTCTTCCTATACTTATAATCTTTCTTCTATTTTTTGTCACTCTTAATTCTATTAGGACATGTAGCAACAAAGTGACCAACCTCGTTACATTTGAAACAAATCAAGGGTAATTTACCTTACCTCTTGACAACCTTCTTGCAGGCAATGCTTCAAGTTCATCCATATCATCCTCAAATTTAGATTCACTTTCCTCTTTTCTTTTATTTTTATTTCTTGGAACTTCCAGTAGTTAGATAAGATTTAAATGCATTTCCAATTGTAACCACACTATTATCATAGTTGCTCAACTTAAATACAATTAACCAACCAACTAAATTTTCAAGTGTCAATACATTATCAGGCATGGTTCTCACTTCTTGAATAACAGAAAATTTGATAGCATAGATAGACATAAGAAATCTGAGAACTTTACTTACAATTTTAGAGTTACTAATAGCACCTCCAGTAGCTTTGATTTCACTTACAACTTCTTTGATTTGGTTTACATACTAAGCAACATTTTCACTTTCTTTCATTATCATTTCATCATACTTTCCTCTAAGACTTTAAACTTTAGCTATTCTCATATTATCATCACCTCCCTGTACAAGTGTCAATATATCCCACATCTATTTGGCAATAATGCAATCATTGATATTATCAAACTCGACATTGTTGAGTGAAAAAAAATCTCAATCATTAAGCTATTATGATTTCTCTTTTTATTCATTTTCTCCACAATTAGAGGACTAATAGGTGTGTCATATTCATCACCTCCATATACAAGTGTTAATTTATTCCACATCCATTTGGCAGTAGTGCAATCATTGATATCATCAAAATTGACATTGTTGAGTGCAAAAGTAATCTCAATCATCATGCTATTATGATTTCTATTTTCATTCATTTGCTCCATAGTCAGAGGACTAATAGGTGCTATAGCATATTCATGTTCCAACCAATGTGTGACATTATCTCCAATTCCAGATAGATGCAACCTCATTCTATCCTTCCATGATGAGAAGTTCTCTTTGTTCAGTCTGGGTACCTCCCTCTTATACATGTCTAGTCTTTAGGTTAAGTTCCTATAAACTTCTTTCTTCAAGCACTATGCTTTGATACCAATTATTAGATAACTAAGGGGAGAGGGTGAATCAATTATGTCCAATTATCCTACAATCCCTTCAAAAAATTTTAGTACCAACAAAACTTCACAAACTTCATAAATAATCACTTAGTGTACACATCCAACTTATCACTTAACTCTTTCAACCATTGTACTTCAAACTATTAACTTAATGTTCTTTGCATGATTATGCATCAGTAAAATAACCTAGTTATTATCGATTGTTCACTTAGTTGCTACCAAGTTGTAGTAATATGTAAAAGAACTTGCAACACAAATAACATTCACACACTTAACAACATGATTTTAATCTGAAAACCTTGTCAAGAGAAAAACAACCTAGGACCGACAACCCAAAATTTTTTACTCTTCTTAAGTGAGCTTGATGAAGAGCCAACCTTGTTACAGGTTACATACACATTATGAATGTGACCTTGTTAGAGGATTTTACCAAAATATTATCTAGACCTTATCACTCCTTGATCTTGTCTAAAGAGTGGCTTGCTCTAAAGGACTTACAAACATCACTAATCGATGCTACCATATAGGATTCATAGACTTGTTAGGTCTACCTAGTTTTTCAAGATTTTCTACTACAATGATTAGAAAGTAATAGTAGAAGTGATCTGCTAAGTATAGCAACTACCTTTTCTTGTTCAAATCTTGATTCTTTGCTCTTTCTCCTTCTATTCTCTCACTCACTTGATTCACACCTTCACTTTCACCAACTATTCTCCTTGCCTTCCTCTACTCTGCTTAGTTCATCTTGCTATATTCTTCTCCTTAATACTTCACATTCACAATAAAATCAAAAACATAATCAACAATATGATTAACAACAAGAAGTATCTTGATCCCCTCCTTAAATAGTCATTTTCATGCATCTACATTCTTCCAATCTAAGATTCAATGTAATTAATCACATATAAAATTGAACTTTTTCCACTTCCTTATCTTCCTTCAATATCCATCATCATATCCTTATTGAATATTCCTAGTTGCAGATCTTGTAACAAACTTTGTCTTGTGCCTTTGACCATCTCAAACTTTCCATATTTCCATCAAAAGTCAGTCTTAGATTCCAATTCTTCAAACTTGTTCTTCCAGTTGTTACTTGGTGAACATAATGTTTCACTCACATAATATAGTACTTGGGAAATACTAGAATTTCTTGGGTAATACTAAATTTCTTCTTACTTTGTCAAACTGCTCGGTCAACACTGTAGTCACTCAGTGAACATAGTCTTCTTTCATTAACCCTGTCACTCGACTAAGCTTGTGTACTTCACTACTTTGCAATATTACATAATTGTAAAACAATCAAATCAATATTATGTTATCATTGTCCAACTTATTCAAGTACCCATTGAATACCATACTTATTAGTTTTTTCTTCAACATAATTTCTTCAAATCCTCTTCATCAATCAAATGATATAGTACTCTACTGAGTTAGCATAATGTCTAGCCAACAAAGACTTTGATATCAATGCCAATATAATAATTAATATAACACTCTTACATATATTTATAGCATGACCTATTTCATTATCAGTTGGGGATAACACTAGTCACCCAACATATTGTATATAGGGTACAAGATATTCACTAGTAGGGAAAATGGACATTTTACTGAAGATTGTGAGAAAATTGGTGATAAGACTTCAAAAAGGGAGAAAAATTCTTTTTATAACATAAGAACCATTGATGATGAGAATCAACTAGAAACTTACCAAGTTGATGATGAAGTAGGAGAAGATGACTAAGAAGAAAATGAAGAAGACACTCACAAACTAGATGTAACATTTCAGATACTATGTACCATTCCACCAAAGAAGGAAGCCAAGGCTTTGAGGCATGTTCCTATTGAGATGCTTGAAAGAATTGGCATAAAATGAGATGAGATTATTTCTCTTAAGAAAGCTGATGAAAATAGAAATCAGGAAGTTGATAGGTTATCCAAATATAGCCCACCTCATAAGAATAAGGACTTTATCTTTAATAATTCACATAAAAACCCTTTGTATGAAAGAGATAGAAGGAAGGAAACTAGTGAACATTGGAGATAGGATCAAATAAAGGAAATGAGTGTCACAATAATAGAAATTATAATGGGATAATAGAAATACGAAAAAACACTAGGAATAATTTTTAGAACAATCAACAAAATATAACAAATAATTGGAGGGGGCAAAATCAACATCAACTGAATACAAGACAAGGGGATAGAGCTCATATGGTAATTGAAAGGTATAGGAAGCTTGACTTCACAAGAATTGTGGAATATCCAAATCTTATAACAAATGAGTTGAGAACTACAATCCCAAAATTCTCTGGAGAGGAGACTAAATTTGATGTAGCACATGTTATCAATTTGAAAAATATCATTGAAGAATTAGAAGAAAATTACAAGGATGTATTTTTAAAGCTATTTGTGCAATCCCTTGTTGATGATGTTGTTGAATGGTACAAAGGACTCCCTGATGGTGTTATTTCTAGTTGGCATGAATTTGTGGATTTATTTATCAAACAAATTGGGGATCATAGTGATACATGTTTTACTTCTCATGAGTTAACTGGCATACAAATCAATTCTAATGAATCAGTGGTCAAGTTCAATAAGAGGTTTAATAAGGTTTTGAATAAGACACCAAGAGATATCCAACCAATAGACTCTTTCCTCATAAATGTTTACTTAAGTGCTTTTGATAGAAAAATTCACTATAATATAACGTCTCATAGGCCCAACACTTTGCAAGAAGCTTTTAAAGTTGCATCAAAAATTGAAATGATAGGAAAGTTGTTGGTAAGATTGAAAAAAGAGAAGATCCTAAGTTGTTCAACCCCAAAGCTCCAAAAAATAAATAAAGATGAGGATAAGATTGATAAGTTACTGAATATGATCAAAGATTTATAAATTAAACATAAATCTAACATAAATGACAAGGCTTACAAATTTAGATTGAAAGATATGCCATACAATACCAATTGGAAGGATGGAAAACCTATAAGAAACAATGAAACCCCTGACCATCTAAAAAGAAATAATAATTATGTGGAAAATAGTCCTTGGTGTGAAATTTGTAAGTTGCCACATCCTCCTGATCAGTGTTTGATTTCTCATAGTGTTTTGGAAGAAGAGAGGCAACATGACGAGTAACCAACCACTAATACTCTATCATCAAAACCACTTTGGGGAGATGATGATTCCTCAAAAGATGAATACATCCCTGATGTTGACATGATGAGGGAAAGGCAACAATGTTCTCAATAGGTTTTTTCTGATGAAGAAGAAAATCCAAGGGTAAGACAATCGTTTGAAGAAGAAAGCAGAGCTTACACTATTGAAACAATGAAACAAGCTAGAAGTAGTTAAAGGTTGAGGAATAAGACTAAAAATTCCTAAAAATGGGAAATCACTAGGAGTAAATGTCAACAAGAAACATATAGATTTACATAAAAAGGATGGCAAGAAGGTAGTACCAAATCAACAAAAAAAAAAAAAAAAACTCATCCTCTTATTAAGAAAATAATGGGTAAGTAGATGATAAATGCTAACTCATTTATTTCAAACTCCTTATCTCAAATAAAAATTCTAGTTCCTTTCTTTAAAACTGTCAAGATCGCTGAGTATGGAAAAAAAGTCTTAGATCTCCTATCTAAAGTAAATAAGGAAGATAATTCAAGAGATAAAAATGTTAATGATGCACCAGTCATTTATCTAGGGACAAATACAAATGAGAATTCACCATTTGTAGACCCCTTCTATGTAACTTTGTTGATTAACAATCAATTGCTAAGAAATTCCATGATAGATTCAGGTGATGTAGTTAATATTATGTGTGCTGATGTTATTGTAAGAAATGATAATATTGAGTAAGGAACGAGAAGCAATCCAAGTAAGTTAAGTGTGAAACAATATTACCATAAGATAAGCAAACTCCAAGAGCATACACCAAGATGGTTCAACAATGGAGACAAGGATTTATAAGGGGAAAGCAAAGAAAACCCCTTGTGAGTATTATGAATGAAGGAAAATGCCTAGAGGAGAGAGAGAGAGAGAGTGTTGGAGCAAAAGTAGCTCAATACAATAACATCAAGTGCTAAGAGTGTGTTGAAGAAAGAAGGAGGAGCATCTCTTATATAGAGATGAGAGAGGAGTTGCATTTGTAACTCCCATTTCTATGAATGCCACATTCATAATAGGTGTGTGCAAAGTGTCACAATCCTCTTAAGGAGGATAAACTAAATAAAGAAATAAACAAGAGTTGTCCTTACATGTGGAATAAAGGACAAACAATGACATGTCCTCCACATGTGTACAAGAGGACAAACTACATTTAGGGACCCTTGGAATATCCCAATTAATATATCCAAGGAAAGATTAACCTTTCTAACACCCCCCCTTAATCTTTACTTGGGGAGTTTACATCAACGGGTTGTAAACCCAAATTTTTACAATGGAACTGAAATCTCTCTTTAGAAAGTGGTTTGGTTAAAATATCAGCCACTTGATCTTCTCCTTTACAATAAAGAAGAATAATTTGCTTGTCTTCAACTTGTTCTCGAATGAAGTGATGTTGAAGTGAAATATGTTTGGTTTGTGCATGATAAACTGGATTCTTTGCCAAGGCAATAGCACTTTGATTGTCACAATGTATAGGTGTAGGTGATTGTTGAGGTAGACTCAAATCGTCAAGAAGTCTTCTAATCCACAAAGCTTCCTTAGCTGCATTGGTACAACCTTTGTATTCAGCTTCAGTTGAGCAGAGGGAAATAGAGTGTTCTTTTTTGCTTTTCCAAGAAATTGGACCTGAACCAACAAAGAAAAAATAACCACAAGTGGATTTCCCATCATTGGGATCTCCACCTAGATCGGAATTAGTATAGCCATGTAAAATAAATTCAAAATTTGCATCATAAAATAATCCCATATTAAGAGTTCCTTTAATGTACCTTAAGATGCGTTTAGCAACTTTAAAATGAGTTTGTTGAGGTTTAGACATAAATCGAGAAACTAAACCAACACTATAAGCAATATCAGGTCTAGTAAGTTAAATAATTTAAACTTCCTACCAATTGCCTATACAAAGTTTCATCAACAAAAGGAGTATTCATATCAGTCATTAATTTAGTACCTAATTCACATGGAATTGAAACATGGTTAGAGTTATTCATCTTAAATTTTTCTAAAAGATCATAAGCATACTTGCTTTGAGAAAGAAAGATACCTTTAGGAGTTTGAAAAATTTGCATACCTAAGAAGTAATGTAAGATATCTAAGTCAGTCATCTGAAATTGCCGTTTAAGTTGAAATTTGATATCAGAAATCAAAGCGTCTGAACTAAAAGTGAGTATTAGATCATCTACATAAACAATAACAATGATAATATCATCGTTAGTATGTTTAATATACAAATTAGGATCATTCTTACTTCTAGTAAAACCTTGAGAAATAAAGAAAGAATTAATTTTAGAATACCATTCTCTAGGTGATTGTTTAAGACCATAAATAGATTTGTTCAATTTGCAAACCAGATTTTCACTACCTTTCTTAACAAATCCAGGAGGTTGAGCCATATAAATTTCTTCATGTAACTCATCATTTAAGAAGGCACTTTTAACATCCATTTGATGAATGGGCCAATTCATTTTAGATGCTAAAGCAAGAACTAATTTGATAGTAGGCATCTTAGCAATAGGAGCAAAAGTTTCATTATAGTCTAATCCTTCAATTTGTGAAAAACCTCTAGCTACTAGTCTAGCCTTGAATTTACTAATTTCATTATTAGTATTCGATTTTGTTTTGTATAACCATTTACATGAAACTATATTCTTTCCATGAGGTAACTTGACTAAGTCCCAAGTTTGATTAGCGATTAAAGAATCATATTCCTCTTGCATGGCTTTCTGCTAATGAGGTTGAGAGTTAGCTTGATCAAAAGACTTAGGATCGTTAGAATTCATAATAGTAGTCATTAAAGCATAATTACAATAATTAATCCTTCTATGTTTAATTCCACCAAGTCTAGAAATGTAATCATCACCTTCATTGATTAAGTTTTGAGCCCATTTAGGTTTACGTTTAGTTGTAATGGAATTATCACTAGAGGAAGAATCATTAGTAATAAAAGTATCATTAGTATCTACTTGAGTATCATGAGTTGTAGGAGCAGAAATAATCGGTGGTACTTGATTTGAAGGATTAAGAGAAAGAGTAGGGTTAAGAGAAGGAGGTTGGTCCTCCACCAGCACAATTTTAGTGCCACTGAATTCTTCATCATATGTAGTAGAGCAATCATGAACTCCATTTTCTGCAATACAAACATCTCTAGCAACTTGAACTTTGTTAGTAGTGGAATCATAAACACGATAACCCTTAGTGTTTTCATCATACCCAACAAGCATATAAGGAGATGACTTAGCATCTAATTTATGCCTTTTCTGTTTAGGTGTATGAACATAAGCAATAGAACCAAATATCCGTAAATGATGTAAATTCAGTTTCCTACCAGACCAAGCCTCTTCTGGAGTGATAGCCTTGAGAGCTTTGGTAGGAGTCCGATTAAGAATATAAGTTACACAAAACATGGCTTCAGCCCAAAATTTATAATGCAGATTCTTAGCATGCAACATGCTTCTAGCCATTTCAACAATGGTCCGATGCTTTCTTTCCGCCACACCATTTTGTTGTGGTGTATAAGGAATAGTAAGCTCGTGTTTAATTCCACATAATTTCAAATAAGAATGAAAAGCATTATTCACATATTCCTTCCCATTATCAGTTCTAAGAATTTTAAGTTTAAACCTAGATTGCCTTTCAACATATGATTGAAATTCAATAAATATATCAAGAACTTGATCCTTGCTATGCAAAAAATAGATCCAAGTTCGTCTAGAAAAATCATCAACAAAGGTAAGTGCATACCGAGAACCTTGGATGGAGGTATTCTCCATGGGGCCCAAAAGATCACTATGGACAAGATGCAACTTATGAGTTGCCCGCCATGATTTTCCACTTGGAAAGGGCTCCCTATGCATCTTACCACTCATACAACCTATACAGGCAATCTTGGAAGGAATAATGTGAGGCAAGCCATCAACCATATTATACTTTTGCATGGAAGTAATATAATCAGAATTTAAATGGCCAAGTCTTTCATGCCATATATTGAAATCAATAGAAGTATGTAAAGAATATCGTGAACTAGCAAATTCATGGAATTTAAAAAAATTGTCATTATCCATTTTAGCATGAGCAATCACTTTGAGAGTTTGAGGATCTATGATATAACATGTATCTTTGTAGAATTCAACTTTATAGTCCTGACATAACTGTGAAACAGAAAGCAGATTAGTTTTCAAGTCAGGTACATATAATACATTATGCAATTTACCATTGGGAACAGTAACATCACCTAATCCTTCAACTTTACAAGTCTGATTATTAGCTAACTGAATAGGAATGTTAGCAATATCAGGTTGTAAAGAATCAAAATTTTCTTTATGAGAAGTGACATGTTGTGATGCACCACTGTCAACAATCCATTCTAAAGGTCTACAAAGATTAAAGCTACAAGTAAAAGCATGACGAGAATTAAAACCAGTAGAGTTACCTTTTTTATGATTTGAGTTTTGATGATTGTTACTATTATTCATAGGTTTTTTTATCATTTTGCTTTTTAAAACAGTTATTGACAATGTGACCATCTTTGCCACAATAAGAACAATGAGGTTTGGAATTGGAATGATTCCTTTGATTATTAGTATTACAAGTATTATTAGGATGATTGGTATTATTATTATATTTGGCATGAAATTTATTGTTGGAATTATTTGAATTAGTATTATATTGTTTGTGATTATGATTATTATTATTGGAACGAAAATTATTAGTTGAATTTCTAGACACAAATGCATGTTCAATTGATTTAAGGGTACCAAACTGAATTAGCTTAGCTTCTTCCTATCTTAATAAAGTTTGAAAAATAACATAAGTTAACTGAGAAGTTAAAGTAGGAATAGCAAGCTGTGCATGAATATTAGTTATAAACTGTTGAAACTGTCTAGGAAGACATTTTTTAAGAATAAGATGAATTAAACGAATGTCTTCTAATTGAACACCTAAAGCCATAATTTGACTTTTAAGAGAATCAAATTTTAAGAGAAATTCATCCATACTTTTAAAATCTGCATACCTGAGATCTTCGAGTTGATCCTGCAACTGTATTTTGCGGTATTCATCGCCACTGTCATACTTGGTTTGCAAGATGGAGCATGCATCATGAGCTTTAGAACAGTGAGCAATTAACACATATAAATCTGGAATAATGGAAATACCAATTAACCCTAAAGCTTCTTCATTTTTAGCTTTCCAAGTATCTTTCTCGTCTTGGGTAGCCGCTGAACCGGGTTCAAGAGAAGGGTCAGTGGCTATTTCGAAGAGGTGTTTAAAACGAAAAATAAATGAGATATGAGTTTTCCAAGAATGATAATTAGAATAATTAAGTTTTATTTTTGGAATTAAGGTTGACATGATTAGAAGAGAAAAAAATTTCCTTTTTAAAAAAAAAAAAAAATCCCTTAATTTGAAAATCAATTGAGAAAAAAATTTTGTTAATGAGAAAAAAAATTTTGTGTTTTTTTTTTGAGTATATAAAATTAAGAATATATCTTTTGAATTTTTTTTTGAATTATGGATTTAAAAGAAAACAAAAAATTAATAAAATTTAAATTTTTATTTGTTTAAAAAGAAAAAGAAAAAAATGTGATAAAAATACGTTATAAAATTTTGTTTTAATAAATAAAACAAGATTTAAAAAAAAAAAAAAAAAAAAAAAAAAAAAACAAAAGGTTGGGCGGAGATATATTTAAGGAGCGGAGCGTTGGCAGCGGCTGCCGCATGGCCAGAGGGCAGAGGTGGTTGGTCGGCCGAGGTCGGTGGGAAAAAAAAGCGGGATTTCAAATGTTTAAAAACAGGATGAGAGTGGATAATGATGCCGGCGTGGCTGCACATGATCCTCTCCCTTTAATATTGTTTACGGTAAAGAAGCCAAACTTCCTTTGAACAATTTATTGCTAGTATACATATTTATGATAAAGGAACAACTTGAAGATATTGACTTCATGGAAGAAATGATTAATGCATTAGTTGAGTTGAATGAGATTAGAAGGTCAACGTTAGAGCATATTATTGAAAAGAAGAAAGAGATCAAATTCCTTCATGATAAGAGATAAACTAAGAGATCATTCAAAATTGGGGATTGGGTGCTTATATAGTATGTCAAAGATTTGGACAAAGAAAAATATGGCAAGTTTGATGCCTTGTGGCTGGGGCCATTTGTTATTTCTGACATGGCAAGAGAAAATTCACATTTCTTGCAAGAAATAGATGGAAACATCTAGGAATTTCCTATGCATGCATAATTCCTTAAACCTTTCTTCTCCTAATTCAAATGGATCCCTTAATTTTGTATTATTAGATAGTTTTAAATTTTTCCTTCTCCTTTGTATTATATTTTCCCAGAGATAGTTGGATGCTTGTCATATTCTAAAGCAATAAGTATCCCCAGAAAGAGCCACTGACGGAACCCTCAAATTTATCCTAAATTTGACACCAAAGCTTGATTTTTTCTACTTCAAAAGGACAAGTGTGAGGGGTTGGCAAAACAACAAAAATCAAAATTTTGCAAAGCACAGTGTAAAGGGTGGTGCAAAATGTCAAAATTTTGCCAAATCGTAAAGAGCAGCTAGGACAAGGTCCGAAAACACAATTTTTGTTGTTGTTGTTGTTTCAGAAGAAGTTTCATAAGGGTGATGCAAAGTTGCAACTTCAGAGAGGGAACATGATAGGGCTTATGAAATAGATAATTTTTGGAACTTCGCAAGGTATGTTGTGAGGAGCCCATGATTTAGTGATTTTCAAGGTTTTAGAGAGCATGATTAAGGTGCTAGGTGCAATGGTAATTTTTTGCTAAATCATAAGAGGTGTCTAGGGCATGCCTCAAAATGGAAAAAAAGGTTTAAAATGCATTAATGACCATCACAATTTTAGAGGAGGTAATCAAATAAGCATGTGAAAAGGTGAATTGACCATTATTAGGAAAGCTTGGAAAGTACAAAGCAAATTTTACAAATTTTAATTGGAAAAGGCATAAATGATGTACATCTGCAAGCCAAACATGTGTGGAATGTTTTTGATAGGATTTTTGAGTTAATGGGTCATTAAATGCTTCTATTTTATTAAGGCATCATCACAAGTAAGATTTCAGAGTATAACTCTCCAATAGGTTCTCCAAGTTGTACAGTTTTAAGTTGTTGATGTGAGAATTGGATTGATAGTGCAATAATATGTAGTAGGCTAGGAACAAAAGCCAATTGCATAGCTAGGTCTCTCTCCTAAAGAAGAGGGCCCTAGATAGAT
This sequence comes from Cupressus sempervirens, assembly GCA_028749045.1. Taxonomy (NCBI): domain Eukaryota; kingdom Viridiplantae; phylum Streptophyta; class Pinopsida; order Cupressales; family Cupressaceae; genus Cupressus; species Cupressus sempervirens. Next base: position 946,669,559 of record CM053792.1, on the reverse strand, counting down.
ATCAATGGATAAAAGAATATAGAAAAATATATGTACAAATCAGGGCATAGCACAAAATGTATAATCTGTGTAGATTTTTGAATAGATATTGCAACTAGTTATAACTCAACTATACTCCTTTTTGAAGTTAATAAAATTACTCTATTTCCTTTCTAAAATGTGTACATAATAATATTTACTAATACTCAACATATTGTCCTCTCAGATTCATATTTTCATCAATAGGTTGTGCTTTTTGTTCAATTGGTCTTCCAAGGTTGGAGTTAAAAATAATTGAATTAAGGTTTGTGTTAAAGTTCTCTATCTCATGATTGATAGTAAGCACACATTGTCTCTAATGGGATTTGATGATCTTGAAGTTGATACTAATATAAATAATTTTTTTTCCATTTGGAACAAGTAAATGATCTAATTAAACTTCAATAATGTTTGTTATTGATTGAAGTTCACGGAGTTCTCGATTATACTCAAGCACTCTACATTTCAAAACATAAGACACTCATTAAAGCATTCAAAGTATTCAAAAGTTTGATTTATCCTTGAGAATAACTTGCAGTATCAAGAGCATCAATTAAGAAATTTGCATAAGTAAGACAAATCACTTTTCATAAGGTATACCTATGTTGGTAGAACTTGAAGTGAAGAGGATCTTGATCATTAAGCATCAATCCTATTTGTTGACCAAATTGTGTTGAATTACCCAACATTGAAAAAGCAAGGCTCATAAGTTTTTCAACAAATAATTTGAGGAAGCAACATAACTTCATCCTTATCTTCAAACTTCTCAAACAATCTTTATTTTCATCGCATGTCGACCTTAAATTAATTTATCTTCAAACTAGTATTTCCTTTCCTTTACTCAATTAATACTATACTTTATTAGTCAACACTAAGCTCAGTTAACACTTTAACTAACCAGCTAATGCTACACATTCTTCACTTCCTTCCTTATTCTCGGTTACACCTGTGAATGCTCAGTGAAAACTATAGTAGTTCAATTAATACTGATTTCTTCATTCACTGACCAAACTGGCTTCTCGCTTCATGACTTCATAACTTGCTTACACATGATCTCAACACTTAATCAAATCATGTAAAATATACAAACTGACATCATACTACCAGAGTCTAACTCATTCAAGTACCTATTAAAATCCATATATATCAATGATAATTTCTTCAAGTCCTCTTCATCAATAAAATGATACGACAGTCTACTAAATTAACATAATGTCTCACCAATTAAGGCTTGACATCAATGACAACATATCAAATGATATGAATTTTTTACATACATTAACAACATTATCATTTGGGGCTAAAAATCTCCCCCTTTGGCATTGATGGCAACACATTATTACAACACATGATTACATAACATTACATTATAAAATAAATTATCAAATTCTATCACATTTTAGCTATCTAATTTCATTCAGGTTCTCTACAACTTCATGATCTCTACTCTCTATCATGTTCTCTTGCTTGGCCTACTGCATATGCTCCCTCTTAGAATATACTTCATTGTTCAACAACATCAACTCATTCTCCTCTTTGACTATATCTCTCCTTTGGGTGTACTTGATCATTCTTTCAACATCAACTCTATACATACATCTTCTTCAATAATCTTCCTTTATTTTTTTCATACCTTCTTTTCCTTTTAGGATATCATCTTGCTTACTGATATTCTTCTCCCTTTTCACATTCTCCCCCTTAGGGTATCATCTCTTCATTAGGATATCATATCCCCCTTTACTCATTCTCTCTCCCTTTGACAACAATTCTAGAGGTAACTATAAGATTCAAGTAGAAACTTATAAAACCTTGTAGTTATACCTTGTACCATGCATGTATTAATAATATCTACTTCATTACAAACTTTTTCATAGCTCTAGGACAACTCCCAAAGTGTGAACTCGTGCATTGTCTCCAAAAAAAATTTATGATCATCTATGAATTGATGCCACATGAATCTTCACTTAGTGAACATTGGATATGGGGAAGGACCCCCAATTTACCTCTTAGATACACAAAAACATCCTTAGGTAATGTTTTTGTAAATATATCTAGACTTCACATATTCCAATCTAACTTGTTTCTCTTGAACTTTCTTTCTCAAGTAGTGATATTTGATAGATATGTGCTTTGTTTTTGCATACATCACAAGATTATTTGATATGTTAATAACACCTATATTGTCACAATAAATAGTAACAGGTTTAGTGACATCCTCTTGTATACCTTCCAATAGTTGCTCGATCCATATAATATTTGAACACTTAATAGTAACAACAACATATTCAGCTTCAGGAGTAGATTTGGAAATACACCTTTGTTTCTTGCTCAACCATGTAATTAACCTTTCTCCTAAAAAGGTATCTCCACCACTACTATTGTTTCTATCATCAACATTTCCTGCCACTCTTAGCTCAAAATCACCTTATTTCTTGTACCATAGTCTGTAATCTTTTGTTCCTTTTATATATCTGAATATCCTCTTGGTTCCAATCACATTCTTGTCTTTAGGTCTTAGTACTAAAGTCCAAGTATCATTATTCTCAATTTGACCTATCTCCTCATTCATAATATTTATACAATCATCATTCTCAACTTCATCTCATACAATTCTAGACTCAAATTCAATAATCAAACATGTATTGTCCTTCAGCTTACTTCTTGTCATGACTCCAACACTCTTGTCTCTAATTATCTGGTTCTATAAATGGTGCCTTCTCACAAATTTTTCTAAGATAGGCTCAGTTCTTTGATTTCTAACATTATCATCACTTGGTTGGGGCTCAAAAATTTTCTCAGGGTGTTCTGTATGTGGCTCAAGCAATAGAGGAAATTGCTTGATAGCTCTTTATTGTTACATAATTGAATTTTTTTGTTGCTTGATGTACCACTACAATGACTTAGTTTAGTGCTCAAGTACAATATTAGGTGCTCCATATTGAACATAAACAAATCTATTGTAATCTTCTAGTTCTTTCTTGCTCTCCTCATCATTCTTATCTACAAACTCATCAATTCTAACATTTGCACTTTCAACCATAGTGTCAGTCACCTTGTTCAAACATTTATATGTTTTACTCCTAGTAGAGTAACTATTGTCACAAAAGCTTGCACCCTTGCCTAAAGTTTTCACCTAAAGGCAACCTTGTGAAACATGGAAACAATCTCCAGGCTGTGGGACTTGAACTATGAGATTGAGTCATTGGAGAAGACTGACTTCCTTACTATTAGGATGCACCTATCTAGTCTTTGAGTAGAAAAGGGAGAAGGAATTCATGAAAGAAAACTACCTAATCTATTCTAAAGGGATGATGCACCAAAATAGTTGTTCAATCTTATCTCTACCTAAGAATGCACAATTAACCAATCATAATCTCAAAGAATATAGTTCCAAACCTTGTTCAATCTAAGAACCACATGTAGATCAAAAAATAGAAGAATTTTATAAGAAAAAGACTTCACTCTATATCATTCAAATGCTCAAATAGATACAATCATATAGTTGGAGAATATAAACAATACATTAACTAGAGGCAAGAAGGTATTGCACAATATGTTAATGGCTGAAAGAGATACAACAAAGAATTATGATAGCTCAGAGGCATAGGAAATTATAGTAGCAAAGTAGACAATAAAATACTAGAGAATTAAAGAAAGATCAACCCTTGGAAGGGCAACAAAACTTTCTTTTATAGTTCAAGCATAATGGAGATAACTTCAGAAAGAAGCCAAGTTCAACCACTAGAATTAAAGTTGCAGGGAACAATCATGCAAATCTGGAGAAAATATGATCCTAGTATACATCTAGATGCATGGAATCCAATAGCTTGCCAAAAGATCAGCCTTGAGAAGATAGGAATGATGGCCATTAATGCATAGCTGGGTAGATGGATAACTAGGTGATGAGTGCATGCTCCTTTTGCATTTAACAAGCATGGGAGGTAGTGAAAATAACTAGTAGTTGATCGATTAGATCAAAATTTCCATTAAACAACTGTTATTCTTCTATTATCCCCACACCAAGTTAGATAAAATTCAGGTCAACCATTTTCAACACTCATATTGTACTTGTCCCATGATCTTATTGGTTGAAGACCTTTTATTTTCTAGCTCGGATGATTGAAACCCGTATATTTATGGTCAACTCTAGGATTCATGATCTTACACTTGTCGGATGAAGTCAAAACCCTTGAATCAACTTTGGCTTATAACCCTGGTCTTTGTGATCTTACAATCACCCACACATCATAGCATCGAGCCCTCCTTGATATTTCCTTGTGATCCCTCGACAACAACAAACTATACAATCTTATGCCAACCCGAACACATGACAACACTACATCATAGGGTCATGAGACCATCTATTTCTTCTCACAATGTCATGAGTGAGTTAATTGACCCTATGATCTTATGATCATGGTCTAGCATAACATTGGTAGCTTAATACACAACTTTCATGATCCTACGTCAACAATTATCTTAGCCCTTTTTCGTGATTTTGGCAGTCTCTTCATCTACACCTATGATCTTATGACATCAATTTCTCGTAAGATCGAAACACTACCCTGCCTTCTTTTGTTGATTGAAAACATCGATTGAACCTTTATCTCTCATATGATGACTAACTGCTCTAAAGACTAACCTTTTACCTTTATGCATCCAACAATCCTATGATCTTACAACCATACGACAACTCTACCATTTGTAGCTTCAAAAACCTAGGAAGTCAAACCTACGATCTTACAATTGCTGACTATTTGTAGCATTAGAACACATATTTGTTTGGCTCATGATCTCATCGCACCTCCAATGTCACAACAATCCAATGCTATGCCAACCTTCCTTTCATGCCTTCAGAAGACCCCTTAACACCACTTATGATCTCACGATCAACAATTTATCATCAGATCACAACCATCTCTTAACCTTTTCATGATTATACATTCCTATGATGTTATGATAGCCGGATACCATAACATTGACAGCTCTTGAAAATGCTTTCATGATCTTATGATGACAGGCTTGTCATAGGATCAGGATATTGCTTCATTGACTTGGATATGTGTCCGTCTAGCATTATCTCGCATTAACTAAAAACCTTGCACCTTTAAAAAGTGTGCAAACACTGATCATAGATCTAAGAAGATCTGACGGCTATGATGAATGTTGATAAAATGCCCTATTGTCACATGATCACAACTTGACCCATTGGAAAATATCAGTAAAATGCATCAATTGAAAGAATTGAACCTTATTTAGTGAATAAAAATGATAGATGCAATGATGAAACCAACCTAGACCCTCTGAGCTTGGCCCACTAGGACATGTGGCACTTTCTTGTTTCCCTGCTTGAGTTAAAGAATGAATATTTTCAAAATGCGTGCATCCACCTATTGTAGATCTTGGAGAATCTGACGACCATAATGAAGATCTGGGAAAAGCATGACAACAAACCTTTGACCAGTAGAAAACTTCTAGCAATCCATCCTATCTGACACATTCTCTAGCCACAAAGAAAGAAGGCCCACCTGGGACACATGGCACATCCTGATTATGTCACTTGAGTTAAAGACCAAGCACTTTCAGAAAGTGACATAATGACAACCATAGAGCTTGGCCACTTCGATGGCTATAGGAAACTTTGAAATACTAATGAAAATCTTGTCCTTAACTGATAGAATACATCCACCTAGTAGCTACTTTGACATATCCACTAATCCATGTGGTAGCAAGGCATTTCACCGCTTTCACTAAAGATCATTCATTTTCATAAAGTGGGGATCCACCAACTGTTGATAATCTAGAAACTAATGACTGAGATCAAATTATGCAACTGCTCACTTATCTTCTCCCTGCAATGTTATGATGTCACAACCCTATGACACACACCTTATCATAGCATAGGAAGCATGAAAAAATGACCTTGAGATCATACGATTAGCCCTTCGTCATAACATCATGACATGAAGAACTTTGTTGCTTGGGCCCTATGATCCTATGATGGGATCATGTCATGACAACACAAACTCATAATCAACCCTTGGCATAACATCATAAACCTTTCTAGCTTGGTCATTGATCTCATGATACATGGGTTATCATAGCATGGAAACACTTCATTCTTGTGTCCATGATCTTATGACAACGGTTAAGCCAACCGTATCATGCCTTTGGCAGTTAACTTTTTCATCCTTATAACTACATGACAAGACAACAAACCTCTCCATCATAACATCAATGGTCAACAACATTACCCTTGAGATATTACGATAGCTACTTGTCATAAGATTAGAACTTCGTGAGATCAGGACACTGCTCTTCTGTTGTAGCATCTCAACTTTGACCATCTCCTACTATGATCTTAGGATCATTGCCTACCATAACATTGGGAAAGTTTTTGCTTTGGCTCATGATCCTTAGATAGTTATGATGTTACAATTACTCGACCATATGATAAAACCCTACATCATAGATTGGACCTCAACTTGATTCATTTGATGATCTCATGATACAAAGCCCATTGTTTAAGATCATAATCATACCCCTTTGTTGCAATGTTGGGACTTGAATGTTTGACCATTGCTGAGCCACATTCTTAACTCAGGATCAACGCTAACCTACAGTGACCATGAGAACAAGAGGATCACTCCATCCAAACCTTAACTAGGGTTAACTCAAAACTCCCTGTGACCATACGAACATTGACTGGCTTGTTGAACTTGTCGCAACATCGTGAATCAAATGTTGAAGCTTTTTCAAATGAAGGTTATCAGTTGACTTGGTTGACCTTTCATTTGATGGATGAATTTCATACTTGTGACAGTGTGATAAAGGAAAAAAGTTGCACTAGCCTCTGCATTGAGATCGACCCCACTTGGACACGTGGCAGTCAGGTGCTTCCCTAGAATCCTTAAAGACCTTACACTTTCAAGAAGCGTGCATATGAAAATCATTGATCTTCCTGCATTTGATGGTTGAGAACAATGGGACCCCTCACTAGAACTTGCATTTGCTAAACATTGTGCGACCATGTGATAAGGGAAGCACAACTTTGCAACTTGAAATCTGTGGTTATAAAAATGCCCTGACACTATGCTAACCGCTAAAACAAAATTCACACCATTGATGCCTAGGATATGGTTAAGTCCTGACTACTCGCGACCATGTGAAAAGGCTATCACATGGTCACAACTTAAATGATATAACATGAAAGGCTTGAGGCCATAGGATATAACAAATATAACCTAAAATTTATGCCTTTATAACATTCAAACATTTAAAAATTTGAATATCATGACTATTGGGGTATGCCAGGCATTTGAATTCAATTTTTTGGTAGGAGGGCAATTTTGGCCAACAATAACCTAGAAATATATCTTCATCTCCTTTTGAATCAAACTTTCCATTTCTTGCATCTTTATGAATATAATACCTACTTCAAAAGATTTAAAATAAATTACATTGGGTGTGTGACTATACCAGAGTTCATAGGGTGTCTTATTTGTGCCTTTCTTCAACTCAACTCAGTTGAGTGTGTAAACAAGAGTACTTACAACCTCTCTCTAGAACATTTGTGAAACTCCTTTTTCAATCCTCAATGTTCTAACACAATCAACAATAGATCTATTCCTTCTCTCTATAATACCATTTTGTTGTGGTGTCCTAGGGGCAAACACTTTCCTTTTAATTCCATTCTCGTGAAAAAGTAAGAAAACTCATTAGACATAAACTCTCCACCTCTATCACATCTTGAACATTCAACTGCTTACTAATTTTTTCTCAACTCTTGCTTTATACCACTTGAACATTTTAAATGCATTAGATTTAGCTTTTAGGAACATTGCAGTCATCATTCTTGAATAGTCATCAACAAATAGAATAAAATATTTATCACCATAATAACTATCAACTCTCATAGGACCACATATATTAATGTAAACCAACTCTAGAATATCATTAGATGAACATGACTTACTTGAGAAACTAGACTTAGTCATCTTACCAAGTTGACACTCTTTACACATAGAATTATCAGGCTTAAAGAAACTTGGTAAATCTCCAACTTTCCCCTTTCTACTCTCTTTAACCATATCATCAAAGTTCACATGATAAAGTCTCTTATGTCATAACCAAATGTATTCAGCTTTAGGAAATAGGCATGTATTTATAATAGGATCCAGATAAAATATTTTACCTCTTGTTTGATCTCTAGTTTCAACCAACTTCCCTTCTTCATCAAATATATTTACCTCTCCATTTTGAAACTCTAGCCAGTGACCTATGATATTTAGCTATGCAACACTCAAAAAATTATATTTTAGACCTTGAATCCAATAAACATCATCACATCTTATCCTTTCATTCACCAATATTGAACCTCTACCTTTCACAAGACATGGAACATCATTTCCAAGCTTTACAAACCCATCATATTCTTCTAGCTCATTAGACTGATCTATATCACCAATCATGTGATGTGAACAACCATTACTAATAATCCAAGTATCATTTTTGCTAATATGACTTAGTTCCCTTGTCCTTGCAGTCTTTGTTCATTCAGTAATTGTTCTCTTGTCACTCATGTTCTTGTTTGGACATCTAGATGAAAAATAACCAACTTCATTATACTTAAAACATATACGGAGTAATTGATATTTATATTTTCCTTTTCATCTCCGTAATCTCCTTGCCAAAAGTGCTTTAATCTCTTCATCTTCTTTCTCATATGAATCACAGTCACTTTCATAATTTTTACACTTATATTTCCTTGAACTCCCAATAGTTAAAGATGACTTGAAAGCATTTTCATTCTTAGGAAAACTATTATCAAAGTTACTCAATTCAAAAGTAGTTAATCTACCAGCCAATCCATCAAGAGTAAGAACATTACCAAGCATAACTCTGAATTCTTGAATTGCAAAAAATTTAATAGAATAAATAGGCAACAAAGTTATTCATACTTTACTTATAAATTCTTCATCACTTATCATTCCTCCAACAACTTTAATGGCACTTACCACTTCCTTGATTCGGTTTCTATATTGTGCAATGTCCTCTCCTTCTTTCATCCTCGTATCATCATACTTTCCTCTTAGACTTTCAACATTTTCTCTTAACACATTCTGATCTCCACCATGAACAAGTATTAGCTTATCTCACACTTCTTTTTAAATGTCACAATCTTTGACATCATCAAAATCAAAATTGATGAGAGAAGAAGTAAAATCTATCATTAGGTTGTTGTGTTCTTGTTTACTCTTCATCTATTCAACAATCATAGGAGGTGTAAAAGAAAATACTGATTGTCCAGAAAATGCAATACATTGTCTCTAATACCTGAAAGGTATAATCTCATTCTGTTGTTCCATAATGCAAAGTTCTCCTTGTTCATCTTAGGAACCTCTCTCTCATTCATCCTCAGATCCTTAGCTCAAGTCCCTTTAAAATTTTTCTCCAAGTGCTTAGCTCTAATATAAATTATTAGATAACTGGGGGTGGGGGGAATCGATTATAAACAACTATCCTATTGGTCTTGAACACTTTTCCACAAGCTTAAACACTTTATACTTTCATATCACTAGCTCGATAAACATATCAAATATTCAACTTAATCATCTTGTAAATTGTTAATTTCACATATACCGAGTATTAGAGTAAATTTCCATCTTTTACCAAGTTACAACAATAAACAATAAACATGAAATATCACACAAAATAATAAAAATCCACAAACATATTTAACAAGGAAATCCTATTAAGGGAAAAACCACCTAGGAACTAAAAACCCAAAAAATTTACTCTTTTGTAGTGAGCTCTATTAGGAGCCTACCTTGGTAAAGGTTACATACACATTGTTAATGTGATCTTGTTAGAGGATTTTCACCAAACATCATCTAGACCTTATCATTCCATGAAATATCTATAGAGTGGCTTGCTCTAAAGGACTTACAGAACACTCAACTAAATGTCACCATACAATGGATTTACAAATAAGACTTGCTAGGTTCACTCGATTAAGAGATATTCTACTACAATGGTCAGAATGTAACAATGAAGTGAAATGTTAGATTTAGCACTACCTTTGCTTGTTCAAATCTCTATTTTACTCAATATCTTTCCTTTTTTTATCCTCTATATTCTTTCTCCTTCCTTCTAACTAATCCACTGAACTATACATCAACTTAGTACTTTTCTTGCTTGATCTTCACAATGTAGTTCTGCTATGTTACTTTTTGGCTATCAACTTCTTCTTTTACTTGATTAGCAATAATGAGCATCTTTCTCATCCTTTAAATAGAAAGCTTTCTGCTTAGCTGCTCCATTAGATCCCTTTGTTTTGTTTCTTAATCATAGTTCTTAGATCTTCATCTAGCTTAGGTTCATTGAATCTAGACACTTACTTATCATACCTTCAACTTGAAATTTGTGCTTCAATTCAAATAATAAAATGTCCTTCATTGGATCTTCTTTGAATTTCTTTAGCCATTGATCTCATAACTAACTTCATTGTTATCTTCAAAACTTGAACAATATTTATTTTCATCACATGTTGGCCTCAAATAAATTTATCTTCAAACTATTATGTCCTTTCCTTTAATTGGTTAACATTATACTTCCTTTCTTATGATCAGTTACAATTATGAATGCTCAGTGACAACTGTAGTAGCTTGGTTAATATCGATTTCCTCATTCATCGACTGAACTAGATTTTTACTTCATGACACCATAACTTGCTTACATGTAATCTCAACACTTAAAAAAATCATGTAAAAAAATCAAGCTAACATCATACTATCAGAGTCTAACTCGTTCAATTTGAAATCCATACATTTATCAATCATACTTTCTTCAAATTCTCTTCACCAATCAAATGATATGGCACTCTACTCAATTAGCATAATGTCTCACCAATTAAGGCTTGACATCAATGAAAACATATCAACTGATATAACTCTTTTACATACATTAACAACATTATCAGTCGAGGCTAAAAAAAAAAACATTCAAGCATTGCAAAATCATTATTGACAAGGGTTTCATCAAATAAGGTGAATATTTTAATTTGTCTTACTTTTTTACATGTTTTTTCATACTTGACTCTTTCAAGGTTAAATATTAAATGGGGATTTAACCAAGGCAACCCCCTCCCCCCTCCCCCCTCCCAAAAAAAATAATAAAATTAAAAATCAAAAAAATCTTGTGTGCAGAAAGAGGTTATCAAAATTATGAATTTGGATCCAAAAACTATTAGCCGAGAGTTTCAGGTAAAATTTGGGTCAACTTTGTTTATGTTCTCTAGGAACATGTTTGTCATCCCATAAGCCTACTGCTAGACATCAACCAAATTGACCTGTACTTGGAGATATGATATTTTAGAGTTTTCTAGATTTTCTATTTTGATCATAGATTTGTAATCATATTTTTTGTAGCAGTTGTAGAACCACACTTTTCAGAGGAAATTGTTTTTTTCCCTTACACATTTTGAGGTCAATTTTCTTTGTTCTATTTCATCTCATATAATAGATATATTTTCATACTTTAATTGGATTGATTGCATACTTATAGATCTTAGATCTATCTCGTCTTTGTCATTTAATCAATTGGTTCAATTTTGTTGAAGTTAGCTTCAAGAAGCTCACATATCTAATTCACAATGGTGTCTCAAGAAATACAAAGTATTATTTTGGACATTAATTTATTAATTTTATAACGAATTATTTAAATATATACTTATATATCATTATTGGATGTGTGCACTAAGATGGTGTACAAAAAAGTGGACACCATGAAAAAAAAGTCAAAATTGCACATTACACGATCATGTTATGTGGACTTTTCGTCAAATTTCAAAATGGGGCTTGGCTTGTTAACGATCCAAGAAAATAATATTAAAAACTTCATCTTAGCCATAATGCAATCACACTTTAACTTAGTCATAATGCCACCACGTTACGACTAGTAAAAATAAAATTTGTTACCCTAAAGGTTTGGGTCATTTTTCACATCCAAAACTATGGACAATAGAGAAAAAGAATCAATTTATCCCTTTGACGTGACTATGTTTGAGTGTCTCAACCTCCAACCCATCTAGTTTGTTGGCAATCTTTGACAGTGCCTTCAAAAAAAGGTCATATATCTTTTATTTTTTTAAATTTTTATTGTATGTTGTATTATATTAGGGTTTTTGTATTGATTTGTATTTTTTATAATCATTTGATAATCAAATAGATCTAGAACTAGCAAATGAAAATGAAACCAAAGGTCACCCCTTATCTAATAAACAAACATTAACCCCATAAATTCATCTCAAAATGAACCGCAAAAGCCTCAACTAGCAGCCCCAAACATACAAAACCCTCAAATGGTTGCCCCTCAATGACCACCACCAAGTGTAGGGCCTCCACTAATCCTATTAGATCATGTAAACTCTAGTAAAGAATACCTTGTTAAAATTCTAACAATAAATATTGCCAAAATAACTAATTTGGTTGGTAGGTTGAGGTCTTCTAGTCTTGGCCACAACTCCACCCAAGTCGACACATTAGTAAAAATGATCACTAGTGAAAATGAGGTAACTAAATGGGGTTCATGGAGGGATAGGTGTCATGCATATTATGTAGATGGGTTATCTCATGATGAGGTGGAAAATAAGAACATTCTTAAAGGTAAAATATGTGTTCTTTTCAACAATCTCAATACTAACAACAACCTAGAGGAAATCACCCCTCGCTTTCCTATTCATTGGTGTATTCATAGGGGGGTAAAAGTAGATTTTTGGGATAGGTGGTATATGGCATTTCACCAACCACCTTTTAATAATAATGAGGTGCCCTTATATTTTTTGAGAAACTTATATTGTGAGTTCATCCTCAATGTCACAGTGAGAAGCCAAATTACTTTGACTTTTCTTAGTTCTATGGTAGAGAGAGGGGGTCTACATAGGATAGATTTTGGGCTTGCAGAATCATCCAACCATATAAAAGGAGGTGTCTACCAATTTTTTGTGTGTTTCATGTTGTGATCCTCACAGTCGTGAAAGAGTGTATGGACTTACAGACTTTTCATGCAGTTGTATCATTGACTAATTTCATCATTGAGCATGGCACACAGCTAGCCACAAGAGGGGGTACATCAAATCCATCATCATTAGATGCTCCACCATAGTCATCCCATCCCATGCCACCTCCATCATCATCATATATTCCATTTGGCTTAGTCCCAAAGCCCATTCAACATAATTGTGCCAATTGCCATGGTTTATGTGATGGGCTAAAGAGTAATGTGAATAAGGATGGATCAACATCCCATTCATGTATACATTTCAAGAGAAGATGCCACATATCTATTGTTGAGGACGTGGCCCTTATTGATGATCTAATGACAATGGTGTTTTCCAGAGGGGCGACATAGGTTTGTATATTTTTTTTTTGACATGTTATTAATTAATTTCACCTAAAATTGACAAAATTAAATACTTTTGTATTTAAAGAATAATAGATACTGATACATTTGACATTCTTTGATATATATGCATGTTACAGGGTGTATCAGGTGGTAGGAGCACACCTCATAGTGTTTGTTCAAGTAGACCTAAATGGGTAGCTCAAACACCTAAGATGAAGTGAAAAATATTAATAAAATAGAATAATACTTGTTGATTTGATTTTGTTTTGATCAATAAGAGGCATATGCCCATTGTTTATTAATTTTGGAAATATTTACATTTTACCCCGTTCAAGTGCAAGCACTAGGGGAAAGAGAATGAGGCTAAGAAAACCCCTAGTGTAGCCTAAGACAAAAAGTCCTATAAAAAATATTTATGCCCTACATAGGGTCTTGACGAGGGCATACCCTCTTTTACAAAATTAAGAGTTACTTCTCTTATAATTAAAGTATTTTAAAGAAGGTACAATGTCACAAAGTTTTCTCAATAGAGAGATTACAAGAGTCATAGTAGGGATACTATTCCCTATCTTTCATCCTTCTTGATCTAGACTTAGATGAAGAATAGGCCAAACTGTATGATGGATTTTGAGCATACAAAACATTTAGTACTATAGAGACCTATCAAACACAAGCCACAACACCCCTTTCTCTAAACTAAACATTTTCTTAGAGCACCCTTCATTACAAACTTGGGGTGAGGGGGGGGGGTGTGGGTTGTGAATCATTACGACACCCCTTTCTCCATTCCTAACATTTATACAAAACTATGTTACTTAGCTAATATACCTTTTTGATGCTCAACCATATATGTTCTTCATGCTTTTCCTTGACTCATGCTATTCTTGACTTCTACCATCTTGCCCAGCCTCTATATCACTCAGCTCATGTGTTTCCTCCTAAACAACTCGACAACCAAAGACTCCACCAAATTGATTAGCAGGAAAAATAACATTGTTGCAAGATGAATATTTATACTTATCCTTTACGTATCTTAGCTTGTATAGAATGTCTTAGTCACAGTGGTGACTGACCAACTCTGCTTTATAAATGACTAAGTATTTGGCACCAACTGAAAATGTTGGATTACCTTTAGGGTCAACAATCTCCCCCTTTGGTGTTAGTGGAAAAAATACTTTGTCATGATAAAAAATTGACATTCCAAAGCTCCAAGATATGTACTCCCTCTGAGGATGTAATCCATACCTATAGCTTGGTCCTTACATATATACTATTGTACTTGCATTTTCAAAATCATTTCCAAAAACTTTTAATTTCACACATCTGAGCATTAGACTAATTGACTCTTTATTACTCCAAAAATATATCTAACAAAGTTTCAAAATTTGATTACATACATACATGATCATATAGTTCCCCTTTTTCATACACATACACTTTCTTACATACTTTCATGCATCATTCCTCCTTGTTTTTGTCACTTATGACTCAAATGAATTTTCAATTATGGTTCTGGGAGGATCCTGAATTCCTTCAGAAATGGATGGTGCAATATGATAATGATTGTCAGTGTGTTGTCCCAATTAGCTTTCAAAGTGTGAAGTACTTATTTTCTATTTCTATCTTGGTCACCAGATTCACTATATTGTCTACAATGGATAGGTGCTAGTCCTTTACAAGTGTAGAAACCTAAAAACCTTTAGAAAATAAAGTATTTTTATTTTTTGAAAAATTCCTGATGACATCATCATTTATTAATTAATTAATTTATTTTTATGCCATTAAATCCCTTTATCTTAATTAAAAATATTTAATTAAGGAATCCCTCCCAAAAATGTTTAAATCTTATTTAAACATTATTTCCTTATTTATTAATTATTTAATTAATAAATTGACCAAAAATCCTAAAATAAATAAAAAATTTATTTTTTGCCCTAAACATGGGTTAAAACTTACTAACCCAAGCCAAAGTTAACAAATATCTCCTCCTTCACCCACCCTCATTAAATGCCATCCACTTGTCTATCCCTAAGCTAATCCTAAACCATCCTAATCCACCCTCTAATCATTTGCACAAGCTTAAGCAAGCTTAGAACCTTCCTAATCAAGCCCAAGTCGAAATTTCTCTCATCACCCTCAAAATATCTCAACCATAAAACTTTATGACGTCCACTAGGTCATAAATGACTCTTACAAGCCCTTTTATGGCTCTTACAAGTCATTATGAGGGTCTTTATGAAGATTTTATCCCTTGAGCCTCCTTTGTTGACTCATCCTTCCCCTTTCCTCCATCCTCTCACCATGTGACATGTGTCACTCCTTGATTGGCTATAAGGAAGCACAATCCATGTGCTCTCCTCTCATGCAATCTGAGCCCTCCATAAGCTTTTTCCCATCCTTGCATCTTAGCCCTCAAACCCTCAAGCCTCTTGCCTATAAATTGGATCCTTCCCCTTTTCAAAATAACACAATCCATGAAGTAAAGTTATAATGCTATTTTGAGAGCCAAATCCATACTAAAGCCATCTATCCACACCAAAAATCCACAATCATCCATTGAAGCCCTTTTTGAAGCATAAAGCTTGAGCATACATCCTATCTATTTAGACAAAGCTACTCAACAAGAGAGCTTCTTATTGAGAGAGCCCATTAATGGCTCATATTCTCAATTAAGAGCTCATCTTAGTCTATCATGAAGTTTATGAATTTTTTTTAGTTTGTAGAAGCTTTATTTAAATTTGGTTTCTATTAGCAGACTAACATTTTCTCATATACAACAAGATCCTTAGTAGTTTGTATGTGCCTTTGCATTACTTCCATATGAGGTAGAAACCTTGCTTGAATTGAATTCACCTAATTTCTTATATGGCACTCTTCTTTTAAAAGTTTTGATTGCTTCCCATGTAAAAAGATGATCTTAGATAAATAAAGTGAGCTAGAGTTAGGATCCATGCTCAACACTTTTCTTCCATCCTATAGATTTTCATCTATCTTATCCATCTTCTCCCGTATGGTCTTGTAGTAAGAGGGAATATCATCACATGACTTTGCAAATAATGTATTTTCATTTGTAGCTAACTATTCTAGCTCGATGACAAGAGTGGAAAGTTAAACTTGATTTCTATTCCATTAGATACTTTCTCCATCACTTTATTGTCATATTTCCTCTCTTCTCTTTGCATCAACTTCTCTTGAATATCTATATCAAGATCATTAGCTTTCTCCACAATTTTGACCAACTATTCAATAATTGGAGCTTTTTCATCCAAATCAACAACAACAATTAAATCAAGAAATATATCCTTGATGTCATACAATACCTGTTTCTTTTGATGTTCTCTTCTCATCTGGACTTGTTTGGCCTTCCTTCCCAATAACTCACTTAGAATTACCATCTGCTCTTCATTAAAATCTATGGGCTTCTAATCAGGAATTGTGATCTCCTCATCTAGAGTAATAGGTTTACCTTTGATTGCTTGAGGTGACTACACCTTCTTTTTTATCTCTTCCCTTTGGAGTTTGGCGTGTTTGAGCTTGACACACTATGTTATTGTAAAACTTTGGTTTGTACAACTAGACTTGGTTTATATGGATCAACCCTTATCTCCTTGTTCTCCTTGTTTCTTTGAGGTTTATCTTTTGTCTTTTTTACCTCTGTGCTCATATCTGTATAGATGTTATGTATAAAATCATCTTATTTACCCTCTCCTTGATCATTTTGGAGTTCATTGGTGGAATTCAGCTGTCCTACCTCCTTCATTCCTTCAATTTGATGTCCCAAGGAAATTAGTCTATGACTAATAATAGACTCATCTACTCTACCATTTTGGCTCTCATATTTCTTCTCACCTTCTTCACTCACACCAACATTGGCCCTTGTGGAATCTTGTCATTGTTTAGGCTTAGGTGTATTACTTACTTCATTAGTAGATACATCCTGCTACTTGGAATCACCATCTCTAACATGTAAACTTACTAAAATAGTTGGTGATGTATTGGTTAGTTGAGTGGACTCCTGTGCACTGATCTTAGGGTACTCTCTTATTTGCACAATCACAGGATTGGGGTCCAACAACTTATCATGAGTTGGCATCTGTACTAACTCATTTTGTACAAGGTCTTTACTTTCCTTCCTTAGCTCAATTGTGACTATTCCTTCATTTAACACATTTCTTTCAGGGCTCTTCTTTGGTTGATCATCAATTACTATTGTCTATGTTTTCTCTTTATTAAGTCATACCAATTAATTGAATGTATAAAAAAGATTATCTTAGCCATCATCAATATCTTCAATGTTGTCTAGTTCCACATTTTCTTGTTCATTTTTCTCTTCCTCATTCGCTTGTTCATCATTTGGTATCAAATCAAATATTTTACTCCACAAAACTTTACTCTCCTCTACAATAGTTTCAAATTTATTCTTCAAGACCAGAAATGCTCTCCTTTTAGGAATAAATATGTTATTTTAATCTTTTACTACCTTAGTAATATGTTTTTATTTATGTCAGGCATTATTTAGACAAGTATACCCACTCTCATTTGCCTCTTAGTCATCACTGCAAATTTCCATTGCTGATTAATTCTTTCATACAACTTATGTAGAATCATGTTCCCAAAATCTAATAATGCATATTTAAATGTTTGCATCATGTCTAACATTGCTTGTTCAACCTTTTCCTTATCTACCTTACTCAATTGATCATATTTTACAAATTGAAATCTAGACAACCTAGTACTTCCCCTTATTTTTTCACATACATCATCAATAGATTGGGGCTTCTTATGCACTACCACCTTAACTTGACTCAAATCATCTAAATAAGTCTTCTCATCTTCTTCCTCATCCTTAGGCATGATGAGCTTTCTCCTTGGTTTCTTGATATTTTTTTCTAGGCTCTACCTCATTAAAGGTGGTCTTTCTTTTTGTTATGCTTTTTCCTTGAATTGGTTTAGTCTTTGTTACCACTCCTTTCTTTTGTGTTTCAAAAACTGTAACTATTGTTTCCCTTATTCTTTGCCTAGTCACAATCTATGTGGCAAGTGAAGGTTCAACTTCCTTCTTCTTTCCCTTGCTTTCCTAAGACTCAGTAATAACAATCTCTTTGCCCTATTTCTTGACTTCCTCTTCTTCATCTTTGTATAAGGCATTTCTCACTCAACTCCTTCTCCCAAAACCTTCTCTAAGTTCTCAATCATAGCCTTCCTTTTCTTATTCAGCTTAGGGGAATTTATTTGAATAGTGATCTTCACCTTTATTGACTCATACCTACTTAATGGCTCAACATTTTTATAAACTTCCTTAGCCAATAATCCAGTGATTACTATTGTAACTTCATCAATATTAACCTTGTATGGTAGAGGTCTCAACCATGCAACCCTAGGTAAAACTACTTGTGCATAAGTGATATCAATGTCTACCAAGAAACATAAACCATCATAATATTTTTCCATAAGGGATTGTGGTATCCTAGACCTATTCTTCATTTTACTTTTAATTTCTTCAAAGTAACCATCGATAATGGTCTCAAAATTGTCACTCATTTGAATTTTCAATTCATTAATCTGTTGTGTCACTGGTTTCTTCCTATCCTAGACTACATTTCCAATGGTAGGAAATGAGTTTTTCACATAAAAGGAATTGCAAACTATCAGAGATCCAAACTTACACAAACTATTCTTTTCTTTATGTATACTTCCCAAATTCTCTGCTAGCTGGATAAGCTGGAGGTTTGCTAGGTCATAACTGTGATCTTTCTTGACAATCTTCTATCCCAAGTCTACTACAACACATGGCACACTATCAGGTTGGATTGATTGATAAAATTTGTGGGTGATGACTCTGATAGTGAATTCAATCTTTGCATTCTTAATGGTAGATATCTTCATTCCTCTATTGTTCCACTCTTCCACTATGTTGGCCTCAATTGCATCTTTTCCTCAATAGTGAATGGTCTTAACCCTTTCCATGATAGGGTATCCTTTAACATGATGAATAATCTTCTTGGTTATCTCCATTGACCCATTCTCCAACCATAATTTTAGATCATGCACATGACCCAAAACTACTTTGATCCACTCAACCTTAAAATTCCTTGAAAATTTTAGGGCATGAGTCAACCCTTTCTCAACAACCTTCTTGTGTTCTTCCTTTAATTGTCCATTCTCACACAACTTTTCATATGTCACTCTCACCTCAAAGTCTCCAACTTTTCCTATCTTGCACATGTAACATGATCTCACATCATGAATCATGATTACCCTAGGTGGGATTAATGATAGGGCACTCGAGGAATCACCCTTCATCATAATTTTAGGATACACTCTAAATTTAGGTGGGGGACAAGCATCATTTTTGACCAATTGAGCGTTACTAACCTCTAACTCCATTTTCTTCTTGGTTGCAAATGAGCTTGATGTCATTTCTTCAATTTAGGGTTTGAATACACATTCCTAGATAACTCAACCTTAATATAACCTCTCACACTTTACTTCTAACACCAACAACATGCACTAGGAATATGCAACACAAACTTACTCAAATGCTTAGAAAATGCTTCAACTTAATTCACTATGTGAAAACTTGAATGCAGGGTGCATAAAATGACTTACAAGATTCACTATATAGCTTGAAAATTTCAATTTTAGGGTCTCATCAATGCTCTATACATATAGTGGGTGTAATACAATTGTCTTGACTAACATAGTGAAACTCAATCATCACACTTATAAACTCCTACTTGGTCAAAACCATAGCTCAGTGGTAACTAACATTTTAACTCAATTACATAACACATTCAAGATTCTAATGTTGATACTCAGTCATTACTAACACTTCAACTCAAAACCAAAATACATTACTCAATTCAAACCTTTAATATGTCCTTGTACATCCCTTAACATGTTGATGTGACTCTCATGCATATTATCTTAGGAACTAATGTGTGATTTAACAATTTGCAATATAGTTCCATACACACCTCTTTACTCAATTGAAGGTGCGGGAATCACCTAATCCATTGGATTTAGTGATCACAACTTCACCATTTGAACTATTGTCTTCTTTAGTTTTCTTTCTCTAGGTTTGATTCATTTGGCTTCTCACTTATTCAACATTGATCTTTTCCTTTCTATTGGTTTCTTCATTGTTTGATGCTAGTGCTTGGTTAATGCAGTCTCTTCTTAGATGACCGACCTTCTGATAGTTAAAATATACTGGTATGAAATTCTTCCAATTTTTTGATCTTCCTCTAAGATGCATCCTTGCACAATTTGCTTCTATGTGTCCATAATTTTCACCTAACTAACAATTGACCCACGTATTGTAATCCCAATTTATAGTGTTGCCTTGCCTATTTTCTTTTCATTTACCTTAAGGTGTCTAATTATTCTTTGCTTTAGATCTACAATCTTGTGCCTTATGTCCATAATTATGACATGTGTAACAATAGTCTTCAAATATAGATGTAGTTTGTGTCTTACTAACCTTTAATCTACTTTCATGTGCTTGATGTCCATTCTTGTTACAATTGAAATAATTGCCATTGAATTCAGGTGTCAGAATTGACTTACTAGTTTTGCTCCTGCAAATGTTTGCTATATGGCCCAATTTTCCATAGTGATAACATGTAGGCTTCTTGTTCTTAACATTCCTTTGTTCTCCATGCTTTGATGACTCTCCTTTATTGGTAGATGACATGAAATCAATATAGCCTAGTCTACTAGTGTCACGTGGTCTTCTTTGTGCTCTCAGTTGCTCATGAAGTTGTCTCATAGTCTCTCCAGATCTATTCATTCTTTCCATGATTTCTTTCATAGTTCTCAACTCAACTTTTAGTTGATTGTTCTCAGATCTCATATTTGTAACTTCCTAGAAATCTCATGATTGGTACTTAGTAACTAATTGACCATGTCAAATTGATTGTGAGTCAACCTTTGTACCTCATTGATTCTCTCATCAAGACTTGTAGCCATCGACCTTTTTTCTTCTTCAACCATTACCTTGTCCTCTTCAACCTTTTTCTTTTGTTTAGTTACTTCACATAGCCTTATTCATTGTATTTAATGTTCTCTTTTTAGTGCTCTTACCTCTTCACTCAGAATGTTATTCTTCTCCAATAGATATACTATTGTTTCTTTAGTTTCACTAGATCTGCTTGTTGGTAACAATTGACTAATTGTGTATTGTCTTTGATGTTACACAAAATGTCATTTCATTGCCAGTCAATATATGCTAAGCTCACTTGGGAATTGAAGACAATTTTCTATATTTGCTGAGTATTCCAAAGTTTTCCTAGTTCGGAGACTGTGTCTACTGAGTTCACTTGGGTGACAAAGGAAAGTTTAGAAAAGTTGAGTGTTAACCGAGCTCACCCGATTAATGAAGGAAATGTTGGATGGAACCAGTGTTAACTAATCTCACTTGATTACTAAAGGAACTTTTTGAATATGCAGTGTTGACCAAATTCACTTAGTTAACATAGGAAAATCACTTTGAGTTAGTATCTACCGTGCAGGGTCGACTAACAAAGGATTTTATTATTTTGGCATATTGAGTTCAATTGAGTTATTTGTTGGTTCTAGACAACTAAGGAGATGAATATTAATTATTCTAAGTTGTATTCAAGTTGACTTGACAATGTGTAAGATATAAATATAAGGTCAAGTCAAGGATTGAATGTGTTGAACATAATTGAAGATTTGATGATGCTTAGAGGAAGCAAATTAAAAGGATAAGAAGAATATCCTTGGTGAGTTGCAAAGATACATTCGATCAGGAAGGATCAAGTATACAAGCCAAAATTGAGATCTATAATCAGCAATTTAGTTATATTAGAAATCAAGTCATCTCATTGTTGCTTTCTAACCATTGTAGCAGTGATCTAAATCTCTTAACAGAGTTAGCTTAACAACTATTTATAAATCCTCTAATAGGGTGGCATTTCTATTGAAGTGTCTAAAGACCTCTAACAAGGCCACTCCTAATAGGGTGATTAAATCCTCTAATAGGGTCACACCTAACAGTGTGTTTTGTAACCTTTAACAAGGTTGTCTCCTAATAGGGCTCACTTTAGAAGAGTGAAAATTAGTAACTAGTTGTAATTGGTGGGTTTTTCCAAATTAGGTTTCCATATTAAATATTGGTGTCAATTTTGTTCATGCTATTTTCTTAATGTATATGCAACTAAGCTAGAGTAAGATTAATCACAGATAATATCTTAAGAATTTCATGATAAACATTTGTCAAGTTATTTCAATGTTTATCGAGTTACAACATTTGTTAGTGTAAACTGAGTGCATGTGTGTTTGCTGAGTTATAATAGAATATAATTTAATCAGAGTTTTGATTTGTATTGACATATAAAGGGATCTGGGATTTATTTTTGTGGTAACTGATTCAACCCTCCCCTCTCAGTTACTCCTCTTATATTTCCAACACTACCTTGATCACATAGGTCTTCAATGCTCTCTTCTCTATATTGTGTGCCATTTTGTTGAATTTTCATCTCCTTCCTTCTCTTTAGGGATTTCTTCATTTCTTCCTTTTTAGCCTTGACTTGTTCAAATGCAAGATTCAAATCAATCTTTTTATTCTCAATAACCTTTCCCAACTTGCAAGCTTCCATCTCCAAGATCTTTGACTCTCAAGTGGTTAGACTTCTGCTTAGAGAATATAGCTTTGATACTAATTGTTGGAAATCTAATGGGAAAGTCTGATGCTGAGGGGGTGGGGGATGAATTAGGATCTTAAAAAAAAGTATGACTTCATACATAAATTATTTTCATACTTAATTCACCACACACATCTCTGCCCTAACATTGAACTTTACCATGCAACATCATATATCATGATGTAATATCAGATCCAACATCTAATAACATGAATAAAAAATGTAAGCACTAAATCAACACATGAAAAAAATATTCAGTAATGCAGAAACCCTCCAAGGTGAAGGTAAAACTACAGTGGGGATGACACCCACAAAGTCTTCACTACCACAATAATAAAGTGTGCATGTTAGAGCTACAAAGTTTGATCACTTTTGATGATCTAGCTTGTGAGGGGTCTTTCTTGATAAGACCTTACAAGACTTATTTAATTTACCTTGATTAAAGGATTTTAACTACGTAGTTAAGTGAGCACTTTGTTAGGAGATTTACATAGGCTTGTTAGGACCACTCTATTAAGAGATTTACCCTAAAACACCTGTTAGAATGCATCAGTACCTGATCCTTTAGTTTGTACTTGAATGTTGATAACATATCTCCTTTATACAATCTGATATTACCTCTCTATCATAGATATTCAATAAATCCTTAGTACACTTGTCAGTCGCCTTACTTTAGAACTTGTTGATTGACCTTCAACTTTGTATACATCCAATCCTTAAAATCTCAACAACAATATTAGGTCTACAACCCTTCTTAAATAGCCATCTAATGAATCTTCTAGGTCTCAACCAACGATCTAGATTCACCCTTTTTTCTACTTAGCCTTCTAATTTTCTGATTGGTTGATCTCATTATGTAGGGATTGATGATACGTAATTACTGACATAATTACCTCTTTGACTCTCTCCTTGATCATAAGAACATGTTTCTTTAGTTGGATAAATGATTTACATCAATGTTTGTTCCATTTCAAATATTTATACAAAACCATGTTACTCAACTAATATACTTTTATGATGCTTGACCATATATGTTCTTCATGATGTCCCTTAGCTCATGCTATTCTCAACTTCTACTATTTTTCTCGGCATGTGTATCACTTGGCTCATGTGTTATCTCCTAAATAAATCAATGACCATTGTATACTCGACGACACTTGGTTTTCTCGGCAATCACTATTGCTTGACAACAATTGAATATTTATACTTCTCCTTTACATAGCTCGACTTGTATAGAGTAGCTTGATCACAATGGTGATCAACCAACTCTACCTTGTAAATGACTAAGTTTTTTTCACTAACTAACAATACTAGATTGCCTTTAGGGTCAACACAAATGACCTTTCAAGCTAGTCCTCCTTAATGGGATCAAGTATAATAAAGAAGAAGAGGAGGAAATGAAGGTTCCTTTCATAGACCTCTTTGTATTCCTAGAATTGAGCTGGATCTTTTGTGAAGATTATAGGGTATGTTGGAACTGGCTCCCCTCTAATGTAGAGCACATAAAATCCCCTCTAATGTTCATTAGAACTGTATCGAGGCCCCCAATAACTCATTTTCAAATAGTTCCAAGCAAAGACTAGCAATGAGGGCATTGTCTACATAGAAATGCCTTGCTACTGCAATGAACATTGCAACTATATCTATAGTAGAATATGTTAGGGTGGTTAATATATTGAATACAAAGGCATTAGAGCACTTCCCTCCAAATTATTTTTCATAGGGACAAATTTCCTAATTCTATCCAACTTTGTTAGGGCATCAAAGGCCATGAGTGGGGATGGAGTAGTAAACTTTATGGGAGTATCCATGGCTTTGAAGTTCAAAATAAAGCCAAAATTATCCTATTAATAGGTCAAGAAAAGTAGAAATAAATCCCATCAC
Organism: Cupressus sempervirens; assembly: GCA_028749045.1. Lineage (NCBI taxonomy): Eukaryota > Viridiplantae > Streptophyta > Pinopsida > Cupressales > Cupressaceae > Cupressus > Cupressus sempervirens. The sequence continues at coordinate 946,644,585 of CM053792.1, read as the reverse complement.
TACTCAAGATGAAATGTGCTTTAAAGTCGTACACATGGGAAGGATAAAATAGTGCATGGAAAGGACACACTACCCTAGCTTAGGAAAAAGTGTGGAATAAATGTTTCAAGAAAGTACACATGACAGATCAAACCAAGTTACCAAGGATGGTCTTTTCAAAGCATAAGAATTTATTAAATTTAAAGGTAGTAAAATTATAATTTTCATTAGTAATTAAAGGCATTACTAGATAAGGTGAGTAGAAGTGAGGATAAATAATTGTTTTACAAATACTATCTAATCCCTTATTAGCTAATTGCTCAAAAATGCTATTTACCTCCCTATAAATATGATTGATAGTTAATTTTTTAATTTTTTTTGAATAACTCCAAAGCTTTAATTAGTGGAGTACTCAATTCTAGTTAGGCATCGATTGATTTCTAAGAGCGTTAATCACTATGGTTGAATCTCCCTCAATTTCAACCTGATTACAGTTCATTCATTTTGAAGTAGATCCAAAAACCCCCTATAAGGGATCTTAGTTCATCTTCATTTCTCATAGCCCTACCATTGATTTTGATTTTTTTAAAGAAGTTCACCAAGATGATTTCTAATACAACAATCAATACCACTTGTACCTAGGTTGCCTCTAGAGGCCCCATCAAAGTTTAGTTTAACCCCATTTTCAGTAGGTGGGGACTTGACTCACTGAGATCATATCTCCTTACTTCCCTTACCTCCCTTCCCATAAAATGGAGGAAGTTTTAACCCTGTTGACTTGTTTCCCATTTTACCATCTTATGGGAATATTGGCACTTTAGACCCATTGTGCCTAAGAATTCTACAATTTAAGGTCTCAATAATGGATACCTCTATTTTAAGGGTTAGTAAGTCATAATTCATAGTCAAGTTTTTGAAAATTCTCCTATTTATCTCCTTCCATAATTCCTAGAGAATAATAGAAGGGGATATAATCCATAATCCTTGAAAGATACTATCTGAGTTCAACTTAGGCCAAGACTGGAGGAAGAAAAAAATAGAGTTAGGCAAAGCCAACTTGTAGTTAATTTTATTGCAAAACCAATACCAAATTGTTGAATCATATGAGCAATTCAGGAGGACGTGATCAACATCTTCCTCAACTAATTCATATAAGGGGCACTAGGAAGGGCCTTCAAAGCTAATTCTACTTATTTTGTATGTAGTCAAGATTCATTTTTTGGAGAGCTAACCAAGATAAGGCACTTGCTTCGAGCATACATAAGGGATCCCACACAAGGTTTGTGGCATCACCGCCTTGGGTTGATGTCTAAGACTATAAACATAATTATAAACATCTCTATAGTTGTATTCTCTATTTTTGGATCCATCCCAAATCAACATGCCTTCTTATTCAACGAAGGTGATATTTATATCTTTTAGTAATGCATGAAGGCCTTCAGCTTCCTTCAAGGGAATATTAGAGGCTGAAAATAGTTTCCATTTCCATCCCTTCGAAGACTTATCATTTGTTTCCATATAGTTGAATAGATAGGGGCCAAGCCTTCCTTCCAAAATTTGTGTAGTTACCTAAAAAATTTCCATGCTAATAATTGTTTGGTAGCCTCTCCAAGAGTTTTTCTAGAGCCTAAATTGATTGCCCTTACCTATTTTCCATGTGCTTTTTTTTAGGAATGGATCTACAACTTAGCGCAAAGTTCCCTAAGTTGGATCCCCTTGGTGATTTTTGGTTCTAAGGATATTGAGTGGGTCATTTGAATTTAGATACTTGTTATAGAGAGTTATAGCTCACTTTAAATGTGAAAATCTTATAATTCCTTAAATGAGTTTGGCACCCAGAGCCATGACTTGATCCTTAAGATTTTTGATCTTAAAGCCCCCCTCAATCCTAGGACGACATACCTTATCCCATGCCAAAAGGGACACATTTTTCTTACTTTCTAAGCCTTATCAAAGGAAATATTTTAATGTTTTATTAATACTATATCTCTTTTGAGTAGGAAGATCTAAAATTGATTGATGATAGTGTTGGAAATAATCAAGACTAACGAGGTTACTGAGAGGGGAGGGGTGAATCAGTAACTCTAAAACTTTAAATCAATTCTGCATAATAACATATTCACCATTATCCATCTAATCTACTGTATGCATGAAGAGATAAACATTCATAACTCATGAACACACTGATTTGATGACCCAGAAACCTTCCAATTAGAAAGTAAAATTGGGGTGGGGATGATACCCAAAAAACTTCAATACTGCAGTATAAAGTTGGCCAGTTAAGGCTTACAATGATCACTTCTAATGATTTGCCCTGTTAGGAGCAAGTAGGATTGCTAGATCCACCTTGTTAGAGGATTTACAAACATACACTGAAGTATGCACTTTGTTAGGAGATTTACAAAAGACTGTTAAGTCTACCCTTTTAAAGGATTTACAAACTGATTCACCTGTTAGGATGAAGCAGTGGATCTAGTTACAACTAATTACTGATAAGATCCTTTAGGCTCTGATCACCCGATGTGATAGATATAAATTTTCTGCATCTATGTTGACCTTGCTGTATTCCTCTATTCTAATGCTAATTTTCTTTCCTTCTTCTCAAAATATTGCAATATAATACCAACAATGACATACAACATTGCTTCTCTTCAAATGATATTTATCATTCCAATATTTACATTGGCAAGGTCGGCCAAACACAAGTGAACAAATCATTACTGAGTCGGCCAACTAGTAGAAAACTCGGGTTCCTCAAACTGACTCGGTGACCTTCTGATACTCGACATCCACTACAATACACTGCATCGTCATGCACTCAGTAAGAGTAGAGGCATAATCCATACTAATCACTCTAAGTAGCTTGGAACTCGATAACCATTGGTGACTCGGTGAATATTATGTCACTCGGTGAAAACTAAATCCATTGATAACCTTCTTCACTTGGTAAACACTGATTCCTTCATTTACCTTGTTTACTCGGTAAACACTAAGTCCTTCATTTACCTTGATCACTCGGTAAACACTAAGTCCTTCGTTTACCTTGATCACTCGGTAAACACTAAGTCCTTCATTTACCTTGATCACTCGATAAACACTGCGAAGCTTGGTGACCACTAACTGCTTGGAGAACACTGTTCTGCTCGGTAACCACTATGAACTTGGCAAACACTGCTAAACTGCCCATATGCTCGATTTCCAAAGGAATGCTCGATATAAAATTGTAGACTAAGTGATGAGCTCGGTAAGCATCCAGAATCGAATAAGTGTTTGCACTAATGAAAAATATACCTTAATTCCAACAATCTCCCACTTTGGCATTAGTGACAAAAACACTTATGAGTCAAAACTTATATACAACATCTGACATACTGACGTCTGATTCTGCTGAATATACATGGCTTCCTTACATATAACTCCCCCATACAATATACACAAGGTATTTACATGAGTTATATGACTTTTATTCACAGTATCTCTTTGTCCCTTTTGTACATTTATCTCACCAATATTTCAATATATCTTCTTGAGTATTTCTTTCTCACCCCTTTTGACAATAATGCCAAAGAATAAAATAATGTATTTACATAGAGACACCAAAATGTGAAATGAATTCAGAATGTACCTTGAGAATGAGTTGCAGAGTCTTATCCCAATTCTCTCATAAGATTTTGCATGTGGATAGAGCTACTTGAACTTCTGTAGAAAGTTCAATTACATGATCTGCCACAGAGAAATTGTTGTCATGGATCAATGTTTTGGAGTATGCAATATGTTCCTGCATTGTGTCCATGATAGGAAGAATCATGTTCTAGATATCTAGCAGTGTAGACCAAATCCTTCCTTCTTCTCTGAGCAACTCTGCCTACTTCTCTAACAAAAATTTGATCCTTAGGTGATGAGATGAGCTTGAAATGGGGTCAAGCTTTAGGTTTTGTGCACTTGCCTTCAGATCCTCATCTATCTTATTCAGTTTCTCTCTTATCTCCTTAGTATACTCGGTAACATCACAAAGCTTAGCAAAAAGAGATGTTACATTTTTAAAAGAATTTTCAATGTTGGCCAAAACTATGGTTAATTCAACCTATTTTATTGCTATACGCTGAGCAATGTGCTCAAGCACTTTATTACCAAACTTCTTTTCTGCCTTCTCCATCAACTTTGCTTGACCAGAGGTGTCCTCATTGAATTTATTTACTGTCTCTTCTAACTGAATCAAAATGTGTTGAGTAGAATCTACTTTAACACCTACAGCTTCTGTAATTATATTCTGGGCATTCTTAATTAGTCTATATTCCTTATCCCTTTCAGACCTTAGCTAAATCTGACTTAATCTCACCTTTGAGTGAAAAGATGTTTCAAAATTTAGTTTTATTCCATTGAATTAGGTTTTGCTTAATTATTTTAAGTTTTTGAACCACCTTATACATTTTGGAGCTTAAAAATTCCACACTTACCCACCAATTTTCAAGTAGGTTAAGAAACGATTCATCCTATTAGCTCTAATTTAAACATATATCTGACTGGGGTTCCCACTAAGTCAAGAGATAACAAAATTGGGTAATGATCTAACCCAAAGAAAGGGAGAGTTTCTCATTCCAAATGAGACATATTTGAGGGAATATTTCCAAACATGAAAAAAAAGTCTAACTTCTATGTTATTTGACTGAATCCCTGCCTTCTATTGTTTAGTGTAAAGGAGTTATATTCATATTTTATTTCCAAAAGGGCAGATCAATCAATCCAATACTAAAATCCATTGATGCTTGTGATAATTTAGCCAAGTCTCCCCTTTTCTCTAAAGAGGATGATATGGCATTGAAATCCCCTCCTAATACACATAGAGAATGGAGGGACTACATATAATAGTCAATCTTTAACCATAAGCTCCTTTTGTTTGTTGTGGAGGTAGGCCCATAAAGATTAATTAGGGTAAATTAGAGGTTAATGTTAAGGCATCCTATATGGGTGCTTATCTAGTATCTTTCTATTCTGAGGGGAGTATTATTGACCATTTAGGGGTTCTAGATGATGACCAAACCAACCAAGGCCCCTATAGATGGGAAACCAAAGATTTCTTTGAATCCTAGCCTTTTTTTGAAAGTGTTTAGCTCTTCCTAATTCATTTTAGTTTCTTGAATTATGATAATGTCTAGTTTATATTGACTTAGATAACACTTCAAGAAGTGCTATTTTTTAGTGGCATTGAGGCCCCTAACATTCCATATAATGACCTTCATTTTCTATTGGGAAGGAACTTCCCCTTCCCTACATCAAATAACTTTGTTTGATTTGGCCTTCTACTTCGGGATCTTGAATTCTCAGCTCATTTCAAGATTCTTTTCCTCTCTTTTTAGGAATCTTTGACAAGTTAGGAGAGGCCAGAGGTTCGTGAGATTTTTCCTCTTAGATTATTAGACTCCTCCATCCTTATCAAATCATTTCTAAGGTCCTCATGGGTATAACCTTCACCCCCTAGTTCCAAGAGTTTTTCAATTCAAATTTTCCTTCTTGATAGCTAGATCACCCTTGACAGAATCCTTAGTGAATGTGTTAACTAGATCTTGTCATAGAAAGATTACTATTATGAGATGTAGGGTCCCCTTCTATAGAATGAATATGAGAGATTGATTTAAGAGGGCCATAGTTGTCCACTACATTTTGAATCTGAATAGATTAGGGGATAACTTGAGTATTCCTACCAGATCCCATAATATTTGACGGAGCAAGTATTGGTGTAATATCTAGATTATTCATTGCCATGGATGGCCTTGGATCAGCACATGACATTGCGAGAGGGGTCATGGGAGCCACTTCCACTAATCCCTAGTCCTCGACAATTTAACCTTCCTCCATGATAGGATCAATAGGAATTCCCTCAACACCTTCTATAGGAGAGGAAGCTCTATTTGTAATAATAAACCCTCCACCCATGGGATTAAAGGATATATCAATAGTTGGGTTGGATTTAGAAGCTCCTCAGGTGTTAAGTTTTTTTAGGTCTTTAGATTTTTTGCATTTTTACATGAGGGCGGCTTCAAAATGGTTTCACTCTGAGATTCTCCTTTTATAAATTTTTGGTTCTAGGTAATATAAGGAGTTGTGTGATGATCCTTATCTGTTTAAAATTAACTAATGAAAATTTCATTTTAATGAATAACTTGAACTTGATATTGTTAGAGACATAAAGTCATCCTCTAATCCTTTGAAAAACCTTGAAGAGTTTTGATATGACTTAGAATTTTGTCAGTTTGTGATGATTGATCAAGGAATTATTGTACATACTCCATAATTTTTTGGGGGCTATTTTATTGACATTTTTGGGCCAACATATTGTAACTAATTTTAACCCTAAAGAGGAAAAAATACTTGTATAAAAGGGCTTAGGGTTTGGGATTTTCATAAGGTGTGATGCAAAAATTGCTTCTTGTAGTGGTATTGAGCTATAAGGGATTACAGAATGTAATCAAGTTGTAAGCACTAGATTGTAATAATATTGGACTTGTTGTTTGGCAGACATAGCCCAGGAATTGGATGAACCACATTAAATCTTGGTGTCTAGTGTTCTCTTCTATGTGATTTATTATTTTCTGATATTATTAATATTTGCATGTAATTGTTATTTTTGTTTGTGGTTTATCCTAACAAGTGGTATCAAAGTGAGGTTGTTTTTTCAATTATCCTTTGCAGGAAAGTCTCATGGTTGAGTGGGAGCGATGACATATGAGGGTAAGCTGAAGGTTGAGAAGTTTAATGGACAAAAATTTTAGCTATGGAAGATGAAAATGGAGGACTATCTTTATTAGAAGGATTTATGGAAGCCATTGGAAGGAAAAGCCAAGAAACAAGGAACTATGACATATGAGGACTGACAAATTTTAGACAGAAAAGCACTTGGAAGTATTTGATTATGCTTGGCACCATCAGTGACATTTAACATTACAAAAGCAAAGACGAAAAAAGAGTTGATGCAAACCCTAGAGAAATTGCATGAAAGACCCTCCGCTTCAAACAAGGTATTTCTCATGAAGTGTTTATTTAATATGAAAATGGCAGAAGGTGGATCTATTGTAGATCATTTAAATGAGTTTAATACTGTTACTATTCAATTATCTTCTATGAATATCAATTTTGATGAAGAAATTAGGGCTCTCTTGATTTTGTATTCTTTGCCTGAAAGTTGGAATGACTTGGTAATGGCTGTCAGAAATTCTATTTTTGGATCTGATACCATCAAATTTGATGATATGATTGGTGTTATTCTAAGTGAGGAAACTCGTAGGAAAATCTCAGGTGGATCTACATCAGGAAGTTCTTTGAACACACAAAGTAGAGGCAAAACGACTGAGAGAGGAAATAATTCTGGAAATCATGGGAAATCAAGGGGAAAGTCATAGGGGAAGAGGTCTCAATCCAAAGCACCAAGAGATTGTTTGTACTGTGGTAAACCAAGGCATAAAGAAGGAGATAAACTAGAAGGGAACAAGGAGGAAAATGTGGTAAGTGTAGACACCAACAAATCTTTTAGAAAATAAAGTATTTTTATTTTCTGAGAAAATTCCCTGATGACATCATCATTAATTAATTAATTAATTATTTAATTAATTAATTTATTTTTATGCCATTAAATCCCTTTATCTTAATTAAAAATATTTAATTAAAGAATCCCTCCCAAAAATGTTTAAATCTTATTCAAATATCATTTCCTTATTTATTAATTATTTAATTAATAAATTGACCAAAAATCCCAAAATGAATAATTCATTTATTTTTTGCCCAAAACTTGGCCAATTTCCTTAAGACCACTAACCTCTTCTAGAATCTTCTAATCCTTCTTTAATTTCGATTAAAGGCTAATCCCAACTCAAGATATTTAATTAAGATTAAATATTGATCCTTGTGTTTATTAAAAATATTTTAATAAATATCTCCTCAACTCAAACCCTTGAAATAAATAAAACCTCATTTATCCTCACCCAAAGCCTAAACTCTTCTAGAAGACGTCAATCCTTATCTTTGATTCTAATCCTAATCCCCCCTCTAACCTTGTCACATTCCCTAAACAAGGTTAGTAAACTCCTAAGCTAATCCTAATCCCTCTTCTAATCATCTGTACAACTTAAGCAAGGGTTAAGACTTGCTAACCCAAGCCAAAGTCAACAATCTCATCCTCCTCCCAACCATCTCTATTTATGACCTAACCATCTCTATTTGACCCAACCATCTCTATTTATGGCTCAACCATCCCTCTTTATGGCTCAACCTCCCACATTATTCCTTTGACCAACCCATATCCTACCCTTTCACATCCAATCACCCTATGACATGTGTCACCTCCTAATTGCCTTCAAACAAGCACAATCCATGTGCTCCCCTTTGAGTGCATCATAGCCTCCCTCACCATCTTGCCATCCTTGCATCCTGACCGTCCATCCTTCCACCCCTTGGCCTATAAATAGAAGCCTCTTCCTTCACTAAAATCATCCACTTTTGAAGAAAACTTATAATGCTATTTTGAGAGCCTAAAAACTACCAAAATACCATCATAATGTTGAAACCCCTCCATACCTTCATTGCTGAATCATTCATCCACACCCATATTTGATTATCACTCGTCCACTTGGAGCTTGAGCACATCGTGAGCATACATCTGCTATCCATCAGGGATATAGCTTCGTCATCATGAGAAGCACTTGAGGAGTTTACCATCTTTGGTCTACTTTCCTCAAGTTTATTTTCTTTGGTCCTATCTTAAGTGTTTACTTGTTTTTAGTATTGAGAATGCTTTTTATAGATTAGTGTTCATTTTACTCTACTAAAAAAAATGTATCACCTATTTTAGTAGAGTAAAATGAACACTAATCTATAAAAAGCATTCTCAATACTAAAAACAAGTAAACACTTAAGATAGGACCAAAGAAGACAAAATTGAGGAAAGTAGACCAAAAATGGTAAACTCCTCAAGTGCTTCTCATGATGACAAAGCTATTTCCCTGATGGATAGCAAATGTATGCTCACGATGTGCTCAAGCTCCAAATGGATGAGTGATAATCAAATATGAGTGTGGATGAATGATTCAACAATGAAGGTATGGAGGGGTTTCAACATTATAATAGTATTTTGGTAGTTTATAGGCTCTCAAAATAGCATTATAATATTTCTTCAAAAGTAGATGATTTTAGTGAAGGAAGAGGCTTCTATTTATAGGCCAAGGGGTAGAGAGATGGATGGTCAGGATGCAAGGATGGCAATATGGTGAGGGAGGGTCAAGATGCACTCGAAGGGGAACACATGGATTGTGCTTGTTTGGAGCCAATAGGGAAGTGACACATGTCATAGGATGATTGGATGTGAGAGGATAGGATAAGGGTTGGTCCAAAGAGTAATGAGGGAGGTTGAGCCATAAAGAGGGATGGTCGAGCCATAAATAGAGATGGTTGGGTCATAAATAGAGATGGTGAGGAGGAGGATGAGATTGTTGACTTTGGCTTGGGTTAGTAAGTCTTAACCCTTGCTTAAGTTGTGCAGATGATTAGAAGACGGATTAGGATTAGCTTAGGAGTTGGCTAACCTTGTTTAGGGAATGTGACAAAGTTTGGGGGGGGGATTAGGATTAGAAACAAAGATAAGGATTGGCATCTTCTAGAAGAGTCTAGGACTTCCTAGGATGAGGATAAATAAGATTTTTAGAAAATAAATAAAGTTTTATTTATTTCAAGGGTTTGGGTTGAGGAGATATTTATTAAAATATTTTTAATAAACATGAGGATTAATATTTAATCTTAATTAAATATTTTGAGTTGGGATTAGGGTTAGGAAATGATGGGATTAGCCTTTAATCAAAATTAAAGAAGGATTAGAAGATTCTGGAAGAGGTTAGTGGTCTTAAGGAAATTGGCCTTTGGGCAAAAAATAAATAAATAATTTATTTTGGAAATTTTGGTCAATTTATTAATTAAATAATTAATAAATAAAAAAATAATGTTTAAATAAGATTTAAACATTTTTGTGAGGGATTCCTTAATTAAATATTTTTAATTAAGATAAAGGGATTTAATGTATCTAGTGGTGGACTTTATTTTTATCAAGATCCGAAAGAGGATAGAGGGTGAAATGGATAAAATGTGGTGGGTATAGTGGGATGAGATGGGTATGGTGGGTGATGGAACATGCCCCCAAGTGTATAGAGCATTTGGATAAAGGAATTACGCATGATGCTTGTTTGCCAAGTTTTCATCATGGTACTTATCCATGGCACTTGAATTGCCAAGTTTTTACCAGTGGATGATTTTTTTTGTTTTTTTTTTTTTTGTTTTTTCTGTTTTTTGACTTTTTTTTTTGACTTTTTTGACTCATAGATGTTCGTAGGAAGGGAGGGAGTTGAAAAGGATTGGATTATACAAGCAGAACGATAGTTGAGAGTTGGCCGGTAAGGGATGGAAAGACATGAGGCTTGTGGGTAAATGAATGAGGAAAATGGAAAGATCATCATCGACACACACCTTGAAAGGTGATGAAATAGTGGGAAAGATGGTATTGAGCGAGGTTGAGGAGAAAATGGAGGAAGAGAAAGATAAGGACTAAAAGTAGAGTCGGAAGATGGAGAATGGGAATTTTAGGATAAGAAGCATATGGACTAAGAGTGGATTGGGGGGATGAAGGATGTTTATATGGAGATTTGGATAAAGGATGAATGGATGAGGATTTTTGAGTAGCATGAATGGATGCCAATTGAGATTTTTCTTTGAGATACAATTCTTTTATGATCATCTTAGGTATCCACATGATTTTTGACTTTTGCAGCTTGGGCCTTTGTGGCCTCTTGACTTTTTCTTTGATTTGTATCAAATGTTTCTCTTCTTGAACATGTATTTTAGAAGGGACATGTCAAGACTTGGATTGTTGTGGATTTTTGGATTTATACTCTTTTTTTTTTCGCATCTAATATGCTTCTATTAGCCATGGGATGGGAACAAGAGCATGGAGGAGATGGAGGAATTGTGGATGGAAAGATAGAGGTTGAAGGTTGGAAGGGATTCAAGGATGAGTGCCTTTGATGATCTAGCTTGTGGATTTGAGGGGATAGAATGATGGATTGGAATACAGGATATGGAGGAATACAATTACCCAAAATGGATGGAGGGAATGAAGGATATGGGCCCAAAATAGATGGAAATCCGCTAATATCCTGTATAGCATTTTCTCATCCTTAGCTTTTTCCTCGTATAGGAATGAAGGAGTAATGCTATTTCCTCATCTTGAGCTTTTTCCTATCATATGCACATCCACTACTATATTCTATCCTACATTCCTAAGTCATCCACCCATTTCCTATTCATGCTTGTATATTTTTGAGCCTTACAGAAAAGTCCCGCATCACTATCTCACTCAAAATTGTCAAAAAAATTCATAAACTACCCAAAAATACCAAAAAAATTCAAAAATCATCCAAAAATAGCAAAAACATTAAAAAAAAAAATCAACATTACCAAAAAAATTTCAAAAATCACTCAAAAATACCAAAAAATAAATAAAAAAATTGCCAAACAATTATAAAAAACATTCATAAATCATCCAAAAAAAAAAAAAGAGAGCTTCCTTCCCCCACAACCCTTTCACACACACGTTACTTTCCACAATAAAGACCTTGATATGAGACAAAAACCTTTCACAGACCCTACACAATGAAACATAATTCTAGGCTTAGGAAAATCCAGAACAACTCGGATAGTGAAAGAGATGCCGTAAAGCTGACTGTCACCTTCCTTCCATGCAACCATTATTAATGTGAATCTAGAAGGATTTTTAGTCTTATTTAAGTTGTAGTGGCCATGATTAGTCTACCCACCTTCAACAAATATATCAATATTGTCTCGTAAGCCCATGTGTCCTTTTTGGACCCCTCTAACACCTTTTTAGGCCTAAAAGCCTTTTTTCAAGGCCCATGTGTCCTTTTTGGACCCCTCTAGTGCCTTTTTAGGCCTAAAAGCCTTTTTTTCAAAGCCCATGTGTCCTTTTTGGACCACTATGGCGCCTTTTTAGGCCTTAAATACTTTTTCAAAGCCCAAGTGTCCTTTTTGGACCACTCTAGTGCCTTTTTAGACCTTAAATAACTTTTTCAAGGTACAAATATCCTTTTTGGTCCTCAAAATGGCTTTTTAGGCTCAAAGCGCCTTTTTCAAGGGCCTATTTTGACCTTTTCAAGCCCTAAAAATGCTTTTATAGGCCCAAGCACCTTTTTCAAGCCCCAAAAATGCCTTTTTAGGCTCAAAGCACCTTTTTCAAGGCCCTATTTTGACCTTTTCAAGCCCCAAAAATGCCTTTATTGGCCCAAGCGCCTTTTTTAGGCCCCTGAAATGGCTTTTTAGGCTCAAAGCACCTTTTTCAAGCCCCTATTTTGACTTTTCAAGCCTCAGAAATGCCTTTATAGGCCCAAGCACCTTTTTCAGGCCCTTGAACTACCTTTTTAGGCCCAAACGCCTTTTTTAAGGCCCTATTTTGACCCTTTTAGGCCCTCGAGACACCTTTTTATGGCTCAAACGCCTTTTTCAAGCCCCTAAGACATCTTTTTTTGGCCCACATGCCTTTTTCAAGGCACTCTTTTGGCCTTTTCAAGACCCTACTTGAACTCTTTTGGCCATCACAAGCCTTGCGTAGGTCCCCATGCCTTTTCCATGCCTCATAAACATCTGTCTCATCACACACCTCGCGAAACATCCCCACATTTTGTCTTATTATTGTTTGTCATACTTGCTGAATCTACACAGATATTCTTGCCTACAAGTCATGGTTACCCTTACTCTACAGATTGTATTGTTCCCACTTTTACAAGAGTCAAACTAATTCATTGTTTATCCCAAAAACACAAAAAACATTCAAATATATATCAAACATCCAAAAAAAAAAAATTTAAATATTCGACAAAAAACACAAAAAAAAATCCATATATCTTCCCTAAGCACTCAGCTTCCATCTGTGTACCATCCTCTCATGCTCTTTCAATTAGGCCTTGAAAGAAATTTGCATCTTTCTCCGCCTGGTTAGCCTGTTCTTTTTCCACTGCCAATGCTTTCTCCATCACCACAACTGCATCATGAGCCACTTGTACTGCAACATTGGATTGCAATGCTTGAAATGGCCAAAATGCAGACAACACTGGGTCACCCTTTTTTTCCCCAGAGCTTTGCGTCATATCCCCTAGACTACTTTTTCCCTTCTTCCATAAGACTGTTGTTGGTCACATCATAGATCTTTGTTCCTCTTTTGGAAGAGTATCTTCTACAGATGGTTGATCTTCTGCACTTTCTCCCTCTAACAACGCTCCCACACTTGGTAAGTTTGTCTCCTTCTCTTTTTCCCTCGACTCTATTTGTTGCATCGCACTGTCTACTAATAGCTGCAACAAGGTCAGATCTTCTTCTTCCTCTTCTGGTTGATTTTGAGCTGGCTTAATTTTGCTAGCCTCCACCACTCCCTGATCACAATGCCACACACTTTGATGTGGCAAGGTTTCTCTTCCTTCTTTTTGGCTTCGCTTTACACCTCGCTTCTGCCCTCGCAACCCTTTCCTTTCTCCTTGGCTTTCATTTTCCTCTTCACTCCATCCCCCCGTTCCTCCTTCTATCGCCTCTAGCATTTTCTGCCTCTTCTCTTGTGAATCAGCCATTGGTATTTCACTCACAACTTAATTCTTCACTCACACTTTTCTTATGCTTCAGCTAACACTTCTTTTTGTTCAACTTTCATCAAATTCACTCACCTTTTATAGAACCAACAACATTCTCCATCGCTTCCATTACACACTATCCATATCTTTGGCAACAAGCTTCAATACTCGCCATCATAATAGTCAAGTCAAAAACTACTTCTGTCCTTTCCACACCTCACCTCCCCTATAGTAATCGTATCCTACCTCTTTCCATTACCTTCTCACATTTTTCGTCGCACTATCTCCTCATCCCTAGATTTTCTTCTACTAATCTTCTCATCTTCATCTTTCCTGCCACTATCCTATCATGTTGAACTTTTGTATGGTCATCCCTTGTAAATACTTTGGTTTTTCCATTGTATGTTCCTTGCATGTTAGTCCTTGGCTTGGTATCATTGTATATCTCTCATCTCTTTGCGTCACTTCTTGCTTGATCATAACTCTCAGTTCTCTTGGTTAGGTGCTTTAGCGAATCCTCATATGAGATCCCTTGTCATCAAAATGTTGTCCTAAATAGTTCTGATTGCCCAACTCATCCTAGTCCTCGATATTACTGATAGATCCTTGCAGGATGCATCCTTCCTCTCGTCTAATCTTGGTCCATCAGTATCCAGTCCTACCAATCACTTTGGAAAATGGTTACTTTTTTCATGGATTTACATTTTCTTTCAATTTATTTTCTTTTCGGGATTTTAAGTTTGGTTCTTAAAATATCTCTTCCAAGTGATTTGGGTTGTTCCCTCCTCACAGTCGCCATGATCTTTTATATCATGGTGTGTTGCGAATGGGGCAATTCAAGAGCAAGGTTTTGATCAGGTCTTTTTCTTTTTATTTTCTGCTTGTGAGTCAGTTGGATGTGACCCTTGCATAGTCCAAAAATGTGATCACTTGTAGTTACATGGTGCACTTGGGAAATATTGTTTGCTTGTGGGTTACTTAGTATCATTTCCACTCTGATTCTTTCGGGATTCATGTGTGATGCTGGGGCAATCCTTGCATGTTTGTTTTGTGTCAATCCTATGTAATATTGATAAAAAGGCGTTGATGTTCTTAGTAACCTTGGCATATCCCAAATATTTCTATATCAAAATAAGTGCTCAACTACATGGTGGTGCTCCCCTTTGGAACACCCACATGCTAAAGCTTCAATGGATTACTTAATACTCCCATTTTTATCAAAACATCCCATCCTATCCAAGCATCCCATCCAATCAGTCTTACAATCTAGATCTAACAGTTTTATCCATATCCCAATAATATCTCCTATCAATCTCATGGTATCTAATCTTGTATCAATCATAATCATACCTCCTCTATCAATCATAATCTTAGCTCCTTCATCAATCATAATCTTAGCTCCTTCATGGTATCTAATCTTGTATCAATCATAATCATACCTCCTCTATCAATCATAATCTTAGCTCCTTCATCAATCATAATCATAGCTCCTTTATCAATAATAATCATAGCTCCTTCATCAATCATAATCCTATCTCCTTCACCACTCATAATCATAGCTCCTACATCAATCATGATGTAGTGCCTCTCCCATTTGAATTTTGTAAGTCGTCCTGATGGATGCAACCTTGATGATCTTTTGTTGTGATGGGATCATGATTGTGACCCTGAGTGGTCTACACTGTTGAGGTGTTTGGATTTATGTTTATGTATCAGTTGCTTTGTTTATGCTTTTGACTGATCTATGAGATTATGATGTGATTTTTGGTTCATTGAGGTTTGTGCCAGTGGTTACCAGGATCGATGTGGTATCATGAGGTTGTTCCGTGATTACCTTGAGATGTGTGCAGAGATTGCACTATGTTCTATTACCATGCTACATGGACTAGGTTCCTATAGTAGTGGTTAGTCATGTTTATGACTGTGTTTTCTTATGTGTTTTAAATGCCTTTTAATGCAGAGTAATCAATCATTATTAAATGCTTAAGTAATTAGAATGGATTGTTCTTGTTGGATTATTTGGTTATGTGCTGCGAACGTTTACCTTGTTATATTTCTAATTAGAGAGATATTTGTTACTCATGTTATGTTCACATTTGAGAGGACCTGAGGGTCAGATGTTCACTTTGATTTCAATATCATAGATTTTAGACTACTATGCTGTTCAGTTAATCATATTGCACGATGATGCCATTTTGAGATGACAGTGTGTTTTATGATGATATTTGGTTATCTGGTATTTGGACATACCTCTGATTATATTATGTGATGGATTTAATGCTATGGTTATTTACTTCATTCCTACGTTGTTATGCTTTATGCAAATGTGAGTGATGTAAATAGATTATTTTAATATAATTAATTAAATGGTTAAATTAGGTGATTTAATGCATTTATTGCTTTGGCTATGTTATTATATGCAATTGCACTTGATCGTGTTGTTTAGTGTGCAGGATTTATATCCCTGGTAGTGGCACATGGAGTTAGTGATTCAACCTTTCATATTTTACCAATGTTGTCCTTATATGGTCGACGTATCTTTAATTAAATGTTTAATTTAAACCTTTCGATGATTATTAAATCCGAACTCATTTGCATTATGTGATTAGACCAGTAAGCGTGTCTGTGCATTTAGAGGTTCGCATTGTCGCGAAAGTCATTAAGGTGATTTATGTGTTTTTGGGCTTTCGAGCTTTTTAATTGATTTATTTTAATTTCTGGCAGCTTTTCCATAGATGAATTCCTATTTATAGGAATAGCCTGTTTTTGTTTGGGTCGATTCAGGGTTTAACTAGGTTGGCTGGTTATTTGCCCTAATCGATTATTCACTCGAAAAGTGAATAAATATCCAAAGAGGAATTTAATTCCTCACTTCTCACTTTCAAATTGGAAAGTTGGAGAGTAAAACCCAAAATTCTCTTCATGAGGATTTACTGTTTTGTTCGTTGTGGGAGCTACAGGCGTGGGATCGTCACGAGGTTGGGCTCGTTGGATCCAACTCGGGGAAACTTTGGATTGCCACAATTTTTAGCTACTTCTGCGGGATATTTATTTTATGGTTCAGATTCCTGTTTTGCCCTTTTGGCTGTGAGGTAGGGCTTTCCTGTTTTGTTGTTTTTGCTCCATTTTTGCTTTTTTTTTTGGTAGCCGTTTGTTTGGAGGCTGAGAACTAGTGTTCCCCTCCGTTTCTATATGCTAGTTCTACTCGGTTGGGCGGGTATGAACATTTCCCTATTTTTTGGGAAGAGGGTTTGGGATTTTACGCTGTTATGCTGGCCGTTTTTGCATACGGTGTCTGATTTCATTTATTTTTGGATTTTTGGGGTTTTTGAACCCAAAGGCCAAATGGTTTTTAATTTTGAAAGTTTTTCAAAATTTGGGATTTTCACCTCATTTTGCGTGCCACTCTGTTTTCTCAGGTTTTCTTGGCACATTATGGTTCGTGGACCTAGATGATCCGTTTGGATATCAGTCAGACCACTATTGCACTTTTATGTTGCATTGGGATGCATGTTGCATCCGTACTCTCGACGTTGTGTTCGGTTGAGTGATTTTATACCTGTTATGGTTTCGTTTAGACCTTTGCTTTTGTTTCGTGGACACTAGGATTCATGTAGAATCCATACTCTTAGATTGAGGCCGATTGAGTGAGTTCATGATGTTTGGTCTTTTTACATCATTGGGATTCGTGTAGAATCCATACTCTCGAATTGAGGCCAGTTGAGTGAGTTCATGATGTTTGGTCTTGTTACATCATTGGGATTCGTGTAGAATCCATACTCTCGGATTGAGGCCGGTTGAGTGATTTCATGATGTATGATTTTATTAGCTTTGGGATTCATGTAGAATCCATCCTTCCCATGTTGCTTTCAGTTGGGTGTTTTCTTTGCATTGTGTTCTCATTCCTGTCCTTGTGTTATGATCTTCGTGATGGTGGTGTGCCACACACGAGTACGTGTGCGTACATTTGTTGGGTGACTTGCGAGGCCTGATCTTTCGTGAATTTTCCAAAAGTTATGATCATTGGGGTTGGGATGGGAGTATGCATACCCATGGGCACTTGTTGTAGGATGAGCATGGGTAGGGTAGGGTAGCATCTGGAGGGGGCTTCTATCTCGTAGCTCGGCATTCATAGTGCCAGAGGTTGACGGAGGATAAGTAGTTTTAAGCAAGTGATAACTAAATAAAATGTGTGATTGTTAATAAAACTTAAGATAAGTAAAATGTGTGAGCACCCGATTAAGTTCAAGGACACAATGTGTGAGCACCCGATTAAGTTTGAGTACACAATGTGTGAGCACCCGTTTAAGTTTGAGGACACATGATCCGAGCTTGGGCCTTTTGATGCCAAGAGACTCTCCAGGATGTCAACCCCTACATAGCAGCCTATTGAGTGTCTGACCAGGACCTTTACTCCTTGCATTGTCTTAGGTTCTTGGTTCAACCATCATACTGTCTAGTGTGAGTGTTAGCCTTGGATGTTGTGCTTTATGTGTATTTGTGGTTGGATCATTATCTCCATCAGCATGGTGGGTGTGGACCTATGGGTGCCACGTGGTTGGGAGGCGTAGCTACCTTCACCACTGCTAGGGACTGGTGTATAGAGACGATCTTTTCCTAGTGCGACCGTTGTTGGATGTCTTCACTTGGTACTTCAGGTTCTGGAGTATGCTTTCTTGTAATTTATGCTTTCATTGGGATGCTTGTTTATCATGTTTAGATGATGTTATTTTATTTGACGCATTCCTTTTGTTATGATGTTTAGCATATGATTAGATGCTGTGAATTGTTGTATTAGTGTATTTGTTGCTTATTGCTGTTTAGCATGTGATAGGTGATGTTATCTACTGTAGGATTATCTTATGCATTATCACTAGCATGTTAGATTTTCTTATGCTATTATTGTGCATGTTTTAGTAGTGACGTCCCTATTACGACAGTACTGACAATTTGGTCGGTGGCTTGGGATGTTACGTGTGGGGGATGGCTAGGATCCACGATGGTCTAATGATGCTATTGACGGTTGGGAGGAACTACGTACTTAGTTTGGTTGTTCAGTTCTTTGTAATGTTTATTCAGTATGTTCTTTGCTGCTATAGTTTAGATGGTAGACGTTCTTCTTTTTGTGTTGTTCTTGCACTCGAGTGTTCATTCCTCGAGCCTTTGTGGATCTGGTACTCCCTGGTGTGGAGGTTCTTTGCTCCATTTTTGGCCCTTTGTGTTTTTGGGAGTGTTTTTGTTTTTCTATGGGCGACATTTGTTCAACATTGTGCGACATAAAAATGTATCGCACGCCCGTACAAACTATGTTGTACGACACTGTAAAGTGTCGCACGCCTTCTTGAGAAATGTCACATGAGACTATAAAGTGTCACACGCCTTCTTGAGAAATGTCGTACGACACTGGAAGAGTGTCGCACACCTTCTTGAAAAATGTCGTACGACACTGGAAGAGTGTCGCACACCTTAAGGAGAAGTGTCGCCCTCTCTTAGTAAGAAGTGTTGCACGATTTTTTGTAAAAACCTGCGCGAGCGGACAACAGGCACTTTTCTTCGTGATCCGAACTTTTTGAGAGTTGTCTTAGATACCCTTTTGGGTGTTCTTCGACCCTGTGCTGTTGCATTTTGAATTCTGTTGGTTTCTCTTGAAATCCAATTTTCGTGTTTTTGTTTTAGTATCTTGGGGTTTAAAATATATCGTTTAAGTAGAAGTTGACGTATATTTAATTTCTTATACTTAAGATATATTTTAATATATGCGACGAATATTTTGAGATAGGTTTCAGACCTCTCGAAGATAAGTTATGGATTCTAGGAAATTTTAGGGCTTCAGAAATCCAGACTTAGCCAATTTTCAGGGCTTCAGGATTTCAAGCTTAGCCAAATTTTAGGTTTCTGCATTTTACCCCAGCTTGGTGTTTTGTTGATGAGTGGTTGTTTCTTGTACTCTCATCATGTGCGTTGTCGTTGTTGGCTTTATTTGTGTGTGTCAGTTTGGTAGTGGCATTTGGAGATTCGTTGATTGCAGGGATTGTGATGAAGTCTTCCGTTGCGATTATTGTGATCCCTGTATGATGTTGTCATGTGCATTCATACTTGTAAAAAAATATATTCTAGCTTGTATTTCATCCTTGTTTCCAAGGATCTCCAGGCGGGGCATTACATCTGGTATCAGAGCCCATGTTCAAACATTGAGATCTCTGTGTTTATGTTGCCCATGTAGTTGTTGCTGCATTGGTTGAGTGCGAGTGTCTTGGTGAGAACTCGTGATCTTTGTAGCTTTGGTATCTACTTGTGATGGTTTTGCTTGTCCAGTAGATGCAACTAGATCAACGTGTGGAGAAGGAAGTGAGTCTTCCTGGTTTTGCAAGCGAAATTGTTGTGCCTTGTTTGGTTGGTTGCTTGTATGACCCTTTTTGGATGGAGCCACTGATTGGTGTCCATGTGCTGGCTTTGAGTGTCTCTTTTGTTTCTCCTTGTGGAGTAGGTGCATTGTTTCCCTATTTTCTCCTGATTGTAAGTTGATGAATGAATCTTATTTGTGATTCTATGTTTTATCTTTAGGGTGATAAAATGGTTCTTTTTTTTGAAAATGAGTGTTTATTGTGAATCATTGCAAAGAGTAGGTTTGCATTACATCCTTGGGTTAATGACTTAAGTCCCCAATCTGATTACTTCTTAAGAATATGAAAATTTGCATTGATTGTTGAATATTTAGATGTTGCATTGCAAGGAAAATAATTATGGAAATTATTGTTGTTTGCACATGCATGAGGTTACTAATGGTATATTGCTTGATGTGCGTGAGTGTGTTCTCTAACATTGCTAGGATGATGTATTCCTTAGCATTGTGTGGTGATTTATCCCTCTTGTGTGACTGTACTCAGTCATCACTTGTAATGTGATTTATTTGATACCTTATTTTATTTGGGCTGGAGATACTTTCCTCATGTTGTTGGGCTAGCATTGGTTTTTAGTATTTTCCTCTCTTGGAGTAGTCATCAAATTTTATCTATCACTCTCTTTGTGGCAGTTGTCACATTTGAATTATTGTTGAAATGAGCTCTTTTTGGTACTTATTGTTGGAATAAAAAATTCTCCCATTTGGGCTTTTTACTTTGTTTCATGATGACTATTCTAGATGTGTTTTACTGCTGCCCAATTGTGTGTTGTGACTCTATCATGTTCATCTCGAACCTCTTGTAGTACATTCAAGGGATAATATCATGGAGAACATGCTAGTGTGTCTTTTTTAGAGTTAAAGTTGTTATTGTTATTGAATGGTTTAAAAGATGAGTAAACGTAGTGTATTCTTCAAGAAATTGAAAGGTATGCACTTGTTTTATGGTGACTCTTGGACCCTTGCTTGAAAATCTTTCAGTTCATTATGCATTAGTGCTTATGTTATGTTTAATTAATGAAATTATGAAAGAGGAGTAATTATGGGTTTAGTGTGTGTATTACCTTTCATTCAAGACTGGAAAAATCATGTTGTTTTCAAAGTTTCCTTCATGTCGTCTATCTTCAAACTTCTTTGAAATAGTATTGTTCCAACACTATCTCAAAGAGGGGAAAAATGTAGACACCTAAAAATCCTTTAGAAAATAAAGAATTTTTATTTTTTGAGAAAATTCCCTAATGATGGATCTTTGTTCCCCTTCTAGAAGAGTCTCTTCTATAGATGGTTGATCTTCTGCACTTGCTCCCTCTAACAATACTCCCACACTTGGTAAGTTTGTCTCCTCTTTTTCCCTCGCCTCTATTTGTTGCATCACACCTTTTGCTAATAGCTATAGCAAGGTCAGATCTTCTTCTTCCTCTTCTAGCTAATTTTGAGTTGGATTAATTTTTCTAGCCTCCACCACTCCTCGATCCCAACGTCGCACACTTTGACATGGCAAGGTTTCTCTTCCTTCTTGTTGGCTCCCTCGCAACCCTTTCCTTTCTCCTTGGCTTTCATTTTCCTCTTCACTCCATCCCCCCGTTCCTCCTTCTATTGCCTCTGGCATTTTTTGCCTCTGCTCTTGCAAATTAGCCATTTGTATTTCCCTCATAGCTTAATTCTTCGCTCACACTTTTCTTATGCTTCAGCTAACACTTCTTGTTGTTGGGCTTTCATCAAATTCACTCACCTTTTATAGAACCAATAATATTCTCCATTGCTTCCATTACACGCTATCCATATCTTCGACAACAAGCTTCAATACCCACCATCATAATAGTCAAGTCAGAATTTAGGACAAGAGGAGGACTGAGGGTAGCTAAGAGAGGTGATTCAAGGAAGCCATGGGAGAATGATACAAAGGAAAATCTTGTGCGCAAGGATAACCAATGGGTAAGAACACTGGCTCTAGGGAGAGGGGAGAGGGTGATTGGTTTTCTAAATTCTTCTTTCAGTGTGCCAAAATCTAATCAAGATGGTTAGGTCATAAATAGAGATGGTTGGGAGGAGGATGAGATTGTTGACTTTGGCTTGGGTTAGCAAGTCTTAACCCTTGCTTAAGTTGTGCAGATGATTAGAAGAGGGATTAGGATTAGCTTAGGAGTTTACTAACCTTGTTTAGGGAATGTGACAAGGTTAGAGGGGGGATTAGGATTAGAATCAAATATAAGGATTGACATCTTTTAGAAGAGTCTAGGCTTTGGATGAGGATAAATAAGGTTTTATTTATTTCAAGGGTTTGAGTTGAGCACATTCTTTGCTGAATCATTCATCCACACCCATATTTGATTATCACTCATCCACTTAGAGCTTGAGCACATCGTGAGCATACATCCGCTATCCATTAGGGATATAGCTTTGTCATCATGAGAAGCACTTGAGGAGTTTACCATCTTTGGTCTAATTTCCTCAAGTTTGTCTTCTTTGGTCCTATCTTAAGTGTTTAATTTTTTTAAGTATTGAGAATGCTTTTTATAGATTAGTGTTCATTTTACTCTATTAAAATAGGTGATACAGTAATTAACAAATCGGAAGGGGATTCTTTTCTTCTTTCTTTAGAAAGTGTTGATGATTCATGGGTTTTAGATTTTGGGGCTTCATTTCATGCTACACCTCATAGAGGTTATTTTACTGATTATGTCTAAGGGGATTTTAGGCTTGTTTATTTAGGGGATAATGAACCTTGTCAAATTGTTGGAAAGGGAAAAGTTAAGATTAAGTAGTAGAATGGGAATCATTGGCTACTACATGAGGCAAGACATGTTCCAAGGCTGAGTAGGAATTTAATTTTAGTAGGAAAACTCGGTGATGAGGGTTGTGTAGTTACTTTTAATGTGTTAAAAATTGGAAGGTTTCAAAAGGTTCCATTGCAGTAGAAAAAGGTGTGAAAGTAGGCACCTTATATCTTTTTATAAGTTATACCGTTCCTTCTACTTTGATTGTTTCAAAGAAAAATGAATGTTTAGGAATAGTTGCTGTAGTTGAGCAGGGGGAACAAACAAATGTTGTAGATTATGATACAGTACTATGGCATGATAGACTTGGGCACATACGTGAAAAAGGTGTGAAATTACTTCATTCAAAAAAAGTTTTACCATGTCTAAAATGTGTCATTATGGATTTCTATGAAAGTTGTGTATATCAAAAACAAAAGAGAGTGAGTTTTGTGAAGAGTGAGAAGAAAAAGAAAAATGAGAGATTAGAGCATGTGCATATAGATGTATGAGGACTAGCTTAGGTATCTTCCCTTGGTGGATCTCATTATTATGTTACATTAAATGATGATGCAACTAGAAAAGTATGAGTTTATTTCCTTAGACATAAATCTGATGTATTTCAAACTTTTAAGAAACAAAAATGCTTGGTTGAAAATGAGACTAGTAAGAAACTAAAATGTCTCAGATCTAATAATGGTGGTGAGTATTGCAGACATGAATTTGAAGATTATTACTCCACTAATGGTATTTATAGATTAAAAAATTATTCCAAGGACTCCACGGGAAAATGGAGTGGTTGAACGCATGAATAGGACAATAATGAAGTGTGCAAGGAGCATGAGGTTGCATGTAGGGTTTCCCTTAAACATGTGGGCAAAGGTTATCAATATTGTAGTATATTTGGTTAATAGAGGTCCCTCTACTCCTTTGGACTGTGGTATTCTAGAGGAAGCATGGACTAGAAAGGTGAGTTATTCTTTTTCCAAAACCTTCGATTGTGAAGCATTTGCACATATAGATTGTGAAAAATAGAACCAAGCTAGAAGCTAAGTCAAAGAAATATATGTTTTTTGGATATGGAATTGATGAATTTGGTTATAGGCTTTGGCATTTTAAAAATGATAAAATTGTAAGAAGCAAGGATGTCATATATAATGAGTAAGTGTTGTACAAAGATTTGTTGTAGCAACATGAGAAGAAATAAGATTATTATGTAGTGCTGGATGATACTCCAAAAGATGATGTTCCAACAATTTCTTATGATCTGCAACTACCACAACAACAAATACCACACACCAAGTGAGTGGTAGACAATCAACAAGGCTGAGTAGACCTCTAGAAAGATTTTCTCCCTCCTTGTACTCTATTTTACTAATAGATGTTGGTGAACTTGAATCTTATGATGAAGTTGTACAGGTGGATACCAAGATTCAGTGGGAGTCTATAATGGTAGACAAAATGGACTCCTTGTTGAAAACTAAGACTTGGGATTTATGTAAGTTGCCTGTAGGTAAACGAGTTTTACATAATAATAAATGGGTTTACAAGTTGAAAGAAGAGGATGTAGGTAAGAAGATATTTAAAGTCAGGTTAGTTGTAAAATGTTTTGTACATAAAAAGGACATTGATTTTGATGATATATTCTCTCCTGTTGTAAAAATTACTTCTATTTGCACTGTTTTAAGTATAGTGGCTACTAGAGATTTGCATTTGGAGCAGCTTGATGTTAAACCAACCTTTCTTCTTGGTGATTTGGATGAAGAGATATATATGTTGGAAACATAAGAGGAGTAACTGAGAGGGGAGGGGTGAATTAGTTACTACTAAAATAAATCCCAGATCCCTTAGATGTTAGTACAAACTAAAAATTGAATACTGCTGAAGCTTGGTAAACACATACAAAATGTTGTAACTCGGTAATAACTAAATGAGCTCAGTAAATGTTTAACATATAAAATTTAGATGTTATCTGTGATTACCATTACTTTAACTTAGTTACAAACACATAAAAGAAAATAGCATGAACACATTTGACACCAGGATTTAATGTGGAAACCCAATTTGGGAAAAACCACCAATTGCAACTAGTTACTGTTTTCACTCTTCTGAAGTGAGCCCTATTAGGGGACAACCTTGTTAAAGGTTACAACACAAATTGCTAGTTGTGACCTTGCTAGAGGATTTAATCACCCTATTAGGAGTGGCCTTGTTAGAGGTCTGTAGATAATTCAATAGAACCACCACCTTGTTAGAGGATTTGCAAATAACTGTTAAGCCAATTATGTTAGGAGATTTTAGATCACTTCCATAATGGTTAGAGAGTAACAATGAGATGACCTAATTTGAATACAACTAAATTGCTAATTATAGATCTCTGTTCTAGCTTGTACTTGATCGTTCGTGATTGAATATAACATTTTCGCTCCACAAGGATATTCTTCTTATCGTTTAAATTCTGTTCCTCTTCTCATCATTAAATCTTCAATAACATCTTCATGCTTTCACATATATTCAAACTTTGAAATCACAACTTGACCTAATACTTATATCTTCCACTTTGTCAAGTCGGCTCAAATACAACTTAGAATAATTAATATTCATCACCTTAATCGGCTGGAATTAATAGATAAATCAATTAAGCTTAATATGCCAAAATAAGAAAATCCTTCATTAGCCGACCCAGCTTGGTAGAAACTAACTCAGAAATGATTTCGTTTGTTAACCAACAGGAGCTTAGTTAACACTACAAACTCACAAAAATCCTTTGGTAACTGAGTCAGGTCACTTAGCACTAGTTCCATCCAACTTTCCTTCATTAACTGAGTGAGCTCGGTTAACACTCATCTTCTGCATACTTTTCCTTTGATGCCCGAGTTAACTCGGTAGACACTGTCTTCTGAACTAGGCAATCACATGAATGCTTAGTAGACACAAAAAACTATCTTTACTACCCGAGTGAGGTCGACATATATTGACTGATAATGATATGACATTTGTGTAACATCAAAAACAATACATAATTAATCAATTGTATTCAACAATCTCCCTCTTTGGCATTGATGGCAACACAACATGTCATAGCACAATAAAATTTTGGATTGGTTCTTTGAGAAATCCCTCTATCAGTATGAGCTCTTCCTTTCACTAGATTCTTTCTCTATCTGTAACAACTTTTGCCAAGTTCATTCAAAAATTTCTCCCTCTTACAACAAACTTCACCTTCTTTGGAAAACTTCTCCTGCTTTAGTTCCTTAGTTCCTTACTTTATTTTGGTTCCAAAAGTTTCTTAAAGATATGACAATAAAATTCTCCCTCTTTGACAACACATGCCAAAGAAATCAATTCTATAAATACCAATGTACCTTAAGTACTAATTCATTTTCAATATGCTCTTACCAATTCTACACCAACTAATTGATCTTCAACAGGTTCTAGTTGATGCACCACTAAACTTCATTTAGTGAGCTTTAGATAGGGGAATGACCCCTAGCTTACCTCTTAGATACAAAAATGCATCCTTAGGTAATGGCTTGGTAAATATGTCTGCAATCTATTCCTTTGTATTAACATATTCCAGTTTGACTTCTTTCTCTTGTACTATCTCTCTTAAGAAGTGATATTTTATAGCAATGTGCTTTGTTTTGGTATGCATCATTGGATTCTTTGATATATTGATTGCATTGGTGTTATCACAGTATATGACTATTGGATCCTTGATCTCTATCTTCATTCCTGCCACATATTCTGCCTCTGCTATGGATTGAGATGTACAATTTTGCTTCTTGCTTGTCCAAGACACTAGTCTTTTACCAAGAAAGAATGCTCCACCACTAGTGTTTTTCTGTCATCAATATTTCCTGCCCAATCAGTATTAGTAAATACCTTCAAGTCCAAATTTCCTCCTAGTTTATACCATAAACCATAGTCTTCAATACCTTTCAGATATCTTGTGATTCTCTTAGAATTTGTTGAGAATCTTGCCACTATTCCAACTGCTAGAGCAATATCAGGTCTTGTGTGTACTACATATTGCAATTTTCCAATCATTGATCTATATGTGGTTTGATCTACTTCTTTGGAATCATCATTTTTGGAGAGCTTATGTCCAATAGACATAGGGGTTCCAATTGGTCTTGAATCTTCCATTCCAAACTTTTTTAGTATTTCCTTGATATACTTAGATTTAGTGATGTAGATGCCATTTTTGTTTTGCTATATCTACAATCCAACAAAGAATTTTATCTCACCAAACATGGAAATCTCAAATTCTTTACTCATTTCTTCTAAAAATGCTTTGCATAAGTCATCATTTCTTGTAAATAGAGTATCATCAACAAATATTTCTTCCAACACAATCTTCTTGTCTGGTCCTTCCTTGATATACAAACCATTGTTATCATTTGTCCTTTGAAAGCCAATCTGTACCAAGTAATTATGAAGTCTTTCATACCAAGCTCTCTGAGCTTGCTTGAGACCATATAATGCTTTGTGTTACTTGCAAACTATGTCTCTTTTGTTAGGATCTACAAAACCTTCTGGTTGTTCAATGTACACTTCTTCATCAAGAATTCCACTCAAGAATATAGATTTGATATCCATTTGATACACTTTAAATCTTTTATGTGCTGCATATGCTAGTAAAATTCTAACACCTTCTAGTTTTGCTACAGAAGCAAAAGTTTCACCATAATCAATACCTTCTTCTTGAGAATAGCCTTTGCACACCAGTCTTGCTTTTTTCCTTGAAACTTTTCCATCTTCATTCAACTTATTTCTAAATACCCACTTTGTACCAATTACATTCTTATCCTTGGGTCTAGGAACAAGAGTCCAAGTTTTGTTCTTTTCTATTTGTTCTATCTCTTCATTCATCATTCATCAATCATAATCATATCTCTTTCATTCATCATAATCATAGCTCCTTCATCAATCATAATCATAACTCCTTCATCAATCATAATCATAGCTCCTGCATCAATCATAATCTTAGTCATCCCCAATCACAAATCCTCGAATCATAATCTCCCCAAATCTCCTATCTTCCAACTCACTTCCCTGGGTTCAATTTAGAAAACCAATCACCATCTCCCCTCTCCCTAGAGCCAGTGTTCTTACCCATTGGTTATCCTTGCACACAAGATTTTCCTTTGTATCATTCTTCCATGGCTTCCTTGAATCACCTCTCTTAGCTACCCTCAGTCCTCCTCTTGTCCTAAATTCTTGTACCTTTCAAGAAGCTGCCAGGCCTCACCTTCTCTCCCCACCATCTTCTTGAGGGGGCATCACACCGTCCACTCTCTCTTCTTCTATTCAAGATTGGGGCAATCATGTTGTTTTCAAACTTTTCTTTGTGTCGTCTATCTTCAAACTTCTTTGAAATAGTATTGTTCCAACACTATCTCAAAGAGGGGCAAAATGTAGACACCTAAAAATCTTTTAGAAAATAAAGTATTTTTATTTTCTGAGAAAATTCCCTAATGACATTATCATTAATTAATTAATTCATTCATTTTTATGCCATTAAATCCCTTTATCTTAATTAAAAATATTTAATTAAGGAATCCCTCGAAAAATGTTTAAATCTTATTTAAATATTATTTCCTTATTTATTAATTATTTAATTAATAAATTGACCAAAAATTCCAAAATGAATAATTAATTTATTTTTTGCCCAAAACTTGGCCAATTTCCTTAAGACAACTAACCTCTTCCAGAATCTTCTAATCCTTCTTTAATTTTGATTAAAGGCTAATCCCATTATTTCCTAACCCTAATCCCAACTCAAGATATTTAATTAAGATTAAATATTGATCCTCATGTTTATTAAAAATATTTTAATAAATATCTCCTCAACTCAAACCCTTGAAATAAATAAAACCTTACTTATCCTCATCGAAAGCCTAGACTCTTCTAAAAGATGTCAATCCTTATCTTTGATTCTAATCCTAATCCCCCCTCTAACCTTGTCACATTCCCTAAACAAGGTTAGTAAACTCCTAAGCTAATCCTAATCCCTCTTCTAATCATCTGCACAACTTAAGCAAGGGTTAAGACTTGCTAACCCAAGCCAAAGTCAACAATCTCATCCTCCTCCCAACCATCTCTATTTATGACCTAACCATCTTGATTAGATTTTGGCACACTGAAAGAAGAATGGTTGGGAAAGAGAATTTCATATTCTCACATTCAGGTTTTTGGATGCGAGGCATATGTTCATGTTCCAAAGGAGAAGAGGACGAAGCTTGGTCTAAAATCACAAAGAGGAATATTCACGGGTTATGGAGAAAACCAATTTGGTTTTAGAATTTGGAATCTAATTGAGAAGACAATTATAAGGACCAGAGATGTAGTATTTAGTGAAAAAGTATTTCCAGCATTCCATAAGAAAGACAAATTGGTATGTGAATATGCCTCATTCTCCATATTTGATAATAATAATAACAACAATAGAAATCTTCAAAATAGTCATTTTATCAATTCACCAACATCTGTTTTAGCCTTTGCCCCTCCATCCTCTTCTTCCACCAGTATCATTTAGAATACCAATGAATATACGTGCAACAATGAAGAATGTAATGACTGTGATTACAAAAATCACATGGAATTGGATAATTTCTTATAGAGCAATGATAGGGGTAATAATTTTTTTGAACATGGAAATATAGAAATGTTTGAAACAACATAGAAAACCAAAAATGATGCTATGAACATTGGTATCCATAATTCTCCCCCAAAATTTAACTCACCTATGGTGGTAGACAAGCTAATCCCACCTCACTATGTATTCTTCAACGTAGGAAACATGGAGTACATGTATGTTGCCCATACATCACCTTCTTCTCATGTGAAAAAGATTGAATTGAATGATTATTCACATAGTCATCCAAAATCACATACACCATCGCCAAATTCTCTCAAAAACCAGTTCAAGAAAAACACCCATAGAGGGTAATGCGCATGGCCTGAACACTCATAGTCAAGGCATCTCCAGTGCTAATCAACATGCCACATGGATGGATGAAAGGGGTATTCAAAGAGAAGTTAGTTCCCCTATCTCTATTATTGGCATCACTTAGGGTATTGCAAGTGATACCTGAAAGGTGATTAGTATACTCGATGGTGCTACATGCAATAAAGTTTTTGATTCTTGTGAATTCACCAATGCCTATTTCAACTCAGAGTCAACCGTGGGTGTGGTGTAATCCATGTTATAGCATCACCCATGGGCTTTAGACACTTCCATATCTCTACTTATGGAAATATATTCCCACAATTGCACTCACAATGGACACTACCAAAATGGTTGAAATAATGATAAGGAAAATATTTCATCTCTGACTAGCACTCTTTCGCAAGTTATTGTGACTTTAGAACACACCCACCTATATGTTGGAATATTAATTGTTTTCTATTGTCCTGTGAGCCTCCAGTTCACCTACCTATCACAAGACACTATAGATGCAATAGTAAGAAGCATTAACTGTGGTAGGTTAGTTTGAATTCAAAAATGAGAGGGAGATTTTGTGCGGACAACAAGAGACAAAAGGGGGGAGTGTTTTACTCAAAATATATAGATCCCAAACATTCAGATAGAGAGATGAGTTCAATAGAGCAACAACAATAGAAAGAGTTCATCAGAGCACAACAACAACATGGGGGAATTGACTTTTTGAGTTTTGTAAAAGTGAAATTTTGTCCTGTATGAACAATGATTGCTCCAAGTTTATTGTATGCAGCCATACATTGTTGTAAGTTTGTTTTAAGTATTTAGATATTTTTGTTCTTCTAGGGTTTGCAATTCATTCTCTAGATTTGTATTAGTTTGATTTAGTTAATAGAAAGCAAGCAAACATACTTTCCTATCTCCAATCTATTGTGTTTCTGATCTTGTCTCCATTGACACATCTTGCTGTACATGTTAGTAGTTTTGACAAAACAAAGAAGAAACCATTAATTGTGTTTATGCATTTTCTAGAATGTTGTTGTTTCCCTTCACAACACTTAGCTTATGTTTGAACCAAGTGACTCAGCTCCCACTGACTAGAAAACTCAGTCTCTACCTCTATTGTCTATTGAGCTCCCTTGTGGTGACCAAGAAACTCAGTCCCTATTGGTGCCGAGCAACTTGACACTCTGAAAATTTGGGAATATAATTTTTTTACATGGTATCAGAGCTATTTGGCCCCACATTTTTGTGAGTTTGGGATTTGTTTCTGGGTATTTGACATTATTATGTAGGAGACAAGGTTGGAGATGTAGGAAAGACTTGGCAGCAACCACCATCCTTTAATGGACAAAATTATGACACTTGGGAAAAGAAGATGAGAACCATTATGGTGGCAAATGACTTGTAGGAGTTTGTGGTAAATGGGTTCAATGATGTAACTGACCCAACATAAACAAATTTTCCCAAGATAGCAGCAACTAATTATTCAAAAGAAGCATGGGATATCCTTGAGACAAATTTCAAAGGGATTGATAAAGTCTGTGTAGTAAAGCTACATATGATGAGAATCTTCAAATGAAGGATAATGAATCTATTGCAGACTTTATGTCAAGGATCTCTAGTTTAATAAACCCGTTTAAATCAAATGGAGAAGATTATGAGGAGCAGAGAATAGTGGAAAAGATATTGAGGATTCTGCCTCCAAAATATGATAATCTTGTGATGACCTTGAAGAGGCAAAGGACCTCACTACTTTGACAATGGATGAGTTGATGGGTAATCTTAAAACCCATGAACACTGGACTAATAGATCAACAACATCTACCCAAGAACAAGCTTTTAAAGTTCAGTCCAATACAAGAGGTAGGGGGAGAGGAAGAAATGACTCTAGTAAAGGCTCTAGAGGCAGAGGTCATGGAAAATTTGGACAAAGGAATGCTGGAGGAGAAATCTCAGGATGAGCACACAATCAAGAGGGAGCAATCAACTCTCAAAATAACTCTAGAGGAGGTAAGAAGAACTACAACTCTAACAAGAGTAATGTAGAATGTTATTATTGCCGCAAATTTGGGCACTATATAAGTTAATGCTGGAAAAAGCAAGGTGATTAGTCAAGGCAGAATGTAAATTTGGCTGATGTAAATATGGGTGAAGTAAACAATCCCATCGCTTTCATCATGTGCAACACTGGTGAAGAAGGTACCCCTGAGGTATGGTATTTGGATAGTGGTTGTAGCAAACACATGAGTAGAAATGATAATTTATTTTCTTTTATTGATAAGAATTTCAAATCTAAAATTAGAATGGGAAACAATGGAACCATTCCTACTATGGGAAAAGGATCTATAATGGTCCACACCAAGCAATGTGAGAAGAGATAAATCTAAAATGTTTATTTTTCCCCGAGCATGAAGCACAATTTGATGAGTGTTGGACAACTCATTCAAAATGACCTTACAAGGTGTTGATGGAAAATGACAAGTGTGTCATTCATGAGAAAGATGGGAATACAAAGGTTTTAGTAGCAGTTCAAATGACAAGGAACCAAATATTCCCCTCAAGGATAGAGACATGTTTCTCTTCTCAAATTGTTGTTGCACCTCCCAAGCATGCATGTAAAACAATACATCAAAAATCAACTCTAAAGAGTGTGATTGAAGACCCCTCCAATATGGACATCTTGGTTTTGGTGGTTTAAATTTATTATCCTAGAAAAGAATAGTAGATGATTTTCCTAATATTGTAGAGTCATGTGACAAGTGTGAGGCTTGTATTTTGGGGAAGCAACATAGGCTTCCCTTTAATTCTGGTAATTAGACTAGAAGGGTGAGGGCACCATTAGAGTTGGTGCATTCTAATTTTGTTGCCCTATAAAACTATTTCTATTGGGGGGAGTGCTTATTTTATGACATTCATACATGATTTCAGCCGTAGGACATGGGTGTATTTTTTGAAAAGAAAATCTAAAGCATTTGATAAGTTTGTTGAATTTAAAGCCCAGGCTGAAAAGAAATGTGGACATTATGTAAAAGTCCTAAGGTTAGATAAAGGGGGGAGTATACCTCCAATTCTATTGTAAATTTTTGCAGGAAAAATGACATCAAAAAGGAGTTTACAACTAGCTATACTCCACAACAAAATAGAGTGGCTAAAAGGAATAATAGAACCATTGTTGAGATGGCAAGGAGCATGATGAAAGAAAAGGGACTCCAAACTAAATATTGGGGAGAGGTTGTAGCAATAGTAGTATATTTGATAAATAGGTGTCCAATGAAGGAAGTCCATGACAAGATTCCTCTCGAGGCATGAGCAAGACATAGATGGATAGTTGAGCACTTGAGAGTGTTTGGGTGTGTAGCATATGCACATGTGCCAAAGGAGAAATGAAAAAATTTGGATGAAAAGGGTGTGAAGTGAATCTTCATAGGTTATAGTTTGGAATCAAAGGCCTATAGATTGTATAATCCAATCACCAAGAAGATCATAATTTCAAGAGATGTGGAGTTTCTCGAAAATTAGTCATGGGATGGCTCGGTGGATGAATATTCAAGAACTTCAAATAAAGTGTTAACTATTGATGAAGAAGATAAAGTTGGTGAACAACAAAATGAAATAACAACAAATATAGACAGCTCTAGACAGAGGCAAAAAGGAAAGCAACCTCAAACATGTAGAGAATCAACTCCTAGTAGTGCTAGACAACTCCAAATTGGTATGCAAAACAATAGTAGCAACAAGACTAAAAATTTTGATCCCACTCTCACCTCCTTATTGCCAAGAAAGACTAATAGTTTAAGGAAGATATACCAAGATGAAAGGTATGATGCATACTATGATGAGAGTGATAATTTTGCATTATTTTCTCATAGTGATCCAATCTATTTTGACGAAGCCATGAAAGAAAAGAAATGGTGTAATGCAATGGATGAGGAAATAGATGCTATAGAGAGAAATGAAACATGGGAGTTAATTGTTTTTCCTTCCAAGAAACAAGTTATTGGAGTTAAATGGGTCTATAAGACCAATTGCAATGCATAAGGAAAAATAGATAGGCATAAGGCACAATTAGTGGTCAAGGGGTATAAACAATAATATGTTAGAGATTATGATGAGACATATGCCTCGGTTGCAAGAATGGAAACGTGCTGTCATAGCAATTGCAATCCAGCACGAATGTAAGGTCTATCAAATGGATATGAAGTCCACCTTCTTGAATGGAGTGTTAAAAGAAGAGGTATATGTGGAGTAGCCACCTGATTATGAAATTCTAGGTGAAGAACACAAGGTGTATATATACGTTGAAAAGAGATCTTTATGGGCTCAAGCAAGCTCCCTGAGCATGGTATAACAGGATTGACTCATATTTGATGAGCAATGGCTTTAGAAAAAGTGATGGTGAGTTCACTCTCTACATCAAGACAACAAATCACAAGGTTTTGATTGTTGTCTTGTATGTACATGATCTAATTTTTATTGGAAATGATAATTTCCTAATGGGTGAGTTCAAAGAGGCCATGAAGAGTGAATTTGAGATGATAGATTTGGGACTCTTGAAATACTTTCTAGGCATAGAAGTAAAACAAATGCATGATGACATTTTTGTCTCTCAAGAAAAATATGTAAATTAGATCTTAGAGAGATTTAAAATGAAAAATAGAAAGGCAGCCCCAACACCAACAACCATAGGTCTGAAGTTGAGCAAGGAAGATTGAAATAACAATGTAAATCCAACATTGTATAAAAGTATGGTTGGAAGTTTGATGTATTTGACAACAACTGAATCTAATATGATGCATGTAGTTAGTTTTATTTCCAAATTCATGGAAGCTTTGAAGGATTCCCATTGGAAAACAGGAAAGAGGATCCTAATGGTACCAAGGGATTTGGCATTTTGTATATTGCTGATAATGAATTTAGGCTAATTGGTTACATTGATAGTGATTGGGATGGAAGTGTAGATGATAGGAAGATAACTTATGGTTATATGTTTCATATGGGCTCGGGTGCAATTTCATGGGCATCCAAGAAGCAACCAATTGTTGCTCAATCTACAATAGACGCTGAATACATAGTGGCAAATGCAACAACATGCCAAGCTATTTGGCTAAGAAGAATCTTGGCATATTTGAATGAAAAGCAAGAGGATGGAACCACAATCTATTGTGACAACATTTACTCAATTGCATTGGCAAAGAATCCAGTCTTCCATGGGAGAAGCTAACACATTAAGATCATATATCATTTCATTAGAGAGCTAGTGGAAAATGGAGAAATCAAAATAGAATATTGTAAGTCTGAGCAGTAGCTAGCAGACATTTTCACTAAGCCATTGGGAATAGAAAGTTATGTGCACCTAAGAAGGATTTTGGGCGTAGTCAATTTGGATCAGCAATGATCCTTGTATTGTTGGCTCAAGACAAAGGGGGAGTGTTGAAATATCAATTATTTTTTGTTGTCTCACGAGCCTCAATTCACCTACCCATCAGAAGAAACTACAACTGCAATAGTAAAAAACATTAATTGTGTTAGGTTAGTTTGAATTCAAAAATGAGAGAGAGATTTTGTGTGGATAGCAAGAGACAAAAGGTGGGAATGTTCTACTCAAAATATACATATCCTAGACATTTTGAGAGAGAGACAAGTCTAGTAGAGAAGTAGCAGTAGAAAGAGTTTATTAGAGTGCAACAACAACATGGGGGAATGACTTTTTGAGTTTTTTGAAAGTGAAGTTTTGCCCTGTATGAGTAGTGATTGCTCCAGGTTTATTGTATGCAACCATATGTTGCTATTTAAGTTTGTTTTAATTATTGAGATATTTTTGTTCTTCTACGGTTTGTAGTTCATTCTCCAAATTTGTATAAGTTTGATTTAATTAATAGAAAGCAAGCAAGCATACTTGTCAATCTCCAACCTATTGTGCTTTTGATATTGTCTCCACTGACACATCCTGATGTGCATGTTAGTAGTTTTGGAAAAATGAAGAATAAATCATTAACTCTATTTACCCATTTTTTGGAATGCTTTTGTTTCTCTTCGCAACACTCAGCTTGTGTTTGAGTCAAGTAACTCATCTCCCATTGACCAAGAAACTTGATCTCTACCTCTGTCAAGTTTCCCGTCTGTTGAGCTCCCTTGTGGTGATAGAGCAACTCGGTCCCTATTGGTGCTGAACAACTCGACATTGTTCTATCTCTACACCTTGTCTACCAAGAAGCTCAACTACTTCTGCAAATTTGTGAATATAATTTTTTTACACTATATTTATGAGAACATGATGTGGTCACCAATAACCAATTGTATTTGGGTAAAATGAATAGAGGGTTGAATTTAAATTTTCTACATGCCCAAAATCTTGAGAGCCAACATGTTGCTCACACGAAAGGTAATCTTGGTGATTTATATTAAAATACAATTTCTGAAACTATTAAATAGAACAATGTTGATTAAATCAAATCTCCAAAGAGTCATTACACTTTTTCTTCAATGGACAGTGATTATGAACTACTAAGAAAGAATTCTCAATATATTGTAGATAAGAGACATGCTAACCAAGGATTAAGAAAATCTACTAGACAGAGAATACCTCTAACCAGATTCTATGATTATGAGATTCTTTATTCCGAGGAAGAAAATCTAGAATTGTTGCATTCTAACTAAGTTGAACCAACAAGCTTTAAAAAAGCTTGTAAAACATCATATTCTTACACACAGAAGACAACGATGCAAGAAGAGATAGAATCTCTATTGGATAATAGAACTTGGGATTTGGTTTCATTACTGCCAAATAAAAGAGAACTTAAAAATTAATGAATTTTTCGATTGAAATATGAAGGTCAAGGTCAAAAGTGATACAAAGCTAGGATGGTTGTTAAAGGATTTGATTAGAAAATGCAAATAGATTTCAATGAATTCTTCTCACTCACGGTCAAGATGACTACAATCCCGTCTATCCTTGGTTTAATTTCTCTTCATAAACCTTGAACTTGAACAACTAGATGTCAAAATGTTGTTTCTTCATAGTGACTTAAAAGAAGAAAAATACATGATGTAGCCTGAGGGATTCGTCAAATATGGAATATAAAGCTTATTTTGTAGATTGAGGAAGAGCTTGTATGGTCCCAAACAAGAACCAAGGTAGTGGTACCTCAAGTTTGATATATTCATGACTGAAAATAATTTTGTTCAATGTGAATCTAATCCATGTGTCTACTACAAGAAGTTTCTTGATGGTTCTTTTGTTCTTCTATTCCTCTATGTTGATGACATGCTTGTAATTGATTACACTATGAAGCCAATTTTTGAATTGAAAGAGAAGTTGTCACAAAGATTTGCAATGAAGGATTTAGGGGTAGTAAGAGAGATAATTGGCATGAACATTATCCGTGATAGACACAAGAGGGAAATAAAACTTTCTCAAGAACACTATGTTCTCAAGGTGTTAGAAAGATTTCGCAAGACAGATGCCAAATCGTTCATCACACCTCTTGCTGATCACTTTCGTTTATCTTCAACCATGTGTCCCAAGATGCAAGAAGAGAAAAAATATATGAAGAACATCCCATAATCTTCAGCAGTGGGAAACCTTATGTATGAGATGGTATGTACTCATCTAGACATTGCCCAAGCAGTGGGAGTTATGAGAAGATTTATGAGCAATCCAAGTTAACAACATTACGATGCAGTTAAATGCATCTTGAGGTATCTGAAGGGTACTTTTGATTTTGTGTTGTATTTTGGTGGAAAAAATGCATCACTAAGAGGATATATTAATTATGACATAGATGGAAATCTATACAATATAAGATCCACTAATTGTTATGTTTTTACTTTTGCTGGAGCAACGGAGCAATGATCAGGTGGACATCAAAATTACAAGAAGTAGTATCACTTTCATCCACTAAGGCTGATTATATTTCTCTCACCAAAGGGGAAAAATAGTTGATTTGGTTGTAGTGTTTGTTTGGTGATTTTGATTAATTGTCCTCAACAAGGATCAATTTTGTTTTGTGATAGTAAAAGTTCTATTTATTTAGCAAATAATGCAATCTTTCATAGCATAACCAAGAATATTGAAGTTAGTTATCATTTCATTCAAAGTAAACTTGAAAGGAGAGAAAACTTCATGTCATGAAGATCAACACCAAGGACAATCCTGTTGATGCTCTTACCAAGCTTGTTCCACGAGAGAAGTTCAAGTTTTGTTGAGCCTCTCTCGACATTGTAAAGAAATAACAATGGAAGGATATTAGGGGAGTCTCAAACATTACAATAGTTGGACCTCAAGTGGGGGTTTGTTGGGTGTATGTGTGAATCCCAACAACCATATGTTTTACTTTTGATTTTATTATGTTTTTCACTCCAAGTGTAATGACTCTTCATTTCGTAAGAGTCTATTACACACACACACACACACACACACACACAAAATTAGAGGCTTATTGTACATGTTATTGTATTTGAAGAGTTGAAGCTAGAGCTGTGATGTAAGAATCAAATTTATATCAATAAGAGATTTCCCCTGCAGTGTGGACATAGCCACAAATTATGGTGAACCATGATAAATTTGTGTGCACGTACAACTTATTTATTTTTGTCTTGCTGTATTGTATCTTTCTTTTGCACTTTCAACATTCTTCACACTTGGTTTAGATTACATCACACACTAAAACTTTATTTCTAGGTAAAAGTGCTAAATATTCAAAATTGACTTATTTTTCCAAGCTTAATTTCTTCCTTAGTGTGTGATATTTAAGAGTGTCCCAAACAAAAATACTACAATATGATCAAGCTCAGCTAAAGATTTCAGACAAACACAATGCTCTGTCTAGTGGAACAACAATGAAAAAACTTGATGCCAAGTCAAGCTAACTTGGTAGTAAAAAGGGAGAAGTTTCGTACATGCACTTTTCTTCCCTCATTGGTTTTTCTGTATCATATTTGAGGGAGCACAAAGAAGTACAATCTACACAAACACAACCTCAAACATCCCTCATTTTATCAATCCCCTCCTCTATTGAAGCTTTGAAAGAGTATAGAAGTCATGAGTTTGAATCCTAATTGAGCTTGAGCTTGTTCAGAGATTACTACTTGCTAGCTAGATCTTTCGTGCCTAATTTTTGAGTCCTTTGGGTGTGGATTTCGGGGGGTATTAATTTTGTGGGGATCTTGGAGTTGGTTTAATGAATGGGATGCTCAGTTGGTACTTACTTTTGTGCTCCCAAGTATTTTTGGGAGAGGAATAAGTTTAATAAACCATTTGTCTGCATGCAAAGATGAATTTATGATGGAAGCTACAAAATAATAAGGGTCAAGTATGGCTGAAAGAGAAGGGGAAATCATATTACAGGGCTCTCATTCTGAGAACAATACATGCAATAAAATGAAAGAGTTTGATGATCATCAAGATCATGGAGAAAACTTAAGTTGCTAGACTGAAAGAACATGACCAAGTAATGAAAGATGAAGAGATGACAAATGAAAGGTCATCCACTGGCTCAAATACCACCTAAAGAAATTACCCAGAGTTTGATCCTGACATGGGGACTACTATTGAGGACAACAAAGACTATTGTGTAAAATGCTTCTGGAGTATAATAGAGCAAGGTGCTCTTCTAAAGGAGATTATTCAAAAGAGGAAGAAGACACACAAGTTAACAACAATGGAAAATGAGACAAAGCTGAGAGACATTTTCTTTCTGACAAGAGTATTAGTAATTCTAAAGTTGGAGACCACTACATAGAGAAACATAAATAGGTTTGTGATGAGAGTTGTGAAATCTTTTTGCATAATTTCATATTGAACTGGAATTTAGAGGAGGCACAATGCTTTAATTTTTGATTATATCATACTTTTCTTATTGCCTTATTACTCTATCTAAAAGATATATCCTCTATTTCCTCTTATTTCGCAGGGTCTGATGTTCTGCTCTCGCAAGAGGTTTTTCCTCAATGCTTTACCATGCCATCCATTATAGGTGGTGGCTCATCCTATAAAGAAAACATAGAGAGATAAGAAAACCCTTGTGCTTCAAGGGATAATAGGCTTGAAGATTCAAAAGATACCATGAATCACAACTTTTAGGAAGAGTCAATTGTAAATCTTTGGAAGGCAAAGAAAAAAATTTCTTCAAGCATTGGAAAGTCAAAATCTGGAGTGGGCTTTGTTCCTTACCAATAGTGTTCATTATAAAGATTTAACCTATTATTATGAATGTCCAATCTCCACAAATATACACATGCATGCCAAAGATTACAAGGCGGTTTTGCAATCTATGTGAAATATTTTTTTTAGAATGATAGGAAAGGAATAGTTGTAAAGTTGACTATATTCTAGTCATTTTTTATTAGGATAACAAGTAATCTAAATGTATTTATTATTCAGATATAAAATCACTATAAACTACTAAAAAATTATTTAATATTGTTAGTAATACACACACACACACACACACACACACATTTTTAAGATATCATATCAATTTATTTTACTTTATGATTATAGAATATAGACAACATATATTTGTTGAATGTTTTTGAAAACTTTCAAACAAATGCAATCAACATGTACAAAGTCAGTCTCAATTTTTTTTACGTATCTCTATTACCCCCTCTATCTATCTCTAAATCTTCTTCATTTATCTCTGTATTTGTACCCCTTTCTTTCCCTCCATCTCTATCTCTATCTCTCTCATTCATGCACTCTTTGTTTCTCCTCATCTCTAGCTATATTTCTCTTCATCTTTATCCCACCCTCTCTTGCAAACATAACATGATCCTATTGATAATGGAGTCTAATTGTCTTCCTCATTCAAATGTTGTGTTTCAATTGCATAATTCATTTGAAGATATCATTTCTCCACCGATACCTTGTTGAACAAAAAATGCTTACTAAATAAACTATTCAAACAAATCACATGTATAACATGTATATTTTTTAAAGACTAAATTTTTCTACACATCTTCTACATACCTATTACACATCAATGTGCGATTGCTAATTATATATTATAGATATAAAGACTTTAGTTTACATAATACATTCACATATAAAAATTAAGTCTCAGTTGCTCTTACTATCATATATATATATATATAGTTGTATTTCTTCTATTATATATATTTTTTGATTAGTCTACTTGTTCGGACCCTCTTGTAATATTGTCCACAATTAAAAAAAACCAAGAAAAAGATTGATTGGAAAATGGAAGGTGGGGCAATGAGAGGTTGCAAGCAACGCGCAAGGTTGGCTATCACGTCACCTCAGCGAATGATCACTCCTTTCATCTCACCTGTTTAGCCTTTCCTCTTGGCCTCTCTTTTCTCTTCATCCAAATCCCTCAATCTCACGCAATTAAATGAAACCCTCCAAAACAAAAATCTAATATTTTCACATCGTTTTTTAGCAAGCTCTTCAAAATTCTGCGCTTTTAGAGTCTTGAACAAGAATCTATCTTCTGCATCACAAGTTGGAGTTCCTGCTCGCTATGCTTCTCACGGCTACAACTGGTAAATTTCGTCTGACAGTTCCTGTGTTTTTGCAACGCTTTTAATTACTCACGTAGTGATTTTCACACTTTCTTTTACTCTTTTTATAGTCATTTGATCTTTTTTACGCTCGCCGCACCTGAATTATTCCATCTTTTAGAGATCACCGAAAAAAAAAATGGCATCAACGTTGAATTCCGTGTTTCATTTGCTCTCTAAAATTAAAATAATAGCAAGTTTATACCTATATTTTAGGTGTTCGAGTTGAATTCTGTTTTGCTTGTCGTGACAAATCAAAATAATCGTAGATCAATTCCTACAGTTTAGGTGTTTGTTTCATAAAGCAGCTAAGGAAAACCATGGCCGTGAAATATATTAGATTTTTGAAGCTGTGGATGCGGAGAAAATTTTTAGCAACGATTTTTCGCAATGCTTTTGAAGACAGTGATTTCACCTTTATTTCCCTGTATTTGTAAT
Organism: Cupressus sempervirens; assembly: GCA_028749045.1. NCBI lineage: Eukaryota > Viridiplantae > Streptophyta > Pinopsida > Cupressales > Cupressaceae > Cupressus > Cupressus sempervirens. The sequence goes on along the minus strand of CM053792.1, from coordinate 946,602,873 downwards.
TAATTGATCTTTTCTACGCTCCCTACAGCTGATTTTATTCCATCTTTTAGCATTGAATTCCTTGTTTCAGTTGCCCTCTGAAATTAAAGTAATAGTAGGTCTTTTTCTGTGTTTAAGGTGTTTTGAGTTCGAATTTCGTAAAAGGTTTTTGTTATTTAAAGCTGCGGGTATGAAGCTTTCTACCTTAAGCAATTTGAGCGGGAGGATGGAATCTCACAGATTCTTCATGAAATTTCCTGCATCACTTCCATTTCACTTTGTGTAGTACTAGGTCAATTATCGATGTTGCAGGGCTTGGTGACTTAACCCTGGATTTTAGGGGTTTTAGACCGCAAGCTTTCCTATTTTTCCCAAAAACATCTTTTCCCGAAGTATCTTGTAATTGAGCATTTAATTTGTAACCTATTGCAGAGCTATTTGCTTACATTTCAGGTGTAATCGCTGACTTTATTACTCTCTTAAACAATTTGATGTAAAATAAGGTTGCGATGAAGCTCCAGTAGAAGGGATTCGAAGATCAGACAAGCATGAAGGTGGCGAGCAGAAGATCGAAGAATACGAAGCAAAATTGCAGAAACTGGAACTCTGACATGAATTTTGCTTCATACAATCCTCAATTAAAGCGAGGCCAAGGCTATTTCAGAACAGAAAACAAGAAACAGCGTAATTTATTCGCAAACAGTAAAACCCCTCTCAATACATCATCTGGCATAACAAAATCCGAAAATTATGGCAGAATTTGCTCTGCCTCGGAAAATAAGCAGAGCCGCGTTGACAGCTGTGGTACCAGGTTTGATACATGTGTAGAAATCCGAGACGGAAAGGTCGAGCGAAGTGTGGATCAGGAATTAAGCCGCTTCGAAATGATTTCCCCGCAGATCCTTGAGACCCGTATTAATGAGCAGGATGACCAGATTGCTTATCTGGAAGAAGAGGGAATGAGCTTAATGGAAAGATTGAACAAAATGGAAGAGGGGATTGGTAGGCTGAAGCTCCGTATGCGAACATTAGAAGCTGCTAATGCTTTCAGGTCTACTGAAATTCTCTCTGGCGAGGCCTCCTTTGCCTGATTGATTTATGCAATTGAATGACATGCCTTAACCCAATTATACATCGTGACTCACCCTTAAGATTCTTCAACCCGAATCCTAGGATGCAAATCTCCATGTACTAATTCGGCTTCTCTAATCTGTAAATATCCATGTACCATTAATTTTCTTTATTTGACAAGGCTTATACCATTCTGGAGTCTGGACCATTTTCATTCTTCAAAACTAATACTTTTTTAATGGAAAAATCATTTTGTAAGCAAAAATTAAAAACAACTAAACCGATGCTGTTAGCATAGATAATAGTAATAGTAGAGTAAATTCTGCGTGATTTTTAAAAAATAATTGTGCTGGATCATGGCTGCCCATGCATTCGCCTGTAACGGTTCAGTACTGTATTTAAGGTTTGTTGCCCTCGTAATTACTTGGTCCAAATTCCAAAATTTTTAGTTCCAAAGGAATATTTAAATTCAAGCTTTAAATTAGTTAGAAGTTTATCTAATTTTTGGTAGTCTAATGATTCCAAATCATTCTATTCATTATCCGCCCCTATTACATTTCAAATTCCTGAGTGATAAGTTATGTGTGTATGAAATTAAGATATTATATTTCAATTTTCTTGACAAAATAAAGAAGAAAGTTAATAAAAAGATTAATGTCTTAACTAAAAGATTGATCTTAATTAAAAGAGGTTAATGGTTAACCCTTTCAACATTTCCTCTTTCTAATCAATGCATCAAATCATAATATTTGGAAAAATTAAGATTAGAAAATTAGAATTAGAATATAAATTTTGGTCAAAATTGATTTACTGATGCGTGGGGATTTCCTGATAAAGATGATCCTCTTCCTTCTGCTAGTACTACCTTGGCAGCCTGAGGTTTTTTTTTTTTTTTTGGATGAATAGTTTATAGTTTCTGGCTGAGGCCATGTTGTTTATTCTAGCTTCAGCCATTTGAATTTATTCGCGGGGTGATCTTGTATCCCCCGACCCCTTTTTTGTGAATTGTAATCTTAGTAAATTTTATTAATTGAAAAGGACTATTCATCAAAAAAAAAAAAAAAAATTGATTTACTCCAATCCTTATCTTTTCCAAATTCAATCCAAACTCAAACTTTCAAATAACTACTAGCACGTGAAAGTAGTAGAATCGCAAAAGGCGTCTAATACCAACAGACCAAAATGACTCTATTGAAAGCTTGGATGCCAAATGGTGCTTGAAGATAGTATCATGTGCAGAGAACCGAAAGTATTTTATGAGATTGTCTCCTAGCTCTGCAGCTTTCACTCATCATAAACCCCATTATGAAATTTAATAAGATTCCTTCAATGAGTGCAAAGAGAGAAAGTCATACCAACTCTTTGAACAGATTATGGATAGCTATCAAAGCACGATAGGAAGGCAACCTCTGTCTTAGGGATGAATTGAGAGAGATGAAATAAGAGAAATCAACATTTATCTTTGTGAGGCACATACCAAAATTCTCATGTAGATCAAATCAAGTTAAGGATATAGTAATATTTCTAAAATATTGCTGCTACATGTAGTGAGAATGGGCCACCCTTAAACATCACACACATTTAACACTTTTAGTATAGGAATCAAGACTTAGTGAATGATGTTTAAGCCATTCGATGAGAATGAGCATTGGTTGTAAGCTGACGAGTTGTTAACGAGATTTAAAAACTATAATAGGTATGATATATTCTATATTGCCAACCACCCTCCTCATTGGTTCCGCGAAGAGAAAATCTAATTTCTGACAGAGTCAATGCACCTGACATATTTGACAAAAATCATCAAAGAAATGCAAGTTGAAGGATTGTAATGGAATCTTACTAGATATGTGTAAAATCACCATGTTTAAAATCCATGCCAAATGTCGGTCTAGAAAGCCTTGCTTAATAACACATACACTATGGTAGTTGTTTGAAAAGTCACTTAAAGAAGTATAGTCTTACAGGGTGTATAATCAATGGAAAATACTCATATAGGCTTTGGCAATATTAAAACCAGTGTGATTTATGTTGAGCCTTGGGATCCCTAGGCACCACATTCTATCTGGCAGTTTAGAGAGTACACAATATTAGGATATCACGACACAATGGTACCAATAATGATTTAAGATGGTTTTATCTGATGAAGTTGCAATGATGCTAATTATGTAAAGGCTTGGTAAAAATACAACTATCATACGAGGGAGCTGCCCCTCTCAAATGCAAAAGAACATGGTCAATTTTGAAGATTACTCATGGTGACAAATATGTTTAATTACCAACTAGGTTGAAGTTGAAATGTATTTTTTCTATCTTTTGATTCAAGGCCTTCTTAGTGTCATCAAGTAATAAAAATAATTAAATAGAAAAAAAACTTCACAATTCATAATAACCATCTTAAGAATTTATAGATTTCACTATTTTGTACATTTTTTGCATCAACCATTCCAATCAAACACTCTAATATTCAAGCTGATGATGAATTAGAAAATATAATTAGATTTTTTTTTATGAGCAATCCTTTTCTATTAAATTAAGATATAAAATTAGAAACTTAAATAATTTTATTACAAGATAATAAACTAGAACAAGTTGAAAGTAGTTTCTTTTTTATTCATTTTTGTTAGGTCCAGAAATTTGATGTAATAGAAAATAATGTAAACATAATGGAAACTTTTTTGTATCTATTCCTCAAGATTCATTACATAAATAAGGTAGTCATATAACAGTTGAATAACTATTATAAAATAACTACTACAACTAAAATATCTAACCTAACTTTTAAACCCTAATGATTAATACGTTAACATCCCCCCCTTAATCAGAAAGGGTACATGAAATTAATAGTATTTTGAACTCTTCAAACTTTGAGCTCAACCAAAAATATTTGTTGGTTGATCTCAAATCCATTTGAACTTGCAAGGTTCAAACTTTTATACTTCATCGTGTTGTCCATTGTTGAACTTTAAATTTATATAATGAGCCTATTGCTTCGATAGGTCTCAGTTTGAGACTTACTTTGTCTCTTTTGAATTAGCACACTTTGGGTGCATAATTACTGAAAATAGCACACATTGGGTGCAATAAACTTGTATTGTTCATGTTACAATTTGATAAGAGCACACATTAGGTGCAATAGAGTAACGCACATTGGGTGTTATAGACTTGTTTGTTTGTATTACAATTTGAGAAGAGAGCACATTGGGAGCTATGAAATAACACACATTGGGTGTTGTGAATTGTTTTGTCTAAACAATATTTTGATAATAGCACACATTAGGTGCAATATACAAGGAGTTATTGTAATTGCCCTTCATTTGAACTCGAACCTGAAACTCACTTGAATTTGAATCTGACATATATAGAATATCCCCCCTTTGTAGATGAGAGTTAATAGAAAGATTTCACTATGAAGTTATTGAACAAGAAACAACTTTCTTATATTTTTTAGGTCTTGTAATATTGTAGAACTAAGCATTGCACATCTTGAAGCAAGTCTGCCAACTAAAAATAATGGTAGTCTTAAGACTCTCTTCAATAGAACTGTGTGAATTGTTCACATGACCTTAATCTCAGGCCAAAGAATTGAAGTCTTTCATGCGGCAAAACTTAATTTCTTTTGTCTTCTTTTGTTCCTTCTTGAGTAGAGTTGCACTAGAAATGTTTTCCAAAGACTCACCACATGAAATATTGTTCCAAGCTTTACCTTCTACTATAGTGTACTAGAATAAATATCCAACCATAGACCGATGGGAATCCATCATCTCCAGTTCTTGGTCTACAATCTAAACTCACCACATGCATATCAGATGGTGAAAATTGTCTTTGTGTGATGAAATAGCTCCAGCTTTAAATAATTGATTGTATGAGGGTGAAATAATGTGTACCAACACTACATACTATGGCAAATAAACATTCAATATTTCTTTCAATATCTTAAGCACTTGACTAGTTCTCAGGGCCCCGAATTGCTGCTTTTATTTCATTTACAGACACTCAACATCATATGCTCACATTTCTTCATGTGAATGCCCTAATGCAAACATAGTGAACTATAGAAATTAAAGCACTGTGAATTGTCTTCTATTTTCTTTCACCAACTCAAATTTTTTTGCATATTCAATATGGTGAAATACCCTGTCATTTGACTTGAATAGATTAGCGCCCAACAACTTACGACACTACTAAACTGCCAACAAAAGCAACCTTGAACCAAATTGTGAAGACATAAATTTGAATCGGTCAACCTTAAAAGAAATGATACACTTAGTCTGAGATCATAAAACTGATCATATGTAAAACAGTGATTCTTTATGTGCAGTCCAAACCAATCCTTGGATTGGTTACTTGACAAATAAAAAAAATCTTAATTTGTCTTTAATATCAATTTCCTCCATAACTCCACCAAACAATAAACATGGAACATAATCCGACTTGAAAAAATTAAATTAATACCAAAAATAATATGCCTCAAGCCATGATTGGAATAATGTGGAAATCTCTTTTGGAAATAGAAAAACTTTATAAATTGGATGTCAAAATATGACTATCCAAGCCTAATACCATCTTTTCAAAAACCACATAATTGTTCCATCAAATCAATATGAAGATGGATACACTGGGTGAAAACAATATTCTTTTATAAACACCACAATACCATTATTTTTCGAGTGGTGAATCAATCTAATATCGGTCAAGAAGAGTCATTCACATTACAGATTTCAACTCTAACATAACATGAAAATTGAAATCATTGCATACAAAAACTTTTAGAAATTTTGAAGCAAATAGATGGGGGCTGGTAATGGGTCTACATCATGCCTACAAATGTTGTACCCTTGATTTCCACACAATCACCAATAGTCCGCTCTGATACCACTGTTAGACCTAGAAATTTGATGTAATAGAAAATAATGTAAACATAATGGAAACTTTTTTGTATCTATTCCTCAAGATTCATTACATGAATAAGGTAGTCATATTACAGTTGAATAACTGTTATAAAATAACTACTACACCTAAAATATCCAACCTAACTTTTAAACCCCAATGATTAATACAATAACAATTTTTTAGTGCAATAGTTGCGAAGCTCCATCTAAACCTTTTCATTTCAACAGAAATATCCTTTGTTCAAAGTTGATCTTAGATTTTTAATTTACTTTTCACAACGTAGAATTAATAGAATAGTTCAAAAATGTATTTATAAAAGGAATATCTCTTAAATAATATAAAATAAAATCACATTTACAGTACTCAGGCCAAAACTGAGTGAATTGACTCTAGAGTCCTATTTCCTATACTTTGAATTTTATGTTTCTTCTAAAAGAATCAAAAAAATTATTTTATAAATTAAAAAAGATGTCCACAAGTTTGTGGACTCCATTTTCCTTCTTTATTTAAAAATGTTGCAATATATTATATTTAATATGTATTATCTCTATACAAATAAGATACTATTTTTCTTTCTATGTATGTGGAGTGTTCTATTTTACACTTATAATAGCTTTAAAATACAACATATTTCTTTTTAAGAGAGTGGATATGCAAAAATAATAATGTTTTCCACTCAGGGTTGGTTTGGTTGCAGGAATTCAATTGGAATAAGAATCAATAAATTCCTAAAATTTCAAATCCTTAGTTTATGTCCACCAAATCAAAATTGAGATTAGGAATTCGTATTCCCATTTTGGCCCCAAAATAAACATTTGATATTCCACATAAATAGGTGAAATTGGAATCATAATTCCTATTAAGATTTTACTTTTTTCACAATCGATATTCTTTTCGAGTTCATGCAAAGGATATTGGTGCTTAATTTGAGTTTTCAAGTTGGTAACAAGCAACAAGCAAGTCCATAATCACCTTCTACTAGGGACTAAATCATCTTTTCTCAAATTGACTGCAAGTTTTCTTCACAAAGGAATCATATTGTACATTTTCAAACCCTACTCATTATGAAGTGTAACAAAATTTATAAAAATCTGTTAAAATATTTATCATCGAATGCTGTGTGTGTGCAGGACAATAACTGAATGCTCATTGGTTGCAACTGATATACATCTGCGCTCCCCCATTGTGGGAAGACCTCGCTTACACTTCTCCACAATGGGAAAGGCAACTGGAATATTTTTCTTACCCCATTCATATTTCTCTGCCGAAAGAGACTTGGCAATTCTCCGAATAGAGAACAAGTTTGTCTAATTTTATTCTTTTTCCATTACGAGGGATTAAGTAGCTTTTGTTTATGTTGAAATGAGTTTGTCTGATTATATTCAGATGCATTTGGGAGGGGACTATTTTGACAAAAGAATGTTGGATTACTTCTTGAAAGAGTTAAAAAGAAAATATAAGATAGATCTTTGTGCAAACGCCAAAGGTCTGAGAAAACTTTTGGAAGAGTGTGAGAGTGAAAAGGAGCTTCTTTTCCATGGAAAAGACTGTAATTGACATTGACTACGTTTATGACGAGTAAGACTTTAATCAACATTGAGAGCAAAGTTTGAAGAGCTTAACGTTGATCTCCAGTTATTTAATGACTAATTTGGATCAATGGAATCAAAATTTCAACTTAATTCTAATTTTAGTTTTGTAGAATCAAACACATGTCAAATAAAAAATTCATAACAACAAATTCGAGAATAGAAAATCTGGAATATCAAATGCCAGAATAGTGAATATGGAATATCAAATTCCAATAGCCAAATAGACCCTTAACTTTGATCTTATCAACCATTCTTCTAATTATTGGCCAATGCATCCTTCATGAATTTATATTCTTCATGCAAATAATTTCTATAAATGACTTGTTATTTGACAACACAATAACTCAAATTAATTTGTATTAGAACTATTGATATAACATAAATCAAAGGTTAAGTATGTATGGGGAAGCCTCCTTCTTGGAGGTCTTAAGTTCAAATCTTGCATTGCTACAATATACAAAGAAATATGTATTGTGAGCTTTTAGATTTGTAGAATATTTGAACTTATTTTAATTTTTAATTCTAATTTGAAGATTTTAGAATAAAATTGTATCACATGAGTATAAATTTTATTTATCAATTGATAAACTTCAATTTATCTACTATTATTTATTGATGATAGATCATAGAGTAGAATCTACAAAATTGATGCAAAAAGAACAATGGAATCCACAAGCTTAAGGTTAAATCAATTTTGTTTATGTTTTAACATATAGTTTGTCATTTGTTCTTAATGCATGTATAAGTTTTATTTTCCAAGTAAATAGTTAAGAATTATGAATGGATGTCAAAGGATACTTCAATTAATGGTAAAGTTCATGGTGTAGACATCTAGATGGCGTTGAATTCAAATATTTTTCAATAAGAAAAGAAAAAAAGAAAGAAAGAAAGAAATAAAATAATTAGGAGCGATTATTGGTAATTGGTTTCTTGATTTGATTGTGTTGAGATTTTTACCATCAAATTTTTGAATTATTGTACATGATTCATCATCAAGATGAGATAACAAGAGATCTTTTGATGTCTCATCTTGATGATGAATCACATAGTGTGATTCCCTTGCTCTCTCATCTTGGTGATGAATCATGTAGTGTGATTCAAAACATTGATGGTAAAAATTTGAACACAATCTAATCTAAAAACTATTTACTAATAATTTTAATGGATTGTGGAAATGTGATCTCTCTAGAGAAGTTGTAGATACTTCTAGCTAAATCCAATTTTAGCCTATATCAACCATATTTAAATAAATATTTATCATTTATTTAATTTATCTTTTCCATTCTCTTCTAACCTTCAATTAATTAAATATTTATTATTTATCTAATTATTTTTCAAAGTTTAATCCATTCTCAAAAGTCAACTTTTCATTTCATCTATTGACTTTAATCTGGACTTCTTAATCTTACTCTTTTACATAAATATATTTCCTTAATCCATTTATAAACCTAACTCTCATCCAATTTATAGTCATGCCACAAGATTATAACTTTGACATAAAGTCATAATCCACATTCAATCTTGGTCTTCTTTGGTCATCTCCTCTAGCCCTCCATTTCTCCTCTTGAAAATTATATAAATTACACCCTTTTCATCCCATTTGGATGTCTTATTTCATTATATTATCCTGCTATCCAATTCTCTATCAAAGTATTGTTCATTATATATATATTTTAAATTAGTTTTCCATTATCTAGCTTCATCACATCTTTATTCTATTTATATGACCCTTCTTTATAATATCCTCATCTTATTGGTTTCATAAGCAATTACATTTCTACCTTAAAGAAACAAATCAAGTAGAACTAGTATGGATTCTACTTTAGCTCAATATAAGGAGAAATAAGGGTTTTGGTAAAATTATTGTATATTACATTTACCTGCTATGTTATTTACATGTTCTTATTCTTTCTTACCAATTTTGGTACACCCTGAATTTTTGAGTCTAAATTTACCCATCAATTCATGCCTAAATGAACACATTCAAAATGAATCATACATTTATACTATTCTCACATTAGAAATCATGACAATATATTAAAGAAAGAGTGACAAAAAATGCAATAGTTGAAACTGTAGCAATTCCTTAATGTGCTCTTGATTTGTTGGAGAAGTAAAAATGATTCTAAATGAACTCGCTAGAGATTGAATCTTGTTTCAGAGTACAAAGCCCAATCATTAAAAAAATAGAATTGTAATCATTTCTTGAAAAATTTAATAGAATACATACTCATTAGTCCTGACCTCTTAACCCAAGAACTTCAAATGCATACATATAAGACCTTCCCTTAAAAAACTATAAAAAATATTCAAAATAAACAACTAAAAAGAACGAAATGATATACAAATGTCACCATTAGGATACCATTATTTTGTTCGTATACAAAACTTTGGGTATAAATTAACACAATAAAACGACGTGCATTTGGACTCCTCTTACACTAGAAAATAACAGGAGCTGGAACAGCCAAAACTGTAACTATTCATGTGGTTCGCTCTTCAACTTGATTTAATTTCCTCAAAATATGCGATCGTGTGTATGACTCAGGCATCTTCTCCATTAGGCAATGAAGGTTTTAACTGAATAACAATAGCCATATTCGTAGTTTGGGACCCAAAAAAAAAGGATTTTGACTGTTTAAATCTGCAGAATATCATCCACAAACAAATAAGAGTCCTTGAAATTAAGTTTTCAAGTCATTATTCAGTCGATCATATCTCTTTAGTCTTTTAATAGGTTATCCTAAAATTGAGTATTCTAGGGAATTTTCAATTGCATACTTCTCAACAATAAGTTGAAAAGTTCAAGTTATAGAATCTTATCAAATACTAGGTATCTTCTAGCCGCATACTTCCGTGGAATCATATGAGATACTACCAATAATGATAAGAGGTAGAAAACACATATGAGCTAGATGTAGCAACAACCAAACAACGTTGCCTCCAACAAGGAAAATTTACGATGACGAGGCCATTCTTAATGGTAAAACAAACTTTGTGTTAAAACATTTGGACACTAGTGTAGCAGATGTTTCCGACGTGGCTTCTATTAGCACACACATACAATAGGGTTATTCTTAAATATCACACACTAAGGAGAAAATTAAGTTTGGAAAAAACAAGTCAACTTTGACTCTTTAATACTTTTAGTGTTGGAATGAAGCTTAGTGTGTGATGTTTAAGCCGTCCAATACAATAGTGTAGGTAAGAACAATAAGTTTATAATGGATATAGGTAGGAAAAAATTTACAATGACGAGGCCATTCTTAATGGTTAAATACACTTTGTGTTAAAACATTTGGACACTAGTTTAGATGTCCCCAATGTGACATCTATTCTAGCACAAACATACAATAGTATAGGTAAGAACAATAAGTTCATAGTGGACATAGGTAAGAAAAAGGGTAATGTATGATAAGTTCACAAATGGAAAGCAGTAGGAAAATTGGTAATGAATACTATTTATGGTATGTACTTAATCTATAATATGAAGGTGTGGAGCATACAAAGGAAAGTGTGGTGCTTCTAAATTTACATGTTTAATTTTTTGAATTATCTTGGTCTTTGGTTCTATGGTCAAAGTATCAAGGTGTGTTATATCTTGGTTAAGTTTTGAAATGTCTTTGTTGAGTTTGAATTGGGGCTCTTTATGATCCTTTTATAGAATTTTTCTGATTGATCATATAAGTTTTGAAATTGTTCCCTCGTCTGAATTTTGGCCCTTTATATTATTTTTATATAACTTTTCTTATCGTGCATCAAATTATTTATTGATTATGTATGCTTAAACTTTTTCCTATCTTATGCACTTTGTGTTATATTTTTCCATAGATTGCATGTTGATCATGCTCTAATGCTTAAGTGAAATTCGTAACATGTAACTCTACAATCACTAGCAATCAACTTGGTAAAGAGTAACCTTTGTAAGGGGAAAAGAAAAATGAAAGGTCCTTCTATAGTCCTAACACAAGCCGCATGTTTTTGGGTCTACATATGGTGACAACAATATGATACTTCTCCATACCCCTTGTAGGAGGCACCTAGTTGTTATATAAATGAGGTGTACATTATTGGTGTTTGATGCAAATGAACTACATATAGATCATATAATTGTGTTGTTGTGTTGTCATTGCTAGAAACTTATTTTGTTCAAGCATTTAGATTACTTATACCAATTCAATTATCTAAGTGTCTAGGCAATTGGTGGATAACTATTACCTAGGTTTAGTCAGTTGAATATGACTATGGAGATCGAGTTAAGATGTGTGGTCATGAAGTTGTCATCTACACAGGTATATCTAAGTGTGTCTACAACCACATAAGTTAATAAAATTATTTGTAGGAGCTATCAAAGATTCTAGTGATGCTTCCAGGAAGAAAAAAAGCCTTGATGAACAATTTGGTTTGATCAATCACCTAGTCAATCATATGGCTAGCATTGTCTTAATTATCAATTGTCATGTTTAGGGCCAACCTTATAGATTTTAAATTTGATTTTTGGTGTGGTTGGTGGGAAGCTTTAGGTGGTAGGCCAACCTAATTTAAGGTGGTGGAAAAATGCATTACCATGACCTAATGAAGGTGTTATAAATTATTGATAAATTTGAGTTTTTGTGTAGTTGATGAAGTAGTGATTGCTAAGGAAGTTTATTTAATACATAAAATGAAGAGTGAGCAATGTTGAAATGGATCTATCAAGCATGAAATGTTATAATCAAATCATTTCCATCTTGGGTCCATCTCAAGTCAAGACCTAATGAGTTTGTAGGTTAAATTCTCTAGCGAGGTCACTCTTAATAGGGTGAGCAAGATCTCTAATAGTGATCTAAAGTTTACATCCTTTAAATAGGAATCTCTTAGAAGGAGTTTGAAATCCATTAGTAGGGTGTTCTTAACATAACTTTGATACTAGCTTTTAACCAGGCTAATGACACTCTTAACCGAGTATACCTTAGAAAGGTGTTGTAATTGATCCTAGTAGGGTAGATCTCATCCATGCACTAGTGGAACTTTGTGGACATCATTTCCATGCATGGTTTTCACCCTTTCAGCAAGGTTTCCATGGGAAAAATCTTGTGTTAAGTGTTCTAGGTGTGTAAGTTCTTAATGTGATCAACTTCTATGCAATATTTTCCTTTGAATGCTTTTTATTGTTAAAGCTATTGGATAAGTGTTTTAGATTTTTGGCCACACTAATTCACCTCCACCTCTTAGTGCCTTTGAGGCCTAACATACCCTACCCACCAATGAGATTTGAATGTGTGACCTCTTTCAAGAGTACAAGTTCTCCACCACTAGGCCAACTCAAGGACACTGGTCAAGCCCCAACTCCTTTTTGCTATTTGCTAATCTCATTTGTGGTCCACACTACTAGATTTCAAGGTGGCCAATTTTGTGTTACCTTCATGCATCAATGTCACATTCCCATTAGCTAAAGTTATAATATCTATTAGTAGATAAAATTGATAGAATGATTTAGAATAAATATGGGGGGGGGGGGGGGTGGTGGTGGGGGAGGGGGTGAATCAGTTATCCTCAGGTCCAAATGCACCAATTAAGCTTTTAACCACTTTTAACAACTCAAATTTATTCATTAGTCCACTCAGTCTCTATAGAAACTTATCAACAACATAAACTTGTAGTTTTTGTCCCAATAGTAACCTACTTCTAGAATGTAAAAAATTACACAGTGAAACATCTCAAATAGTATTCACACAAGTGTAACACCAAGATTTAACATAGAAACCCAATTTAGGAAAAACCACCAGTAACATGCTACCAAATCTTCAATCTTCTGAAGCAAGCTCCATTAGGAACCAACCTTGCTAAAGGTTACAACACACACAGTTAGGTGTGACCTTGTAAAATGATTTAATCACCCTTTTAGGAGTGGCCTTATTAGAGGAATTAAGAACACCCAATTAGAATGTCACCTTGAATAAAAGATTTAAAAATGACTTTAGGTCAACCTTGATTAAAGGATTTTAACTAATAAAAGGGTTAGAAAGTAACAACACATTGATCTGATAAATACAACTCACTTTGCAAATATAGATTACAATGTAGCTCATCTTCTAATCTACTGACTGTATGCGTAAATATGCGGCCTATGCTAACACACACACTTCAACACGGTCATTGTATGTGGATTCATCTCAGAATAAACATTGGATTGTTCATCCAAAAATTAGCCGGCAAGGTGACCTGTTGCCTTCTATCTAAAGGGAATTGCTTGTTAAATATCCTCAGATTTGAGGTGTTTAAGCAACCAGACCCTCTAAGAACGAAGGATTTAAGAAATGAAATTAATCTATATGAGAATGCAGATTAATCTAGAATGGAATATGCATGTTTAATCTAAGAACATGTAAAAGAAAGCTATGCTAAAATGTATGCATATTATGCTAAATGAAATTAAGCTAAGGATGCAAATGTATGTAAAATATGAGCAAATGTGAGCAAATGTGAGTATGAATTCTAGCAGCAATTTGATGCAAATTCCAAATTCAGCCTCTCTAAAAATGAAGAGATGAGGGTCTCTTAAATAGACTTTCCTAGAATCCATCAACCGTTGAGATTGATTTTAATCAACGATTAGGATTGAAGATGAAGTTCAGTCATAAAGGAAGATTCCCAAATTAAAGGGAGTTAACTAATTTAATTTGAGTAGAATAAGGAGTTAACTGATTTAATTCCTTTTTGATCAATAGTGAACTGAAAATTTCCCTTTTTGAACTGAAGAAGGATTTTGGAGAGATATTTAATTTAATAAAATGAGATATGCTCTCATAATTACCTTTTCTATTTAATTAAATAATTCTATTTAATTAGTTAGAGACACTTTTCTTATTTAATTAAATAACTTTATTTAATTAATTAGGAATGGCTTCCCATTTAATTAAATAATTTTGTTTAATTAATTAGAAGTAAGTTCTCCATTTAATTAAATAATTTCGTTTAATTAATTAAAATAGGCACATTTATTAAATTAAATAAATTTAATTCCATAGTACATTAGCCCTAGGATATAATTTAATTTAATTAATGTATAAATACTTAGTAATTAAATTAAATATTAATCAATAGGTTTAATGTGACTAATATGAGTAAATACTATTTAAGCATGATGAATGCAGATTAGGGTTTTCTGCATCTGACAATTAAGTCAAGTAGCGAGTAGCCGAATAAGAATTAGCCTAATGGAATAGGACTTTATGATTGATCAGAAATAGACCAGAATTGGTTGAGATGGCAATGAGCCAATTTTGGGGTATTACATTTTGCCCCTCTTTGAATGAATGTGCAAGCAGCATGTTCAATTCAAAGAAAATCAGAAAGCATGATGCGAACATGAGATTGATTTCGAAGTTGATTACACAGAGACCAATTGATAAGCTTTTAAGGATTATCTCTAGAATAGAGCTTAATCCCAAAGAATCCAAGTAGAGCACTTAGATACCTAAGATCAATAGTATTTAAAAGACTATCTCCAGAACGAAGCGTAATCTTTAAGGATCCACACAGAATGTTTAGATACCTAAAAGATTATCTCTAGAACGAAGTTTAATCTTCAAGGATCCAAATAGAATGTCTAGATACCTGAAATTGAAAGCATTTAGAAGACTATCTCCATAACGGAGCTTAACCTTCAAGGATCCAGATAGAACACCTAGATACCTAAAATTGAAAGCATTTAGAAGACTATCTCCAGAATGGAGCTCAACCTTCAAGGATCCAGATAGAACACCTAGATACCTAAGATTGAAAAAAAGATAACAAGGTCCAATCATGAGTCATAGAATCATCCCTAGAACGAGGCTTGATCCTCAGGAGTCGGGGTTTAGACTGTCCCAATACCTGTCCATCAAACTTTGAGAAGAGCTGTTATAAGGTTGATCAATTGATGAAAAGATAAGATAGGTAGCAAAGATGCCAGATAGAAGGGAACAAGATTCCTCGAGTGATGAGATGCCCCAAGTGATAAGGACATAAGATGGGAACCAGATGCCCCAAGCAATAGGTATTTAATGATGTTTAATCATCCTGCCCCCTCGAGAGCGAAATTGAAAGATGACACACTAGAAATATGATTTGAAGTAGTATATCATGAGATATAGGAAAAATCTAAGATTCAACAGAATATAGAAGAGACCAGAACAATCGAAAGAAGATTCAAGGTTGATTTGAAATCATTGCAAAGTCGTAAATACCAAGTTTGACCAAATGTTGACTAGATTTAGCCACAGTTGACTTGAGTTGACTATTTTCAAAATGAATTTTGAAAATATGGAGAATGTAAAGTTGAAAGGATTCCAAGAATCACAAAGTATCAGAAAGATTTGGGCTGCACAAGCGTTCGATCGTCTCGGTCCCTAAAATTTTAAAATGCATTTTTGAGGCTCTTAGGTGTGTCAGATTTCGAATTTGATCCCAAAAATGGATCCAGAATGGTCCAATTAGCCAGGGGTGTGATTTTCACGCAAATCTGAGCACTTTGAAAAATTTGGGTCAACAGCTATATAAGGGCTTGAGGGGTCATTTTCAATTCATTTGTGCTTTTTGTCTTTTATTGATTTGAGCTCTGAGAGAGACATGGCAGTCAGCATGAGACATCATCGATTCGAGCGCTCCAGACATCACGATCGCCCAGCAAACTACGGACCACCAGTGAGTCAGGGAGTCCCTTCCTTCGTACTTTTGTTTTCACACATTTTGAGGTCATTTATTGCACGTTTTAGCATGTTTTAGGATTGTCAATTCGGTCTTCACATGAGGCCTATCTCTTCTCCCGCGAAGATCTTCTTTCTTCGCACGAAGAAATAGGGTGTGCTGTTTCTTCATGCACAGTTGGAGGATCTTTGTGCGGGACGCAATAGGTTTCGTGCGAAGATTTAGATTCTTTGTGTGAGGCGATTCATTTCTCGTGCAAGAATCTCTTTTCTCGTGTGAATAGATCTTTTTTTGCACGAGCAGCTCTTTTTTTGCGCATTGGCGAGATTCTTCACGTGAAGAAAGAATGATTTCACGCGAAACTGGAGAGCTTCGTGCGAGATCTCACAAATCTCGTGCAAAATTCTGTGATAGTTTTGTTTAAACATTTGATTTTCGTACTCAAAATTTTCTTTTTAATTGGTTTTGGTGCATCGTTTCGACTTGATACTGATCGTTTCGTTTGTTGTTTGTTGTGTGCAGGAGTCTTTTGGTGATGTTTCATTCAAGTCTCATTATCCAGCATATGGGGAGTTATTGCGGAGCCTTGATGATGCAAATCAGGCTCACATTGTCGGATTGGGTTTGTCCTCTCTATGTCGGATTCCAGCCGTGATGGTGAATCACGACTTACTCATAGATTTGGTGGAGTGTTTCCATTCAGAGACGAACACCTTCCACTTGCCGATGGGCGATATAACCATCACTCCAAAGGACATTTGGAGGATTCAGAGGATTCCTTTTCACGGCGCTCGGGTCATCTATGATACAGTGCCCCGAGCAGGGACAAAGGAATTATCTGTTGTGTTTGGGAGAGAGTTACCAAGGGGCAGAGCCATCAATTAGGATGAGCTGATGCATACCTATGGACCGACACACAGGCTGGTATCCATGTTGGGTATATTTCTTAGTTGCTTCTTATGTCCTGACAAAGGACAACATGGGTTGGAGTGCGGATGGGGTGCCATGCTTCGTAGGATGCTGGAGGCACCAGAGATCTTCGGGTGGGCTCAGTGTATGTTGGCCCATCTTTTCCATGAGATACACGAGGTCTTCTTCCATGAGAAGAAGACCATGGCAGCAAGGGTATATGTTTTATAGATCTGGGCCTGGGAGCATCTTCCCGTATGTTGGCCAATTTTTGAGGATGCCAGAGAGCCCATGGAGCCGTGCATATGTAGATATTGAGGGCATATTACCCAGGCCCACCTGGGTAAGATTGAGCACTGGCGGATGCATCTTGATGACCTGGTGTCCGTTGTATGGCGACCATGGAGAGAGACAGAGGACTGGGATGATGCCCCCAGAGAGTTGCCATGGATGTTTAGTTCTCGACCTCTGGCGGGCAGGACGACATCAGTTATCAAGAGATTTTTAATTTCACGAGTGTGGCAATAGTATGGCCATCCCTAGGACATTTCACATGAGTATTATGCCTATGCCAGGGTACAGAAGGATGTTGAGCGGGGATGGCCACCACAGATGGATCTAAGGTGATCCATGATAGATATCCATAGTCTAGCTGCAGTTCAGTGGGACTACCTACCAGAGATAGTAGATGCAGGGATGATGCCTACATATCAGGCATTTTTGATCAACCATCCATTCCCATGCTTCACAGATCCACTAGGGATGGCAGGGCAGGTACAGAGACAGGTGCCCCAGCAGAAGTAGGCACAGTCACAGCCGCCAGGTCAGCCATAGATTCTGCCATAGGTACAACACCAGATACAACAGATGCCTATTCCCCATTATTAGATGGGATCAAACCCAGGTGCCGGGGGCAGTGGGACAGGACACAGTCGGCGGAGGAGGCAGAGGACAGAGGAGTAGGCCCAGAGCAGGAGATACCACAGCAGTAGGCACCACCACAGCCGGAGGCACCACCACAGTGGTAGGCACCAGAGATGCTTGATGAGGATATGCCAGATCACCCGGCAGCTGGGGTGCAAGAGGCTATACGGTGGTATTGGGAGCAGGTTCATGCGGCCTCCTGACAGTTGGGAGAGTTTCAGATTGCAATAGCAGTCTGGGATGTGCAGCTTGTGGAGAGACAAATCGACAGAGGGAGTGCACAGAGACTACAGAACGAAGGTTGGAGCTAGCATAGGATGAGATTTGCTTTCAGTCAACTAGGGTCGCCTATTATTATGTTGCATATACTAGTGCGGTACCGGATGAGACATTGCAGGTTCAACGCTTCTCTCAGTACGCACAAGAGTTTGGGGGCGCACGACCTCTTGTCAGGCCAAATATGCCACCACCGCCTCCACCACCTACTACCCCTGCTCCTCCTAGAGGCGAGGGTTCGGGACAGAGTTAGATGCTCTGTGCCTAATTTTTTGGATCCCTAGCTATGTATCGATTGGTGTGCCAGCACCACATGTATCATTTTTGATCGATTGCACTCGAGTAGCGACCATTTTTTGTACTGACCCATTCTTTTGATATATATATACGAGATCTTGAGCCGAGTATTCCTGTGTACATGCCATTGTCTATTTTGTTTTACTTTGATGTACATGAGATGTATGTTGCACTTAGATAGAATGCATATGTATGAACTGACATCTCACGTAGTGTTGTGTGTTTTTGCTTGATAGTCACAAGTATTCCATTGAGGATTGTGAATCGACAAACCAAACACTTGTACAGCCATGGAGGAATTTGATACATGTAGAGTATGAATAGAATGACCATTGAATTGCATGCTTTATGCCAAGGAATTATGTAATGCAAAACTATTAAATGCAACCCTAGGTTTGGTTACCAAGCCTCAATATTTAATCATCACCGGATATAAAATAAAGCTCGTAAGTTATACAATTCCCACTAACATTGCAATCATGGAAATATAAATATAACATACGTTATTGGTTTGTGGGGATTAAATGTAAGCATTCGAGGCACAAGAAGCCATAATGACTAAAACATTTGTCCCTTTTAATGTAGCAAGTTAACATAAGCATCAAAGCATAAACGCTAGGATGACCTGAATGTTGCTTGCATGACAGGCACACCAAACACATGGGAGATCCCTCTTATGCTAAGTATTTAGTATTCATTCTGTCCACAATGACCCTTGTGTTCGTAACCTAAGACAGAAGTGCGCTAGATATACTTGCAATGACCCGTACGTTCACTTAGTAGGATGGTTATCAGTATTTACTATAGCATGAAGAGTTTACTCCCACAACCAAGGAGAAGAACCAACGTGATTGATGTATCTATATAAAAGGAGACGAGGTACACATGACCATCTAATATGAGATAGAGGCTCTTATAGTGGACACCCCTCTTATAGGAATATATCAACTTATTGGAACTAAATCGCAAATAGAAAGCAAAGAAAAGATCATGCAACTTCTCTAGTTGAAGATGACATCATCGAGTTGCTCGAGGGGATATGATTAAAAGAAAAAAAAGCAAACAAAGAAAATGCTCAGCATATCCAAACAAGTATATCATTGTTGAGTTCAATGTTTTGGGATTGATGTCAAGTATTAGTGTCCAGAATACATTTGAAAGAAATCTCTTTAGTAGGGTGACGATAGTAGGCAGACGCAGTCAGAATGACTGGTGACTGAGGTCAAAGAGGAATCTTCATGATGAAGAACCTAAGAAGGACTAAGTGATAGTAGGCAGACATAGCTAAGATGACTGGTGACTGATGCAAGAGAGATCTTCCATAAAGGAATCTGGAGACATAACCCGAGCAACAGTAGACAAACACAACTGAAACAACTAGTGACCATTGCGAAAGAGATTCTATGAGGAGAATCTCAAAAAGAGTGACACTAGCGACAGTAGGCAGACGCAGCGAGAACCACTGGTGACTGTTGTGAAGTAGATTCTATGAGGAGAATCTCAAAAAGAGTGACACTAGTGACAGTAGGCAGACACAATGAGAACCACTGGTGACTGTCGCAAAGGAGATTCTATGAGGAGAATCTAAAAAAGAGTGACACTTAGGGGGGATGCCCCCGAGCTATGACAAGACTCAATCCATGGATACATGAGTAGAAAGTAGGAAAGAAAGAAATCAAAAGTGACTATACAGAAAGCCTGAAGGTACACTGCAAGATGAGGCATTGGGAACAAGAGGTACCTGTTTACCAGATTTTCACCTTCTTGGCAAGTTTTTTTCTTTTTTTGCTACCATGATGCCTGTTTCCAAGTTTTCATCAATGACACTTTTCTATTTTTCAATTTTTTTGTATTTTTCTCTTTTTGATTTTTTTTTTGTATTTTTCTCTTTTTGATTTTTTTTGTATTTTTGAGATTTTTCACTTTTTTTTTGGTTGTTACCAAGGTGCCTATTTGCTAGATTTCCACCAGGGTAACAATTTTTTTAAGACTTTTTCTAATTTTTAGATTTTTTTCAGGACATATAGATATGTACAGAGAGCTTGCTGAGATTAAATCAACTGTAAAATTGCTTCAAGTGGAGAGTGTTGACAGGCTCTTTAAGCACTTCTCCTTCGGTCATGGAAAGCTGATAAGCGCCAGATCCATATACTGCAGTGATGATGTACGAACCTAGCTAGTTTGGTTTGAACTTTCCCTTTTGCACTTGTTGTTGTTGATTCTTAGGATTCTCTCTCAGGATGAGGTCACCCAGCTGGAAGTCACGTGGCCTGATCTTTCGATTGTAGCTTCATGCCATTCTTTGTTGATAAGCTCATAGATGATCACATGCCACTTGTCATCATTCATCCAGTAACACAAGCTCTTGAAGTCGAGCTATCATGTAGTCATCATCAGTGATAAGGTCTTTCATGAAGATTCTCAAGGTAGGAATCTCGACCTCTATTGGAAGCACAACATCTGCCCCATACACCAATGCAAAAGGAGTCATGCCTGTTGGAGTTCTAATGCTTGTCCTATATGCCCACAGGGCTAGGTTGATTTGGAGATGCCAGTCTCTCCCTGACTTACTGACTGTGCGATGAAGACTTTTGAGGATCGCCTTATTGGATGCCTCAGCTTCGCCATTACCTTGGGGGTAATAAATGGAAGACCAATGTTGTGTGATCTTGAATTTCTTGCACAATTCCTTGAAGTCTTTATTCTTGAACTGTCCTCCATTGTTAGTAATGATTGAGGATGGTACACCATATCTACAGATGATGTAGTTTGTGATGAAAAGCGCTACAATTTTTCCATCAACAACTGTGAGAGGGACTGCCTCTACTTTGTAATGATCCCATCTTTTAGCCTTCATGTTCTCCAAAATCCAAGTGGAGGATAAGAAAAATTAAAGTCATCCAATTAAAAATTAAAAGGTGACTTTGTATTAAAAGCTTTTAGGGTATGTATTAATTATTGGAAGGATGGAAACCTCTCGTGATTTAATTAATTATTGCTAGGGACGAATTTCTAGGGTATGCATTAATTATTGGAAGGAGGAAGCTTCTAGCTCTTGCAATTATTAATGTTTAGTTCATTCCAGAAGGATGAAGAAAAGAATAAATTGGGCTTAAAGTTTCATTGCTGATCATCGGATGATTATGACTTGCATTTGATAAGAGCTTGGATGTGTGAATCACACTCCTTTTGGCAATAGAGGATGTTCATTCTCTATTGTAACATTCTAGACGTCATTCCCTTAGGGTTTGGCCTTTGGAATACATCTCTTTGTACTTGATTGCAGCATTTTTAGAATTAATATAATTTCAGCAATTGATTCAGCTTTTGGGCATTCCTGGGTGTCCATTACAGACTGCCTCTACCCATTTCGTGAAATAATCTGTAGCCGTGATAATGAACTTATGTCCATTGGAAGAGGTTGGGTGAATCTGCCCCACCAAGTCAAAGGCCCATTTTTGAAATGGCCATGTTGTAGTAGAGGAAATTAGCTATGTGGCTTGAGCGTGAATGAAATTCCCATGTAGCTGACACTGCTTGTAGGACCTAGCATACTTAATAGCTTCTTGCTCCATTTTAGGCCAGTAGTAACCAGCACGAAGGAGTTTTCGAGCTAGTGTCAGGTCGTTGGAATGAGATCTGCAAATGCCTTCGTGAACGTTAATTAGTGCGCGTTTGGACTCATCAGGTTCTAAACACCTAAGGAGTGTTCTGTCGAGACCTCTCCTATACAGATCATCAACAATAATGACATAATGTGAAGCATTATTGATTAGGTAACATTTCTCATTTGGGGTCAGACCTTTTGGAATGGTTTGATTACGAAAGTAGGAATAGATGTGATGGTAGCGGGATGATTCTTGCCCTATAATAGAACAGATCATCCTGGAATCAGGTGTGTCATAGGCTGGGTAGTGTAATGCTTCCACCAAGAACTCATGTCGAAGATCATTTTTTGGCATTTGTAGCAGGGAGGCCAAAGTGGCCATGGCATCAGCCATTTTATTATCTGCATGTGGAACTCGTTGGAAGGTGATGTGTGCAAAATACTTCATCAAGTCATCAACAATTCCTTTGTAAGGAATTAGTTTCTCATCCTTTGTTTGATACACATCATTTACTTGGTTGATAACAAGCTGAGAGTCACTGAAGATGTCTAACTGATCTACTCTCCATTTAGCTACAATTTTCATACCATTGATCAAAGCTTCATATTCAGCAATGTTATTTGTACAAGGAAACATAATCTTGTACGCTTTGGGCAATGAGTATCTCTATGGTGTAATGAAGAGTAATCCAACACTTGATCCTTGTTGTGTGAAGGAACCATCGAAGAACATAACCCATGTATGGTGAGTGAGTGTAAGAATTGACTCATCTGGGAAATCAATATTTATTGGTAGAAGACTTTGTATGGGTGCTTCGACCAGCTAGTCTGCAATTGCCTGTCCCTTTATAGCTTTGCATTCAACATATTGGATGTCAAACTCACTTAGTATCATGACCCATTTAGCCAATCTTCCTGTGAGAGCTGCGTTACTGAGCAAGTACTTTAATGGATCTATTTTAGCCACAAGTCATGTAGTGTGGGCAAGCATGTAGTGTCTCAACTTCTGGGAAGCAAAGACAACTACCAAGCAAGCTTTCTCAATAATACTGTAGTTTTTCTCATAAGAGACCAATGTTTGGCTCAAGTAATAAATAGCTCTTTCTTTGTTGTTATTGTCTTCCTGAGCCAACAAGATTTTCAAAGATTTTTCAGTGGCTAAAATGTATAAAAGAAAAGGCTTCCCATGCATAGGAGGCATCAGGATTGGTGGATTGACAAGATATTGTTTGATCTGTGTTAAGCTTTGCTCACAATCCTAGCTCCAATTGAATTTCACACCCTTATGTAAGGTCTTTGTGAAGGGTTGTGATCTATCCGCCAATTGTGAAATAAACCTACGAATAGATTGAAGCCTTACCTATAGTCCTCTCATTTGACTGATGTTCTGAGGTGGTGGCATGTCCATTATTGCTTGTACTTTTTTTGGATCTACTTCGATTCCTTTTGCAGAAAAAATATATCCCAACAATTTCCTCGATGTGACACCAAATGCACATTTCTTAGGATTGAGCCGAAGACTAAATTTTTCCATACGATCTGGGATGGGACCTAAATCTTGTAGATGAGTATTGTGTTTAGCACTTTTGACCAAGGTATCATCAACATAGTCCTCCTTGGTTCTATGCATCATATCATGGAAAATTGTAGTAATAGCTCGTTGATATGCAACACCAACATTCTTTAAACCAAATGGCATCCCATTGCAACAAAAGGTTCCCCATGCACATGTGAAAGCTATTTTCTCCTAGTCTTTTGGCACAATTTTTATTTGATTGTATCCAGAAAAACCATCGATAAGTGAGTACATCTCATAGCCAGCCATCATGTCTATGATCATATCAATATTAGGGAGCGGAAAGTCATCTTTGGGACATGCTAAGTTAAGATCATGGAAGTCTTACAAACTTTGATAGATTTATCGTGCTTGGAAATAGGAACAATATTGGATATCCATTCAGCATAATCAATTGCACAGATGAAACCAGCCTTCAGAAGTTTCTCCAATTTGGCTTTGACGAGCAATGCAACATGAGGGTGCATTTTTCGAAGCTTCTGTTTAATTGGTTTGATGCCTAGTGCTATGGAAAAGTGATGCATGATAAGATCAGGATCCAATCTTGGCATGTCAGAATATGTCCAGGCAAAATTTATTTTCTTTTCCTTGAAAAAGGCAATGAATTGTTCCTTCTCTTCAAGTGACAGTGACTGCACCAAATGTATCACATGAGGATGTTCTTTTGTGCCCAGGTTAATTGACTATGTCGGCTCTATTAACACTGATGATCTCTCCTGAAAGTGACTGGGAAGGACATCAAATATCTCATCCGTGGGCGCCTCAGAGAGGTTTTCACCCTTGGATATGTCTTTTTTTTTTACTTTTTTAGGATCCGACACTGCCACAATGTGGTTTTCACCATCAGACCTCTTGCATTTTTTCCTTTTAATTGTGTGACTGAGATATTTGATGTCAGCCTCAATCATGTTGATACTCTGCTCATTGGTGGAAGATGCTATAGGTTCAATAGTGTTTAGGTAACAGGCGAGAGCGTAGTCATTCTGGAATGTGGGGACATCGTTAGATGGATTGGGGTTCCAGTCTATAAGCTCAGGATGTGCGAGTGAGAGAGTAGTGGCTAGTTCAATCGCGTTCACAGTATAGTCATTAAGCACATGGACCAGCAATTCAAGACCTACGGTGACCTCATCCATAGGTGTATTCAAATGCCTTGGAATACTAACGTCAGGAATTGACAACTCTAAGACACTAGTTGGATTAGACCCCCGTGACCTAACCCCAGATGCTTCACCCACTTTGATTCAATTTTCATAGATATGCACTTGGTCAATATCTTTATCAGTAATTGCTTCTGAAAGATTGTCAAACTCATATTCATGAGAATCGGTGCTACATGGTGAGAGACTATAGAACTCCCCAACAATGATAGGGACATACTCTCCTTCAGCCTCTGGATTCTTACACAAATACTCAATACAACATGACTGACTAAATTCTCCCTTTTCTGAATGATATTTGAGTTACTCATTATTATTCTTAGAAGAATCACTAGTATCATCCACAGTGCTAACACGTGGCACAAAGTCATCTGGCTCAGCAAAGAATTTAGCGAGATCATAAAAATAGGATGAGGGTAGGAATCCTCATCATCAGATTCTTCCTCTTGAGTATTTGACTCAGCTTGTGACTCATTTTCAGATGAACTCTCAGGTTTGGGGATGAATTGATTTGATACTAGATGGAAAGGGACCTTCTGAAAGCCTAAGCCAGTTGTATCACTGTTGCTTCGAACTGTTGCTTTGATAGGATCAATTAGGCCATTGTTATTACAGCCAATAGGGCTAGTTCCCTTGTAACCAAAACACTTCATAAGCCTAAGACTAGGTCCATATTTCTTAGGAGTGATTTCTTGAGCTTTTTCTGTTAGGTCCACTAGAGCCTCTTCTTTGTAAAGCCATGCAACAATGACTTTGTTTTCACTTTCATCTTCTAAGGGAACTGTAGCCTTAACGAAAGTGCCATTATACTTGGTCTGAGGTGTTAGCACGAATGGCTTCTTTGCCTCTAAGGGTCTCCCAAAATGTCGAGGGGACTCTAGGAGAGACATTAATGATAGAATTGGTTCAATGTGGTACTCTCCCATACTAGTTTCTTTCAATTTGAATGACTGCTCAATTTGTTTCAGCTTATTCTCATGACAATCAATAGACTCACAGTTAGCAGGGATGAAAGAATCAGTAGCTTTGAGCATATTACAGGTGTAGCTAGTAGTGGCAGGAATAGTAACTTTGCAGCCATGAAATGGGAATTTGATGCATTGGTGGTATGTGGATGGCACAACACGCATCTCATGTATCCATGGTCATCCCAAAAAAATGTTGTAGGCTAAGGAAATGTCAAACACCTGACAGGTTACATCTCTTTCGACAGGACCGACATGAATTGGTAAAACCACAAGACCTAGTGACTTTCGTTCCACTTCATCGTATGCTTTAATAGTGATCTTTCGTTAATGATCAACAGAGTCCTCAAAATAATCCAATTTTCTAAGTAGAGAAGCAGAGACAATATTTAGGCCAACACCATTGTCAATGAGTACCCAACGAACATGTGTCTGGTGGATCATAACCTCAATATGTAGAGGCTGATTGTGTGGGTGATTCAACGAGTTGTCATCCTCCTCGAAGAAGATCATAAGATAAGGTGAGGTCAAGTGACCTACCATAGATTGAAATTGCTCAAGATCAAGATCTTGAGGAATGTTTACCTTAGTGAGAGCTTTGTCCATAATTTTCCTATGAGCAGGCGAGATTTTAAGCAGCTCAAAGATGGAAATCTGAGCATTAGTTTGTTTCAACTGATCGAGAACACTATAACTAGTTGTAGTCAAGTTCATTGTGTGTTTTGCACCTTTACTGAATGGACCAACAAGGGCTTTGTCTTTATGTTGTTCAAGATTTGAAATAGGAGGTGTAGGGCCTTTAAGCACCAACTTCGCATGAGAGTGAGTAACCGTGTTAGTACAGTATTGCGAAGATGCATTATCCATCTTACTGGAAGTAGGGCCTCTCAGGACAAATGGTGTCTTGGGTTTGTCGTTATCTTGCTTCCCCTTTATGGTAATAATGTCGCAGTATTCAGAATCTACAGGTTCAACCATGTGAATGACATTGTCATCATTGGAATATGTATAGTTGACCTTATTATAGGGTTCTGGTTTCAAAGTCTCTCCTTTTTCATAAGCTGGGAAAGGCTCTTTGAATGCCTTGTGGTTCAAGTTTTTGTTATGTCCATCTACCACAAGATCACCAGCATCAATCATGTCCTGGACTTTGTGACGCAAGTTTATACAGTTTCTAGTTTTGTGTCCCTTGTTTTGGTGATACTCACAAAATGAGGTCTCATTCCACCATGGTGGACGTGGTTGTGGATCATAGGGACGAGGGTTATACATTGGTGAGATAAGCTTGTGTTGTAGCAATGTTTTGTAAACCATATCCAAAGGTTCTCCCAAAGGCATATACTCTCGCCTAGGTCGTGTTGTCCATGAGTTTCTCGGTTTGTTCTCAAACACCTTATTTTTAGGGGGAGGGTTCTCAGCATTTTTGGCCGCTTTGAGGCAATTTGTGAGATAAATGCCATTTTAGCAGGTTTGGGTGTGACATTGTCAACAATGCCATCATGTACAATTTCTTGGTTCTTGTTGACATGTTTGGTTTTATCCCTGTTAGAAGTGGAACCTTGTTTTGTGTCTCTCTGAAGAGTGAGCTCACCTTTCTTGACCATAAATTTCTTGATACAGATAGCCTGTGTAATCATGTCTTCAAAGGTATGTGGACCTTATAGTTGGACTCTATAGCCAAAATCAGGTAAGAGGTTATCAGTGAAAATTTCAAGCTTCTCCATTTTTGAGATTCTATGAGAATACTTAGTGTATAATTGTCTCCATCGTTGGAGGAAAGTGAGAAAAGGCTCACCAACCTTCTGTTTAAGGTTGCATAGATCTCAAATATTTACAGGATGTTGAATTTTATGAGAATATTGCTGAACAAATGAATTGGAAATTTCGTCAAACATCTTGATACCAAGAGGTAAATGTGAGAACCATTCCAAAGCCTAACCACCTAGGCTTCTAGGGAATAAACGCATGAGGTATGTTTGATTGTGTATAAACTCCATAGACAAAGCACCAAATTCTCACAAGTGATCTTGGGGATCAGTAGTACCAAAGTACTTGTCATATTTGGGTAGTTCTACACCTCGTGGGAAAGGTGGCATGTTTATGCTTTTGTCAAATGGAAATGAACAAAGAGCA
This sequence comes from Cupressus sempervirens, assembly GCA_028749045.1. Taxonomy (NCBI): domain Eukaryota; kingdom Viridiplantae; phylum Streptophyta; class Pinopsida; order Cupressales; family Cupressaceae; genus Cupressus; species Cupressus sempervirens. The sequence continues at coordinate 946,574,824 of CM053792.1, read as the reverse complement.
TCCAATGTGTATGTCTTTGTGAGTTTCTCCTTCTCATGCATCATCTGAGCTAACTGGTCTTGCATAATTTTCAATTGTTTTTGGATTTTAAAGGTCTCAGTTTATTCTTCAATTTTGACAATGGTTTCTACATTGAAATGAGAAGGTAACTTTCCCCCCTCTTGGGCAAGTTTGAGAAAGTATTTTTCTTTCTCTTCGTTGATTAGGATTCCCATGACCTTCTGAAAGTTTTTGTCTCTTTGACATTTTTCTATGTGTTCAGGGAGGATTTCCACCTCTTCCTATTCCTCATCAGTGTCATATTCTTTCTCTTTCTCTTTGTCATCCCTAGGTGGTTCTTGATATTGACTATGACTACCATGTTCAGGTTCACGATTAGTCATTATAGGAACGTGTTCAGTTTCAATGTTTTGTGTTTCAAAAGGATCTCTGGAGAAAGGATCATACACTATGTTTGGGAATGTAGGACCTCTACCTGTCTCAGTATCCTCTTGGTAAAAAGGATTCCTAATTTGTTGCAAATTGGAAAATGTTCGTTGAACTCAAGATGACTTGGTAGGTGAGGAAGACCATGAAGATGCCTCACTAGCCAAACTAGATACAAATTGCATAACGAAAGGTAAGTGACCTCTGCCGTGATTATGACCCCTAGCACGACCACGTCTAAGGTTATTGGGATAAAACACATTGCCGCTTTTGGTTGTGACAGTCATAGGCAAGGACAAGAAGCTAGAACCTGGACAAGGACTACACTAAGACTGAGTCTCAAAAAGGACAAGATAATAGTAAGAATGTTGTTCACTAAGGCACAAATGGTCTGATTTAAAGGCTAGAACATCTAAATATTATGACCAATGTGACACAAAGTATGAAAAGCATTAAGACAAAGACCAAAAAAATTACTTATGAGACGAGACTAGTCAAGGTGTAAGATAGAAGTCTTCAGCTAAGCGGAGTGTCACTGTTTCAGGACTGTTTGCAAATAGAGAGCGATAAATGGAAGTAGAAAAGGATAGTGTGCAGGCTGCAAATAGTTAAAACAGAGCCAAATTGACAATGCTGACACAAGATCTTGTGCGAAAAACCTTTATGGGTCACACGAAGAAGTTTTACAAGCTGCACAAAGAAGTTTTTCGTCTTGCACGAAGGTCAGTGACAATAGTTTAATTTTGTGCGAAGAAGTTCCAGGGCCATGTGAAGACTCATAAGAAAAATTTAATTTCGCACGAGAACAAAATGATTTTGCGTGAGGACCAGATGATTTTGCGCGAGACCAAAATGATTTCATGCGAGAAGGCAGACCATTTTTACAACAGCAACTAATTTTGTCAAATTTTGATCGTTTCAATAACTAGGTAGATAAACAGGGACATAAAAAAGTAAGTAGGTGATTTCAAGCACATCTGAATACAATGAGCAAGGGAAAAAGCAACCTTGCGCATGAACAATCAAGTGACTTAGTTTGTGCTAATCCCTAGGAGAGCTATTCGTGTATGTTTTCAAAGAGTTTTGCAATCATTGCACACATTCCTAGAAAATGAGAAGTTTGGCCTCTCTAAGGTTTTTAGTAATGTTTTGACTCTGCAACTTTTCTGACTCAAAGGGATGATCTCCAATCCCGGCGCACCGAGGTTTTAACACAGTCCAAGAAATTAATCTTGAAGAGCTGCTGGGGAGATTTGACAACCCACAACGAACCACACCCGTGGAGATTTCTTTCACAAGGACATTTATATAGCGGTTGTCACTACCACGTCAAAAATGGCTATTACCGCTCGCGGTTCCATCAACGTAGTTTTCCCTGCAGAGGGATTGTCTACTATGGTTAACCCTCTCTAAAGGTGACCGACTCACAATAGTGTACCACAAGGGGACTTAGCTTCCAGATCCAAGGTTTTGACACCTTTACACTTTCAGCCCAATCAAAGCAAGTAGATTAATCCGACACGCTAAACTAAGATTATCTCTTAAAGATCTATGATATCAACTCCCAATGATCTATCAACCTCTCTGGAGAAAGGATGTCTCAATCAACAAGTTGAAGATTCATCTATCTGCGAGATGCTCAAAGTATCCTCCCCACCTACAAGGAATCTATCATAGAGAGGAGTTTCACTAAGAACCCACTCTCTCAAGATTCATGAATAGTATTCATGGGGGTCCAATTACTATATGTGTACAGATGTTAATTCTTGAAAGTGAATCTATCCAAAAGTAGTCGAAGAGCACAAGGTGGTACACTTAACGCTTTAACTAATGGGAGGTGAGTCCAAAGATGTGGAACATTTAACCCATCACACAAGCCAAAACGAGTCCACAACTCAGAAACTAGTGAGTTCTAGAAAGCACAAAAGGGTTGCCTAGTGGAGCATTTAACGCTTCTTTCTTATAGACCCCTCCCCTTTAATATGGTGCTGATCTTGCAACCACAGGGTGAAACGAGGGGCCAACAGATTAGCGAGTCCAATAACCCAAGATAGCTAATTAGATCTATCACTAGTAACCAAGCCTGCTAGATGAAACTAATAGAGATCACAACCTAGTATCAAATTATGCATGTGTTATAAAATGAGAATATGGAAGGAAATAGACACAAGCTTGACACAAGAGATGTTCGTTTTAGCTCCAAATGAAGTGTTATCAGTCAAAGAGAATTACCTGGTAATCCTCGCAACGCGCTTAGTAGATGTTTTACCTATTTTTAGCAACTTTATCACGCTTTTCCAATTATTCTGCAAACTACTGTTATGTTGTTCCAAAAAATTAGAAAATACAGAAAAATAAAAAATAGTGAGCAGTTAGTAGAAAAACTAGAAAACACGAAAATCAATGCAAAAAAATAGCATCTGTCAGCAGAGTCTCGTGCAAAATTCTTGACAGTCCGCACAAAGAAGTTTTACAACCCGCATGAAATTATATTCAACCCGCGCAAAGAAATAGGTGTCGTGCGAAGTTGTCAAGAATCTTCGCGTGAAGATTTTGGATCCTCGCGCGGAAATGAACAGTTTCACACGAAGATTCTTGAATTTGTACGGAACGGTATGGACAAAGAACAAAAAAATGATTTTAAAAATGCAGAAAGAAGCTAGAAAAATTGATTTTCCCGGCCCTAATGTATGCGTGAATATGTGGCCTATGCTAACACACACACTTCAACACAGTCATTGTATGTAGATCCATCCCGGAATGAACATTGGATTGTTCATCCGAAAATTAGTGGGCAAGGTGACCTGGGTAAAAGCACAAACCTGTGTCACCTTTTATAAAGAAATGTGATATCAAAATGTGATAGTTCAACATCAATGACAAAAAAAATGGTATTTGTGTTTAAAATATGAAGATGATGTAAACTGATGAAATGTGTAGAATTGTATGAATTTTATGTCTATAATTTTTATATATTTTCTGACTAAGAATTTATTCATTTTATTTTATTTTGAAGTCCCTTTTTTAACTATAAAAAATATAGGATGTAGTTCCCGTCAAACAAGTATGTGCAAATCATCTTTTTTTGTTCTGATTTAAAAATACTTTATAGATGACATGTCTAGCTAGTGAACAAAAAAAGAAATAATTATTTTTGATGTATATTTTCTTTGTTATAAGTACTCAAGTTTGACCTTGTCAGAATCCAATAGTTTTTTCCTCCCGTCAAAACTTCCCTATCAAATCTATACCTTCTTGAAAAAAAATTGCATATTCGTGAAGAGGATTCTCTCCTCTAGTGATAAATATAATTTTTTTATTTTTTTGATATGATTTACTATTTTTTTTCATTTTTTGAGAGAGCATCTTCTGAAATGTTGAAATATTGACTTATAATATTTTGAGATTATAACATATTATAACTAATCAAAACACTCAAAAATTTATATAATGATGATATTGAATCTGAGATCTATAAAAGGGTATTTTTAGTTTTTAAAAAAAATTGAGTTTTGATAGAGAAATGAGATTTGACCAAAATAGGTTTTTGTATCACAAACGGTGACACAGATCTGTGCTTTTACCCACCTATTGCCTTCTATCTAAAGGGAATTGCTTGTTAGATATCCTCAGATTTGAGGTGTTTAAGCAACCAGAGCCTCTAAGAACGAAGGATTTAAGAAATGAAATTAATCTATATGAGAATGCAGATTAATCTAGAATGGAATATGCACGTTTAATCTAAGAACATGTAAAAGAAAGCTATGCTAAAATGTATGCATATTATGCTAAATGCAATTAAGCTAAGGATGCAAATGTATGTAAAATATGAGCAAATGTGAGGATGAATTCCAGCAACAATTTGATGCAAATTCCAAATTCATCCTCTCTGAAAATGAAGAGATGAGGGTCTCTTAAATAGACTTTCCTAGAATCCATCAACAGTTGAGATTGATTTCAATCAACGGTCAGGATTGAAGATGAAGTTCAGCCATAAAGAAAGATTCCCAAATTAAAGAGAGTTAACTGATTTAATTCCTTTTTTATCAATAGTGAACTGGAAATTTCCCTTTTTGAACTGAAGAAGGATTTTGGAAAGATATTTAATTTAATAAAATGAGATATGCTCTCATAATTACCTTTTCTATTTAATTAAATAATTATATTTAATTAGTTAGAGACACTTTTCTTATTTAATTAAATAACTTCATTTAATTAATTAGGAATGGCTTCCCATTTAATTAAATAATTTTGTTTAATTAATTAAAATAGGCACATTTATTAAATTAAATAAATTTAATTCCATAGTACATTAGCCTTACAATATAATTTAATTTAATTAAAGTATAAATACTTAGTAATTAAATTAATTAGTTAGAGACACTTTTCTTATTTAATTAAATAACTTCATTTAATTAATTAGGAATGGCTTCCCATTTAATTAAATAATTTTATTTAATTAATTAAAATAGGCACATTTATTAAATTAAATAAATTTAATTCCATAGTACATTAGCCTTACAATATAATTTAATTTAATTAAAGTATAAATACTTAGTAATTAAATTAAATATTAATCAATAGGTTTAGTGTGACTAATATGAGTAAATACTATAGGAACTAAATAATAAGCATGATGAATGAAGATTAAGGTTTTCTGCATCTGACAATTAATTCAAGTAGCGAGTAGTTGAATAAGAATTAGCCTAATGGAATAGGACTTTAGGATTGATCAGAAATAGACCAAAATTGGTTGAGATGGCAATGAGCCAATTTTGGGGTATTACACTGACTAGCCTTCATTAATATATCTATCATTGGTCTTCTTGGATACTCTTCAAGAAATCACTCTTCACCTCTGCTCAACTCTTCAATCCTTCTGCTCAAGTTTACCAATCAACATAATCAACAATTTCTCCCACCTATCAAAGTTATCCTTATGCCTCCTTAAATAGGTAGCTTTGATCCTTTTCTGCTTAAACATCACCATTGATCTTAAGGTTAGGTCAGATTCATTGAATCCTTCCATCATTTTGTTTCCTCCTTCTCCTTCTAGATATTTCTCAAAACTTCGCTTTGAATCCATGCCTAGGAACACTTGAACATGGTTTATTGAACATTAAATGCTCTAGCTCATCAATACTTATCCTTCACACTCTTTGACCAATCCAAAAAGTCAACTATGTTAGCTAGGAATCTCAATTCCCTCACAAATGATCAAATGTTGACACTCAATCGAAATTGTGTTTCTTAGTCTTGATCATCACTGGATAACTCAGTCAATAATATCTAACTTGCTTGGCTTAGACTGTCTTCACTTGGTCTACCTTTATTGATACTCAGTCTTTACTCATGCTCAATTGACACCATGTTTGCTCAAATTTTACTGTTCACTCGATCGACACTAGCACAATTCGACTTCAACTATAAGTTTTTTAATATTCTTCTATGTTGCTCAGTTTAGCCTATACATTTGGTCCTTCATTGATCATCTCAACTAGACTTCAACTCTACTATCTTCTCCACTTAGTGTAATGATTGAACAACACACTATAGATTGCCAATGTGCAAACTAATCAAGTGTCGATTGTAGCTCCTCATAACTAAACCTTTCCACTAGGTCTTCTTGTTATGTCTTCTTCTAAAATCCTCTTCATCAATCAAATTATATGATACTCTAATTAGGTGGAAACTATCTTAACAATAAGGTTTGACATCAATGACAACATAATAATTATTCCAATTGTAGCTTCCAACAATCTCCCTCTTTGGCAGTGATGACAACACCTCAAGTTACCATGCAATCCAAAACACTTGTCTTGTCTCAATAAATTCCCTTTGTTTTCAATAATAGATCATTATTAATATCCTTTGTTTCATCCTGATTCTCATCTCAATGTCCAATAATCTTCCTAATCTCATCTTTTAGTTTCATTTTGATTCTCATCTATGTAGCTATGATATGAAACACCTCTAGCCATCAATAGTAACAACTAACAACTCCATCTATCATGTCAAAACATGATCTTTCTCTTTATATACAGACTCCCTCTTTGATAGATATCTTATTAAATGTGTTCACTGCTTGACTTCTCTCTTATATTGCATGATAAGCGCTTAACATTTTTTTTGTATATACTCTCCCACATTTGTATTATTTATGTTGTATGGTAACTTCTTGACTTATTTACCTCTTTAAAATAATGCCAAAGACACTTCAATCTATCTCATACATCTTCAACATGTAGATATCTCTATGTCAATATTTTGAACTAGATTCTCCCTTATGGCTAATTCAACATCTTGTGATTATCTCTTCACAGCTTTAGGTAGCTCCTAAAGTGTGACCTTCTACATCAAGTTTGACAATTAATAGGATAAAAAACTCCTCCTACCTTTTTAGGTTATCCTTATGCCTCCTTAAATAGGTAGCTTTTATCTTTTTACACTTAAACATCACCATTGATCTTAGGGTTAGGTTAGATTCATCAATTCCTTCAATCATTTTGTTTCTTGCTTCTGATTCTAGATACTTCTCAAAACTTCTCTTTGAATCCATGCCTAAGAATTCTCAAACATAATTTATCAAATATTAAATGCTCCAACTCATCCATACTTATCCTTCTAATGCTTTGACCAATCTAAAAATTTGACTATGATGACTAGAAATCTAAATTCCCTCACAAACTATGAAATTTTGACACTCGGCCAAAAGTATGTTCCTTGGCCTTGATCATCACTAGATAACTCAGTCAATACTATCTGACTTGCTTGACTTATACTATCTTTACTTAGTCTAACTTTTCTAATACTCAGTCTTTACTTATACTCGGTTGATAGTAGCACAACTTGACTTCAACTATAGGTTCCTTAATCTTCTTCTCTATTGCTCAATTTAGCCTATGCATTTGGTCCTTCATTGATCATCTCAACCAAACTTCAACTCAACTATTTTCTCCACTTAGTATAATGAGTTAAACTATTAGAATATATATTCACCAATATAACTGAGAGAGTGGGGGGGGGTTGAATTAGTTATCCAACTATTGTCATAATTATTAACCTTTATAAAACTTAACCATGTGAGAAATATAATAAGAAACCATAACAAGTAATCATGCACAATAACACTAGATATGTTAACTAGGGAAACCCTTCATCAAAGGGAAAACCCCAGTGGGGATGGTGCCCACAAGATGATGTACTAATGTAAATATTCTTTGTTAGAGGATGGACCCTTTTAGGAGTGTATAACAATATTTAGTACATATCAATCCTTGTTAGGAAACTTTGAATCCATGTTAGGAGATTCTAACCGTATTAGAAGGTGTGCCAACCCTATTAGGATTTGTGGAAAGCAGATGGACCCACTGTCCGAACAACTTTAGGGGCAAGACCAATGAACCCACTTTCCAAATGATCTATGTATTATTCCTTGCAGAATAATATAATTGAATTGTACTACTCCTTCCTCTTTCTCTGTCCTATCAATCAAACTTCTCCTCCTTCTGATCTTAATACCAGATCACAAAATTTGCATCCAATAATCCCTTTGATCACTTACTCACATTCACCAAACACTCTGCTCCTTTTTACACTTCTTTGATTACTTCACATTCCAATGCTTAATCACACACTTTACAAACAAGAAAAACATCTTTCCTTTATATTGTATCTTCAAAATAATTCATTGAGTTAGCCTTAAGGATTTCCCAATTAATTATAATAAGATAATTAATTATTAAGTAATTAAAATAGCATTGTCAACTCACAGTGTATACAAATTCTCACACTTGTGACACTAGGGCTTGTGCACTTTTTGATGCCATCATCAAACTATCTTCTATCACTAACTAACTACACATCTCTAGATTATATCTTTGTTAGAAGATATAATGCAATCACCAGAAACCACTTCTTAGGTACTTTGTCTCTATACTGCTCACTATAAATCAGACATATCTTTTGTATGTCTTTGACTTACTTTATGTACATTGAACCTTATCATCAAGACACAATGTGGAACATGTCCTTACCCATACATAACCTGACAATCAAAACTCAATCCATATGACCTTAATCTCTATCTCCCACTCTGTCAATCTTCACAAACTTTCTACTATGTTGACATCAATGAAAAACATAGTCATGAATGCAACATGTCAATACTGCCACATGCTTACCAATGCTTCAGATACTCCCCCAAAGGAATAACATTAATATTCATGCTAACAATCTCCCCCTTTGGCATTAATGGAAACATAGATGAATAACATCTAGGTTCCAAGAATACAAAACAATACTTTGTTGTTTTTGGTGTTGTTTTCATCTTTTCAAATCCTCTTCATCAATAAAATCTAAAATCCTTTGAAACACTACTCTATTATGCATCTTCTAGATCAACATCATGAGTCGTTCACTAAGCAAGTTCTTAGCTTCTCCCCCATTCATCAAAACTCTTTATGTTGCATATCTCCCCGCAGATATATTCCTTTATCTCACTTACATGAATCTTTCTAAAACTCTCTACTAACTATCTCTCCCTCATTCATTCTTAGGTGATGTTTTTTATGCATTCTCTCACCCATTGACATCAACGACAAAGGCTTCATTATGCCAATTTACAACTTCAAGACTTCAATCAGCTCAAGTGTCCAAAGACACTATTCAATACCAAATACCAAGAGTCCTCAATGACTTTTCTCATCACAAATACTCCCCCATATAGGAAGCATTAGCATTTAGTCCAATCAAACAATAGTGCTTTGTACCATTGGGCTGATGTAACCTCTACATCATCTACTCCGAAGTATGCAGGGGCATAACCCCAAGCATACCTCTCAAGTACTCAAATGTATCTTTAGGTAAGGGCTTTGTAAAGATATCTACAATCTGATATCTAGTACTCACATACTCCAATCTATTTTCCTTTTATGTTGCCTCCTCTCTCAAAACATGATACTTAATAGATATATGCTTTGTCTTAGAATGCAATACAAGATTTTTAGACATACTTAATGTACTTGTGTTATCACAGTATATGATAACAAGTTCTAAAAATTCTATCCTAATATCTTTCAACATCTGCTACACCCACATCACTTGATTACAATTATTTGCCACTACTGCATACTTCGCCTTAGCTATACTTTGCGAAATAGAATCTTGTTTCTCTCTTAGCCAAGAAACCAATATTTCTCTAAGAAAGAATGCTCCACCACTAGTGCTCTTTGTATCATCCATAATACCTACCCAATCCGCATCAGTTTAAGAATACAAAGTGAAATCACTTGATTTATCATACCATATTCCATAATTGCATGTTCCCTTCAAATATCTAAATATCCTCTTTATTGCTGCATAATGATACTCCTTAGGATCAGCTTGAAATCTACCTATAATCCCAACTGCATTTGCTATATCTAGCCTAGTGTGACTCAGATGTTGTAAACCTCCAATCATGGATCCATACTTCTTCTGCTCAACCATAGGTGTCTCATCTTTGCTTGATAACTAATGATCAATTATCATTGGTGTACAACCAAGCTTACAAATTTCTAATCCAAATCTCTTCAATAAGTCTTTCAAATACTTAGCTTGTGAAATAAAAATACCATCACTATTTTGTACAATTTACAAACCTAAGAAACTTCATTTCTCCTATCATACTCATTTCAAACTAATTCTGAACATTTCTTCAAAAAACTTATCACTGGCTTCGTCATTACCTTCAAATATTATGTCATCAACAAATATTACTATTATCAATAATCCATTCTCTATTTATTTCAAATACAAGTTACTATTTGTCGTACCTTTAGCGAATCCAAGATTTTCCAAATAATTGTCCAACCTTGCATACCAGGTTCTAGGTGCTTACTTCAGACTATATAGAGTTTTCTTCAGTTTGCATACCATGTCTTTTTCTTTTGTCAAAGGGAAACCTTTAGGCTACTCAATGTAGACCTCTTCTTCAAGTTCTCCATCAAAGAAAGTTGGTTTGACATCTATCTAATACACTTTGAATTTCTTAAATATATTCATTACATACAAGCCAGGAACATTCTCACTACTTCCATTCTTGCTATAGGGGTATCTGTCTCCTCATAGTCTCTTCCTTCCTTGATGTGAATATCCTTTGCACACAAGTCTGGCCTTGTTTCTAACAACTTCACCTTATTCATTCATCTTGTTTTTGAATACCTATTTGGTTCCTATAACATTATTCGCTTTAGGTCTAGGAACTAATTCCCATGTGTCATTATTCACAATCTAATCTAATTCTTCCTTCATTTCTTGAATCCAATGATCATCTTTACATGCTTCATCTTATGCTCTTAGGTTCAACTTGAGAAATCAAACATAATTCACATACTTATTCATTTACCTAATTTCTTAGCTAAACTCCTATGATTATGCTCCTAGAATGATCTATTCAGGAGGGTGATTCTTTGATATACTTCTACTAGGAGTTGTCAACTCAACTCTTTCTTCTACTCTAGGCTCAGATCTATGCTCTTCAATCTGATTCACATTATGCAAATCATTATTAATCTCAATGATAACTTCCACATTTTCAAGGTTGGCCTTTGGATACACAATAGTTACCAAGGCTATCTCTTCTACTACTTCCTCTTTCTTAACTAATTTAGGCTCATTATCTTTATCATCATTGTCATTCAAGAATATTTTTGTGCTTGATTTAAATTCTTCATCATCATCAGAAAGTGAAATCTTTCTAGTTTTTCTTACTCTCTTAGGATATGTAGATGAAAAATGACCAAACTCTTTACATGTCCAACAAACAAACATTTTCATACCTTCTGGTTTCCTTTTCATAACCAAATCAATACCTTCTTTGATCCTCTTATCTTCTTTGGATTTGGATCTGTCTTTACTTGTGCTACTATTCTTTTGCATGCAACAAAAACATTTTAGATCTAGAAACTTGATGCTCTATTCTTTACACAAATCTAATAACTCACCAAGAATCTCCACCTTCTGGGTGTCAAAATTTCCTCCATCAAACTTAGGACTATCCTTTCTGAAATGACTCGCCACTGATACCCCAATGTTGTTAAGCTTTCTCTTCAAGGACCTGATGCTCAGATACAATTGCTAGAATATATAGTCTACCAATTTAACTGGGTGGGGGTTGAATCAGTTATCCAACTATTGTCACAATTATCGACCTTTATAAAACTTAATTATGTGAGCAATATAATCAAAAGCCATAAAAAGATACTCATGCACAATAACACCAGATATGTTAACTAGGAAAACCCTTGATTAGAGGGAATTTCACGGTGTGAATGTTACCCACAAGATGATGTACTAATATAAATATTCCTTGTTAGAGGATGGACCCTGTTAGGAGTGTATAAAAACATTCAATACATATAGATCCCTATTAGGAGACTTTGAATCCCTGTTAAGAGATTCCAACCCTGTTAGGAGTTGTGGAAGGCAATTAATGAACCCACTATCCAAATGATCTCTATATTAAATTCTTTGTAGAATAATAGAATAGAATTGTATTGGTCCTTCCTCTTTTTCTGTCCTATTAACCATACTTCTACTCCTTTTGATCTTAATACCAAATCACAAACTTCACGTCCAATAATCCCTTGGATTTCTTACTCGCATTGACCAAACACTCTACTCCTTTTTGTACTTCTTTGATTACTTCACATTCCAATGCTTAATCACACACTTTACATACAAGGAAAACATATTTCCTTTATATTGTATCTTCAAAATAATTCCTTGAGTTGGCCTTGAGGCTTTTCCAATCAATTATAATAAGATAATTAATTTTTAAGTAATAAAAGTAGCACTGTTGGATCACAGTCTATACAACTTCTCACACATGTGATACTAGGGCTTGCACACTTGTTGACATCACCATCAAACTATCTTCTTTCACTGACAAACTATGCATCTCTAGATTATATCTCTGATAGAAGATATAATGCAATCACCAGAAATTGCTTCTTAGGTACTTTGTCTATGTATTGCTCACTATAAATCAAACATATCTTTTGTACATCTTCAACTTACTCTACATACATTGAACCTTATCATCAGGACATAGTGTGAAACATTTTCTTACCCATGCATCAGCTGACAATAAAAACTTAGTTCGTATGACCTTGATCTCTATCTGCAGCTCTACCAGTATTCACATAATTACTGCTATGTTGACATCAATAAAAAACATAGTCATGAAAGAAACATGTCAATACTACCACATGCTCACCAATGCTTAGGATACTCCCCCAAAGAAATACCATTAGCATTCATGCTAACATAAACAACACATTATCTTGATAATGTGCCAACTAATCAAGTGCTCATTGTAGTTCAGGACTCATAACTCAACCTTTCTACTAGGTCTTCTTTCTATCTCTTCTTCTCAAATCCTCTTCATCTATCAAATTATATGACACTCTGCTCAGTTAGCAACTATCTCACCAATAAGGTTTGACATTAATGACAACATAACAATTGTTCCAATTGTAGCTTCCAAAAAAAATTTAGTAAATGAGAAGTATAGGAACTTTATTAGGGTTGTGCATGTATAGACACTTTATGCAACAATTTTATTTTCTTAGAAGATAGAGGCTATAATGGGCAGTTTATTCTTCCATAGTGTATTTTATTTGTCACATTTCCTTTATATGAAATACATTCAAATTCCTTATGTGAACAACTTAGGGATAATTTTTGGATATGTTCATGGCAACAAGGAACAAAAAGGGGGCAAAAGTGACTACCTTTAAAAGAAAAGATAAATATAAATTAGTGTGAGACATTAAAGACATAAACCATTGAAATTTGAATATATCAAAACAAATTTTATAATACTTTGAATCTAATTTCTAAAATACTACTTGATATTTTTAAATGGGTAAGATTTAGGTGGTAATATTTTTTATTAAGGAAAAAGTAGGTTTTGGTGGGGCCCCAAAACCCAGTAGAATCATATTTTGAAGGGGATGTAGAACCCCACAAAGAAGAAACACCACAAACAATAAAACATAGGTAAATAACAACATGAAGCCAAAAAATCGATCACAACATGATTCAAATTGAAGCTTAGCTAAAGAAAACGCACAAACTAAACAAATTGGAAAACAAGAACACAAATATTTTTGGTTGATGCAATATTGACAAGAACCCAAGACACTTTAGTATCATATATGTACATATATAAACTATGTATACTAAACTCATATATATAAAGAATACAAATATATATTTACAATCATTAAATAATGAACATTACCAAAAAGCTTATTATCTTAAATTTTTATAGGGAACACCGTCAAACAATAGTCTAGGTCTAAGACATATGTTCCCAAAAAGAAGAAATATCATCCATGCACATCATAGTACACAATACTCTACTCAACACTCTAGACAATAGTCCGCACAACACTTAGATGCATAATGGTCCACTACAACTCTAGATGTATGGATATAAGTTAGAGATGTTTGCATCACCACTGATGGACTGGAAGCATATAAGAAGAAGTTGTGAGGGTTGACTCAAGTTGATGATGACAATGGTATAAGGTCACATATGGATATGTTATTAACTCCTATATCTCCAGTCTTACCAGTCACTCTACATAGACATCCCCTCCACAAAAAACATGTACATGAGATAAATTACTTCAAAACTTATATACCTATCTATCTATCTATCTATCTATCTATATGTATGTATGTATGTATGTACATATATGTATGTATATATATTATACATATATGTATATTTTATATATACACACACATATATTAATACACATTTAATTTAAATTAAATACTTAGAATTTTGACTAGTCAAGAGACATGGTCATAATCCATAGAAATCAAAGGAATCTCATTAAAGTTTTCATCTTCATCTCTATTAACTGTACCAATAACATCAAGTGGCACCAAATTCTAGGGACCTACATATCCACATTTTTGGTTGACAGATTCAGAATAGTTTGCAACAATTTAATGACAAAAAAAATGAGTAGTGCCTAGTATATAGTGTCCAATTGTGAAAATTGGTATTCATAATGGAATGTAGAGATTCTACCATTGAGGATAACAAAGACTATTCTTTAAAGCACTTCCAGTATAATAGAGCAAGGTGCTTTTCTAAAGGAGATTATTCAAAAAAGGAAGAAAACACACAAGTTAACAACAATGACAAATGAGACAAAGATGAGAGACATTTTCTTTCTAAGAAGAGTATTAGTCATTCTAAAGTTGGAGGCCATTGCGTAGGAAACTCAAATAGGTTTGTAATGAGAGTGGTAAAATATTTCTTCATAATTTCATCTTGAATTGGAATTTAGAGGAGGTGTAATGCTTTAATTTTTTATGATTCGATAATACTTTTCTTATCACCTTATTAATCTATCTAAAAGATACATCATCTGTTTCCCTCCTATTTTGCAGGGTCTAATGTTCTATTCTCCTAAGTGGTTTTACCTTAGAGCTTTCCTATGCCATCCATTATAGGTGGTGGCTCATCCTATTAAGGAAACATAGGGAGATAAAAAAAAATTCTTTGTGCTTCAAGCAATAATGGGCTTGAAGATTTAGAAGATGCCATGAATCACAAATTTTAGGAAGAATCAATTGTAAATCTTTGGAAGGAAAATAAAAACATTTCTCCAAGCATTGGAAAGTCAAAATTTGGAATAGTGGTGGAGAATTTGTACTCTTGAAAGAGAGGTCACAAGTTCAAATCCCACTGGGGGTAGGGTATGTACACCTCATTTTTAGTGCATTTAGGTACCTCCCAAAAAGGAGTAGGAGGTAGGGTATGTACCACTCATTTTTAGTGCATTTAAGTACCTCCCAAAAAGGAGTATGAGGTAGTCCCATATCATTAACACCATATGTCAACCCAAAAACTATGGCTGGTGTCATGGACTATAAAAGTCCCTTTCCTTTCCTTTTTACCAACAATGTTCATTATAAAGATTTAACCTATAATTATGTATCTCCGATCTCCACAAATATACACACGCATGCAAATATTGCAAGATGGTCAAGTGCAATCTATGTGAAATATTTTTTCAAAATGATACATAAGGAATAATTGTAAAGTTGACTATATTTTAGTCATTTTTGTATTACAATAACAAGTAATCTAAATGTATTTATTGTGTAGATATAAAATTACTATAAAATATAGATACTACTTAAAAACTATTTAATATTGTTAGTAATTTATGATGAATTTATGTATATTTTTAAAGATATCATATCAATTTATTTTACTTTATGATTATAGAATATAGATAACATAGATTTGTTATATTTTTTTGGAAACTTGCAAACAAATGCAATCAACATGTACAAAGTCAATCTCAAAATTTTTATGTATCTTCTCTTTAATTTTGTCACAAGAGGAGCTCTATAATTCTAATTAAGAATTTATAGAATTGATTTAATTTCTAATTATTCATCTATATATAGCTTCCTCTTGATCTCTCTTCTCAATTTCCATCTTTCTCATGACATCAATCTTCTCGGGCTTTATTTCTCCCAATATAAATATCTATTTCCCCTTCTATCTATCTCTAAATCTTCTTTATTTATCTCTATATTTCTACCCCCTTCTCCCTCATTCACATGCTCTTTGATTCTCTCCATCTCTATCTATATTTCTATTCAACTTTATCCCACCCTCTCTTGCAAACATATTATGATCCTATTGATAATGGAATCTAATTGTCTTCCTCATTCACATGTTGTGTTTCAATTGCATAATTCATTTGAAAATATCACTTCTCCACTGAGACCTTTGTTAAACAAAAAATACTTACCAAATGAACTGCTAAAAAAAAATCACATGTATTTTTTAAAGACGCAATTTTTCAACACATCTTTTACATACCTACCAATTTCTCTTACTATTATATATATATATAATTATTATTACTTCTATTATATATTTTTGTTACTCTACTTATTGAAACACTCTTGTACACAATTAAAAAATATTGGAAAATGAAACGTGGGGCAATGAGAGGTTGCAAGCAACGCACAAGGTTGGTTATCACGTTACCTCAGCTAATGATGACTCGTATTATCTCACCTGTTTAGCCTTTCCTGTTGGCCTCTCTTTTATCTCCATCCAAATCCCTCAATCTCACGCAATTAAATGAAACCCTCCGAAACAAAAACCTAATATTTTCACATAGTTTTAGCAAGCTCTTCAAAATTCTGCGCTTTTAGAGTCTCGAACAAGAATCTATCCTCTGCATCACAAGTTGGAGATTTCTGCTCGATATGCTTCTGACGGCTACAACTGGTAAATTTCTTCTGACAGTCCCTGTGTTTTTGCAACGCGTTTAATTACTCACGTAGTGATTTTCACACTTTCTTTTACTCTTTTTACAGTCATTTGATCTTTTTTACGCTCGCTACACCTGAATTATTCCATCTTTTAGAGATTACCGAAAACAAAATGGCATCACCGTTAAATTCCATGTTTCATTTGCCCTCTCAAATTAAAATACTAGCAGGTTTATTCGGATATTTTAGGTGTTCGAGTTTAATTCTGTTTTGCTTGTCGTGACAAATCAAAATAATCGTAGATCTATTCCTACAGTTTAGGTGTTTGTTTCATAAAGCAGCTGAGGAAAACCATGGCAGTGAAATAAATGAGGTTTTTGAAGCTGCGGATGCGGAGAAAATTTTCAAAGAATAATGAGTAGGCTCCCGAACAGAATTTTTAGGCCGGTAATCGACATTTCGAGCAACCATTTTTCGCAATGCTTTTGAAGACAGTGATTTCACCTTTATTTCCCTGTGTTTGCAATTATTGATCTTTTCTACGCTCCCTAGAGCTGATTTTATTCCATATTTTAGCATTGAATTTCGTGTTTCAGCTGCCCTCTGAATTAAAGTAATAGTAGGTCTTTTTGTATGGTTTAGGTGTTTGAGTTCGTATTTCGTATTTTGCTTGCGGCGAGAAATCAAAATCGTAGCAGCTCTGCTCCTACGGTCTAGGTATTTGTTCTATAAAGCAGCTGAAAAAAACCATGGCCGTGTAATATTTAATTTGTTATTCAAAACTGCGGGTGTGGAGCTTTCGGCCCTGAGCAATTTGAGCGGTAGGATCGAATCTCACAGATTCTTCATGAAATTTCCTGCATCACTTCCATTTCACTTTGTGCTGGTAAATTATCGATGTTGCAGGGCTTGGTGACTTAACCCTGGATTTTAGGGGTTTTAGACCGCGAGCTTTCCTATTTTGCCCAGAAATATCTTTTTCCGAAGTATCTTGTAATTGAGCATTTAATTTGTAACCTATTGCAGAGCTATTGCTTACATTTCTGGTGTAATCGCTGACTTTATTATTCTGTTAAACAATTTGATGTAAAATAAGGTTGCGATGAAGCTCCAGTAGAAGGGATTCGAAGATCAGGCAAACATGAAGGTGGCGAGCAGAAGATCGAAGACTGCGAAGCAAAATTGCAGAAAATGGAACCCTGACATGAATTTTGCTTCATACAATCCTCAATTGAAGCGGGGCCAAGGCTATTTCAGAACTGAAAACAAGAAACAGTGTAATTTTTTCGCAAACAGTAGTAAAACCCCTCGAAATACATCATCTGACATAACAATATCCAAAAAGTATAGCAGAATTGCCTCGAAAAATAAGCAGAGCCGCGTTGACAGCTGTGGTACCAGGTTTGATGGATGTGTAGAAATCCGAGACGGAAAGGTCGAGCGAAGTGTGGATCAGGGGCTGAGCCGCTTCGAAATGATTTCCCCGCAGATCCTTGAGACCCGTATTAATGAGCAGGATGACCAGATATCTTATCCGGAAGAAGAGGGAACGAGCTTAAGAGAAAGATTGAACAAAATGGAAGAGGGGATTGGTAGTCTGAAGCTCCGGAAGTGTCTAAGGTCTTTAATATTCATGGCATCTCTAAGGATGATGTAGCAGTCAAGCTTCTGGCCTCATCCTTGAAAGTAAAGGAATTACAATGGTATAGAAGTTTTCCTCACAACTCTATTGCTAATTGGGATGGGTTAGGGGCAGCCCTATGCAAGCATTTGGAGGACAAAAGTGACCACTTGTCACTCCTAGAGAAACTAACAACTATCAAGAGAGACCCCCATGAATGTATGATTGATTTCAATTATGTCAGTTTCACCTATAAACTCAAGTACGCTTTTGAGGACTAATACTGGTATGTCATGCCTTAGGAATAATAGGAAGGGGTTCCCACCATTAAAGGTGGCAAAAGCGTGAGCTCTAGCCATATAAGAGAGTGTTTTGTTGATATGAGAAGATGGGATTCTAGGTTGAGTCCTAACAATAGGAGTGGAGATAGACCTTGCAATGGTATGTGCTACTAACACATTCCTAACTAGTGATAAGGATACCCTAACCTTTCTCTTGAATTAGAAAGAGAAAGTTCTTGATACTGGAACTTACCTCTGGAAGATTCCCTTGTGTGTCTCTTGGGCATGAATTACAACTTTGGTCTGGAAACCAAATGCATTTGAAGCTTAGAGTTGCCAGGTACTTTTGAACAATGGGCCTTCCTGAAGGCTTTATATTGAAGGCAGTACTATCTTCTTATTTGTGTTTCTGGTGAGATTGTGTGTAAGTTTTTCAGCATCAACATTTTGGATCATACTCCATGATCCATCATTAGGATGAGAGAACTAAGAAAAAACATAATAGGTTGCAAACCCAGACTAAATAAAAAGAGAAAGAGAGGGGGCGAAGGAGGACAACACGCAAGTCAAGGAAGCGAAAGATTGAAAAGAAAGGCACCAAAGAGGTCAAAAGAGAATAGGAGAGAAGACAAGACAACAAAAAGCACTCAAACCACCTAAAAGATCTAAAAATAAGGGAATACACAAAAGGCTAGTTCTAACTAAATAAGATAAATACCAATTCAAAAGGATGAGAAATGGGGCTAAGGGAGAGGTGGTGGTTTCTAATTAAAGAATAAAAAACGAGAAGGTTGGGGGGAGAGGCCAAGTGTCAAAAATTGAAGGAGAGACTAAACAAATTAAATACTATTAACAATAAAAAAGATAATAATAACAAAAAACTAGAATAATGATAATAATAATAGTAAAAAATAAGCTAAAATATAAACAAAAACAGTAAATAGATTTACTAAATTAAATAATACTAATACTAATATATAAGCATATATGCAAAAATTTGAATGTATGTATATATATATATATACATACATACATACATATATATATATATATATATGTATATATACATATATACATATATAGATATATGTATATATACATATATAGATATATAGATATATGTATATATACATATATAGATATATAGATATATGTATATATACATATATAGATATATAGATATATGTATATATACATATATAGATATATAGATATATGTATATATACATATATACATATATGTATATATACATATATAGATATATGTATATATACATATATAGATATATACATATATACATATATAGATATATGTATATATACATATATATATATATATATATATACATATATACATATATATATATATATATATACATAATGCAAAGATTAACTAAATTAGAAAATAATGATAATGATAATGATAATGATAATGATATATATATATAGACACACACACACACATAATACCTATAAAAATAAAATAAAATAAAATAACCTGTAAGCATGCAAATGTGCACCTATACCTACAACTATATCTATAACTATAAATAAACTTACTCCAAAAACCAAATAAAAGATTAAAAAATAGAAAATAATAATAATATATAATTAAAAATTGATAATAAAAGAAACAATGAAAGTGAAAATAATAATAGTAATAATAATGAAATAAAGGAAAAGAAAAAACATAAAAACCCGAAAGAAAGAAGAAGTGAAAAGATTGACTAAATTGAAAAATAATAATTTGATGATATATATGAAAGTATGTATATGTATGTATGTATGTAAATGTATACACTCACACATACACACATGTATATGTATATATACATACAACCCTATATATATACAAGATTCGACCACTAGTGGTAGGGGTAGGGGTGGGGGTGGGGGGTTTGGAGAGAGAGGGAGAGTGGGGGGAAGAAACAAGAGGGCAAAGATGAGGGAAAAAAAAGAGAGGCGCAAATACAAAAGGAGAGCTAAGTTGAGCAGAGGGCAGCGAAGGCCAACCAGGTGGATGGTGGGGTCTTTTGATGGAGGATAAAAGTGGATGCCAAGCCAGGTTGATGGTCCAACCTTCATCTCGATCGAGATTGGTAGCGTGATTAAATATTTCAATTGCCTCCTTCATCTTTCTCTTGTAATAATCGTCCTCTTTAATGAGGATTTGGGTGTTTTCCAAACAAATATGATTAAATCTTCCTTATCCGAGCTTTGGTGTTTGGTTGAAGATAAATGCTCGGCTAAGGAAGATTTAATCATATTTGTTTGGAAAACACCCAAATCCTCATTAAAGAGGACAATTATTACAAGAGAAAGATGAAGGAGGCGATTGAAATATTTAATCACCCTACCAATCTCAATTAGGATGAAGGTTGGACCATCAGCTTGGCTTGGCATCCACTTTTATCCTCCATCAAGAGACCCCACCATCCACCTGGTTGACCTTCATAGCCCTCTGCTCAGCTCATCTCTCCTTTTTTTTTTGTGCCTCTTTTTTTTCCCTTGTCTTTGCCCTCTTGTTTCTTCTCCCCATCCTCCCTCTCTCTCCAACCCCACCCACCCACCCACCCCTACCACTTGAGGTTGAATCTTGTATATATATAGGGTTGTATGTATATATATATATATGTATACATGTGTGTATGTGTGAGTGTATACATTTACATACATACATACATATACATACTTTCATATATATCATCAATCTTTTCACTTCTTCTTTCTTTCGGGTTTTTATGTTTTTGCTTTTCCCTTATTTTATTATTATTACTATTATTATTTTCACTTTCATTGTTTGTTTTATTATCAATTTTTATTTATATATTATTATTATTTTCTATTTTTAAATCTTTTATTCAATTTTTGCAATAAGTTTATTTATAGTTATATTTATATAGATATAGTTGTAGGTATAGGTGCACATTTGCATGCTTATGAATTTTTTTTTGCTTTTATTTTTATTGGTATTAATTTTTCCCCATATATTTACTTGTGCGTGTATGGGTTTGTATATATATATATATATATATATATATATATATATATATATATATATATATATATATATATATATATATATATATATATATATATATATATATATATATATATACATATATATACACTCTTATACATATATATACACTCTTATATATATATATATATATATTAGTATTAATCTTTTCACCTATATTTATATAGGTATACATGTAAGAGTATATATATATATCATTATCATTATTTTCTAATTTAGTTAATCTTTGCATTATTTTCATTTAGTCTTTTATTTTTATTTTTGTTTGTGTTTTCCCTAATTCATTTTAATCTCATTATTTTATCATTATTTTTACTTTTATTATTTTTATTTTCAATATTTATTCTTTTTATTTTTATTTTTATTCTCATTATTATTTGCATTTTGTTTTGTTATATTTTTATTTTATTTGGTTTGTTTTAGTAAGTGTGTGTATGTATGTATGTATGTATGTATGTATACTTATTTATTTATTTATTAAGTTTTAGTTTTTTTGCTTTTATTTATATAGGTGGATATACATATATATACTTATAGAAATTTATATACATATATTTATCTTTATCCTTTTTAATTTAGTTAATATTTGCATTTTTTCATTTATTCTTTTATTTATATCTTTGTTTTTCCTTAATATTTTTTTAACTCCTTATTTTATCATTATTTTTTCGCTTCTATTGTTATTATTATCAATTTTTTCATTATTTTCTAATTAATTTCTTTTTTGTATTGTTATATTTTTATTTTATTTGATAAGTTTTTGTAGGTACACACACACACACACATATATATCTATATATATGTATATGTATATCTATATATATGTATATGTATATATACATATACATATACATAATATACATATACATATACATAATATACATATACATATACATATATATACATATACATATACATATATACATATACATACACATACATATACATATATATATACATATACATATACATATACACATACATATACATATACATATACGTATACATATACGTATACGTATATGTATACGTATACGTATATGTATATGTATATGTCTATATGTATATGTATATGTATCTATGTATATGTATATATGTATATGTATACACACACACACACACACACACACACACACACACATTTATATATAGGGATGTATGTATATATAGACACATATATACATACATTCAGATTTTTGCATATATGCTTGTATATTAGTATTAGTATTATTTAATTCAGTAAACCTATTTCTTGTTTTTGTTTATATTTTAACTTATTTTTAACTATTATGATTCTAGTTTTTTGTTATTATTATCTTTTTTTATTGTTAATCGTGTTTAATTTGTTTAGGCTCTCCTTCAATTTTCGACCCTTGGCCTCTCCCCCCAACCTTCTCATTTTTTAATTCTTTAATTAGAAACCACCACCTCTCCCTTAGCCCCATTTCTCATCCTCCGATCCTTTTGAATCGGTTACTCATTATCTTGCCTTTTTTTTTTATTACATTTCTCTGATGTTCTTGTTCTTTATTTCTTCTTAGTTTTCTTTACATTCATATATATATATATATACTATTTATCTTATTTAGTTAGAACTAGCCTTTTGTGTATTCCCTTATTTTTAATTCTTTTAGGTGGTTTGAGTGTTTTTGGTTGTCTTTTCTTCTCTCCTACTCTCTTTTGACCTCTTTGGTGCCTTTCTTTTCAATCTTTTGCTTCCTTGACTTGCGTGTAGTCCTCCTTGGCCCCCTCTCTTTCTCTTTTTATTCAGTTTGGGTTTGCAACCTATTATGTTTTTTCTTAGCTCTCTCATCCTGATGATGGGTCATGGAGTATGATCCGAAATGTTGATGCTGAAAAACTTACACACAATCTCACCAGAAATAGAAATAAGGGTAGTACTATCTCCTCAACATGAATAAGGAATCTTTTCCTGATGCTAGTGAACTTTAAATATCTTTAATATACATCTCATTGGACATGCCAAAAATTGTTGTCACAAAAGTGTGCACCCTTGTCCAAAGTCTTACCTAAGAATAGCCTCGTGAACCATAAAAATAACCTCCAAGCTATAAGACTTGAACTATGAGGTTGAGTCTCTGGAGAAGGCCAACTTCCTCTACTATTGGAATGCACTTAAACTATTCATGAAGACAAAAGAGAGAAGGAATACATGAAAGCAACTACCTAATCTATTCTAAGGAGGTGATGCACCAAAATAGGGTGTCCAGACCAATCTTTTCCCATACATGCACAACATTATTATTACAACAGTCTAAAAATATATGGATTCAAACTTTGCTTTAATCTGTAAACTACACACAAATCAGACAACCATATGAGTGATATAATGAAAATAATTCACTTCTTATCATTCACAAGCCAAAGAGATAGAGAGAATACAGATTGCAGGCATTCACAATACATCGAAGAAAGGCAAACAAGTTTATATAGTATGACGATGGTTGAAAGAGATAAGGCAGAAGGTCATATAACTAACAGGCAAGAGGGAATTTATAGTAGCATGCCAAGGTAATACTAGAGAAACAAAGAAGATCCAACCCTAAGACGGAGTACAATGTTTTCCTTTATAGTGCAAGCATAACTTGGATGACTTTCCTCATAAGACAAAACCAACTACTATAAAAAAATCTCTAGAGAATAGTTATTGCAAAGCTGAAAAGATCTGTTCATTGAGTAAATCTACACATGAGAGGATCACTTCTACACCAAAAAAATCTTTGAGAGGTCAAGAGTGATGGTTATTTACTCTATATCTGAATGAGTGGATCAACAAATGGCGGTGGAGTGTTCCTTTTGCATTTATCAAGCCTAGGGATCGATGATAACAGTTGTAAGAGATCAGAAAGATCAAATTCTTCATTAAAAGGAACTGCTTCTACTGCCGCCAATCGACCAAATCAATCATGATTTTAGTCAACTCAGATTAACCATCAAGTCTCTCCATGTGGACCAAGTATTTCTCACCATTATGCCACCTTGGCAATGGTCCAATCACTATGCCTTGCATTCAATCACCTCTGATTACAACCTTGCCACCACCTTCCCTTAATAACTGTTGCTACTTGTGAAACTGTGATCCACTGATCATCACTACCTCACAACCTGTACTTGTAATTCTTTACTAACTGCCATGTCTTAGTGAAGGCTAAGGTTAGACTTTTTCCACACCATCACAACTTAAACTGATGTTACTATCTAACCCTTGTGATTAAGAAAAAAAAAGGAAATTGCTACTTCGCAACTCAAACTTTAACCATTTCTTTACTTGTGGAGATTGTGCACTGGTCATAGATCTGGATGATCTAACAGTGCAGGATATGTCTTGAACATGGAAGATCTACTTTTTCACGTTGTTGCAACTTAAACCATAGCATGTCAATATAACCATGAGATCAGGCAAAATCAAAGCAAAGCACACCTTCACCATCTTGACCTTAGTCGGCACTTAACCAATTGTGACCATGTGAATCGCATGATCATGACTTGAAATATTACAAGGCATAACATGAAATAATGAATATGGCCAATGTTAAATCATTTCATGAGAACTCTAGGTGATCATTAAAATAGATCATAATTCGAATTTGATTTTTGGCAGGAGGGCAACTTTGGGCTAACACTTACCTTCTATGTTATTTACATGTTCTTTTTCCTTTCCAATTTTGGTACACCCTAAATTTGTGAGTCCAGATTTGCTCATCAATTCGTGCTCATCAATTCGTGCTTGGATGTTTCCTTTTTATTTTAGACACAAAAATTTCTACACGTCTAATAAATTGCGATTTTATCCTATCATAATCTATTAGTTGAATAAATATTCATTATTTACATAACTAGTACATTCTGACCCCATCTTAAGATATAATTAATAATTTTTAAAAAAAATTTTTTTTGTACCCTTAACCTGATTTCATTAAGTAATTAAATATTACTATTTATTTAATTATTCTCATACATAAATAAAGAAACAAACTAAATCTTGACATCATTAAACATTTGAAAAAATAAAAAGCACTCAACTTGTCGAATCTAATTGTCTAGTGTTATGACATTGATTTTCATCTTGAGTAATCAATTTTTAAAGACTATTTTTATCTCTAAATGAATTATAATGATTCATTATAGTTAGTTGGCTAGGATGCATCAAGTATGATCCAAATTAAGCTATGAAGTCACAAAACTATCTAACAAGTTTTAAAATTGTTTTTTTAAGGCTATGTTGAATATTTGTACTTCTCTTAGAGTTATATTAGAACACAATCATTAATAATTATCATTTACTCTTGGTGTTAGTTAGATTTTTTATAAATTGAACCAAGGATGCAATCCTTTTGTTATGAGCCAACTTGAATGAAGACATTGAGCCTAGAAAAGGTTAGTCAACTTTGACTTCAACACTATTAGCCTAGGAGTTAACCAATAGTGTGTATTGTTTAAGTTGTTTGAGTTTCAATGGACATGTAACTTTTTTGAGAAGATATTTTTAAATATTCGATATTAATGATTTGAACTCAAGAGGATTGAAGTAAACACCTTAAAATTAAGTTAATTTTAACTTATGGAATTTTAAGAATATGTCTAAGAGAATTCTAAAAAAGATCATGTACACGGATTCAAAGAAGGAAAAAAAAGACATTTTGATGTAATTATATTTTATGAAAGTATATTAGTATAGTAGACTATATGTAATGCATGCTAGCATGGACTTGACTATTTTCACCTTGTACTAGAGAACTATTTATGCATAAAAGTAGTTAGCTAGGATACTAATATAATGTTGATAGATGTAATAAATAGTATGGAATGCTCTATATGTGAATATGAGGCTGATGAGTGTTACAATCATATGATACCAAGGGCCAATTATATGTTGGAAAAATATGTTTAGATATTTGTATGCATTAGATTTGAGTGTATTCATATGTTGCAATGTGTAAGAATATGTAGGAAAGAAATGTTGTACAAACATATGAAGAAGTTCTGCATTGAAGAGCTATACAGTTTTTAGGAATTGTGGAGAGAGAGAGAGAGAGAGAGAGAGAGAGAGAGAGAGAGAGAGAGAGAGAGAGAGAGAGAGAGAGAGAGAGAGAGAGAGTTATTTTATAATACTTCAAAGTTAAAAATGATGGGAACAAGTCCATAATTATGAGGTTACCCCATGACTATGAAAGTGTGTCAAATGGAAACTTTTGTAAATCTAGATATCTAGAAAATAAATGGAGGTGAATATAGAGGTGAACACAATAAACATGGTGCATAAGGTGAATTCATTAAAGAGGAGTGCAAGTTGTACCTAAAAAATGATAAAAAGTTGGGCTTTGAATTGCAATCCTTAAAAAGTTTCCAATATATCATTAACCTTTTGGTAGGAGGTGGGCCTATATGATACCAACAATAGCTTGTAAAACTCTTGTCGCCCCCTAATAAATTATACCCCTAACCAATTAGAAACACCAAATAAAATATGGTGCCTTTTATGATGTAGAAGATGAAAAGAATTACAAAGCTATGAATATTCTTAAAATAATCCTTCAATTCAATTAACATTGTTCTAAGAACAAACTATATGAATTGTACAAGATGGTACAATCCAGATTTCGGAGATGCCTTTTTTAATATCGAATTTGCAACTTGCCCAAACTTTTTTTAGTTTAATTTTGATTTGGATAGGTTTTTGGACCTTTAGACTCATCTATGGGATCTATTTTATATCAAGATAGAAACTTAAAATCATTGGAAGATTGGTTACAACATTGAGAATTTTTTTTACCAACCTATAACTTTGATACAATGCAAGAATTGCTAAGAAAATCCATAGAATCCAATGATTACCTATAAATAAAACAACCTTCTTCATAAGAGAGAAGTGATAAAATACTATATCTCCAAAAATATGAATACAGTGCACACACACATAATAATATATTATGCATAATAAAACAATCTCTTTTAAAAATATAGACATTGGTAAGACATTGGACAATATAATAATGTCAAGTGTGTATCTTAATATTATGAATTGAGATATGAAAACTAAATTCTTTAAGTAAACCTAACTATACAAGTGTGAAAATATATCAAGAGAAAACAAATAGTTAGAAAATCTAATTACTTAAAAAAGGATAAGATATGACTAAATGCTTATGGATATGTGTGTATAGATGAATATAAAATAAGAAAAATGATTCCAACTTCAAATAAAATCATATTATTTATTACAATATAAATATATTAATATATTTCCTCAAAATAAACACAAAACTAAGTGATCTATAACTCAAACAGATCAAGATTGCAACAATATTATTATGTCTATATACAAAGTCTTGTGTACAAACCAATACAAATAATAAATATAAATTTGAACTTCTCTCATATTACAATACATGAGAACACATTTAAAACTAAGAGTGACCAAAGATGCGAAAGTAAAAACTATAGCAATCCATCAAAATAAATGGCACAAACATGCAAATTTTATCATTGCAAGATTATTATATCACATTAATAAATAAAAAATGCATATATAAGTGAACACAATTAAAATGAATAATACATTTAAACTATTCTCACATTAGAAGTCATGACAATACATCAAAGCAAGAGTGACAAAAAATGCAATAGTTGAAACTAAAGTAATTCCTCAATGTGCTCTTGATTTGTTGGAGAAGTTAAATGATTCTAAATGAACTCACTTGGGATTGAGTCTTGTTTCAGAGCACAAAGCTCAATCATCATAAAAAATGGGATTGTGATCATTTCTTGAAAAATTTGGTAGAATGCATACTAATTATTCCTTGCATCTTAGCCTAAAAACTTCAAATGTAACTCATACTCCCATACTAGATAAATGAATGTAAAATTAGCTTTGATATAAAACCTTCTCTTAAAAAAAAATAAAAAAACTTCAAAATAAAGAACTAAAAAGAACTAAATGATATAAAAATGTCACCATTAAGGCACCATTATTTTGTTTGTATACAAAAATTTGGCTATAATTAACAAAATAAAATGACATTCATTTGGAATCCTCTCACACTAGAAAGTAACAGGAGTTGCAACATTCAAAACTATAACTATTCACATGGTTTACTCTTCAACTTGATTTAATTTCCTCAAAATATGTTATCATGTGTATGACTCAGACATCTTCTCCATTAGGCAATAAAGGTTTCAACTGAATACCAATAGCCATATTCATAGTGCGGGACAAAAACATAAGGTTTTTGATGGTTTAAATCTATAGAATATCATCCACAAACAAATAACAGTAATTCAAACTGAATTTTCAAGTCATTATTCACTTGATCAGATCTCTTGGTTTTGTGTAATGTCCCCAATTTTGAAAAGTCAACACAGTGGATGGAAATAACTCATTATAGCGACCCTTGTGAGCTGACAAGGTGTTTTGGGGGGTCTCGGTTATAGACTTACTATTTTTAGTAAGTCTATTTTCGGTAGTTGTTATTTTTGGTAGTGCAGTGGGTGGCTTAACAGTTGGTCATCACCTGTAGTTAATAAAGTAATAAATTGCATGAGTTTATATTTATTTATTAATCATTGAGTTGTATTATTATAATAATTTTTATATTATTATATTAACGATTTTAAGAGATATTTCTTAAAAAGCGAGTTGGAAAGTTTCTAGTCTTGAGTTTTTTGAGAAACTTCTACAATTTCTGAAATGGAGTTTTAGGGAAATATTGGTCAATGAAAGCTTATAAATAAGATCTCATTTCATTGGGAAAAGCATGCTTGATTATATATTTGATTTTGTGTCTTTGTGGCTTTTTCCTAGGTTTTGAACTGTATGCCTTTGCTGATGTATAAAGTTTAAGAAGTTTCTTCGCAATTGTGTTGAAGTATACAATTGTCCATGATTCTCCTACTATATCTTTTGTAGCTAAGGAGAACAATCATGGATACTATATTTTCTTTGCTCGAATTATCTGGCTGAGGGTTTGAAGTAATATGAGATTCATCATTAGCAATTGTACTAAGATAAGAAATTGTCATAATTCTCCAACTGTGATCTTTGTGGTTATGGAGAGTAATATTTTGAAGGTAATAAATTAGTATGTGTGCAATTTGTCAATTAATTGATGTCTTTAGTGACTGTTGTTCTTTCATTACTGGGTTGCGTCTGAGATTGATACCAGCTAGACGTCAAGCTGTGAGTGAGCATTGCTCAACTGAAAATTTAGGTTGGGCAGGAATGAACACCACAACAACACCTTGCATTATCTCATGACTTTGTTGGCACCAACTATGATATGCAATTCAATTTGATGTCACTCCTTTCCTGGACGCGACTTGTAATTGGGAGCAAATGTAGTTTAATAACAATCAGGTTTGTTAGTATCTTTGGCTTGCATTAAAGTTAATAATGGTGAGGCTTTGTTAAGGAGCCATCTTTGACTTATATCTTAGGTCGTCCTTCAAGTGGAAAATGCAAAAAATGGTGTTATGAAGTAAATTGGTTTTCATCCTTGTTTAAATTCTGGAAATTTGGTCCTTGTTATTCATTCCATGTTGTCTTTCTTTCCTCTAATTAAGTTATATGTAATTCTGAAGTTGTATGGTTACATCCAATATTTACCATGTATGCATCACATCTATTGAGAAATTAAACAAAATAAAGATATAGAAACATTATTCATTGGCATCAATAATTCTATCAGAGCATATGTAGAATTTTTACAGTGGTATTAGATGCTTGCCTAGAAAGTGTTTGATGTAATGTTGTAAGAACCAGTTCTAGACTAATTGTGCCACATCATCATCAACCAGAAAATGTGAAAAAGAACCAATAACATCAAAGTGGAAAACTCAAAATTATTCATTAACAAAAAATTATGAATACATCGTTAAAATGATGATCATACATCCATGACATACATCATTACAGATTGCTGATCCAACTTACAACATTACATCAGTTACATATAAATTATATTTTTCTAATCGTACATAAAACATTTACATGTATTTACAATTGGGACATCATCTTTTCAGCTATTTATAACTTGAGTAACAAACACATGATTAAGTACATCTCAAATGGTGAGTAAAACAACCAAACTGAGATGACATTTCCATAGTGTTCTTCCTCGAATCTAGTCTCCAAAGTTGTAGGACATCTCCCACCTACTTTCTAAGATGGAAGTGTGGCCCGAGCGCTTTAACCTTGCCAACCACGGAGTGAAGTACTCCCTCGAGATTCTTTCTGACATGAAGAATTCCTCGACTCTGGCATCAGAAGCCTAGCTTCCAGGAATAGGATGGATCAGATGTATTTTGTGCGACCGTGTAACATTTCTACATTGCAACCATGTGCCTAGTAGTCTAAACATAGAATGTAGCTGGGAAATAAAAATAAACTACACATCTACACATATGTAGTAAAACCAAATAAGAATAACTATGAACACATATGCAATATTTGGAAAACAAAAATGGCTTGGCCAAGCACTTTAAAAATCTGGAATTACCTGTACAAGAAACAAAAATAGCATGTAACCATTCTACAGAACTAGCAGATAGAGAAACTAAAGATGAAGATATCCATCTATCTATCCCAACAATTGCTACATTACACCCAAACATGGAGGAGTTACAGGTTCACACGTTGATTCTCAACAAGAGGTTGAATTTTTGATATTTCATTGCTAAGATTTTCTTTTACAAGAAATGTATATCCACTCGAACTAACCCAACAATGCTGATGGACAGCTTATACAACTATTATCAATCCACAATATTGCTAAAAACATGCTAATAATAATAATCTCAACAGCCTCTAATAGGTCTTTTAAAGATTCGTTTAAATAATAAAATGAAGAAAGGTAC